>JAHLSL010013737.1:366394-640555 GCA_025920805.1 Petroica traversi | reverse complement strand
TTTTCCTTTTCCTTTTCCTTTTCCTTTTCCTTTTCCTTTTCCTTTTCCTTTTCCTTTTCCTTTTCCTTTTCCTTTTCTTTCTTTTTTTTTTACCAAATGTATTGTCAACAAATACCTCCTTTGCCTGCTGCTCCCTGCATGCTGGAGCTTGGCATCATATTAGGGCGAGTGAAGGCTGAGGTGCATGAATGGGTCGTTAAAAAGCAGCTAAAGTGAAGCATCTAATTCTACTGGCATAATTCAACCCGGGTTCTTCATAGTGGGAGATACAGCCTAGGAGTGGCATCTCTCTTGCAAATGCACATCAGATATGGAGTTTCACCAGTATGGTGCTGCTTTAACTTTATTACAGCTCTGGGTGGTGCTTTGGAGCTCTTCTACCTAAAAACCAACAGATTGTGCACAATCTTCTCTACCTGTATTCTTGTTTGATCTTTTTCATAGGAAAACATCTGATTCCATGCAGGAGGTATAAACATAGTCAGTGTGATATATCTGATAAGGTCCACGTCTCTTGTTAAAACGTGGAGATTAGAAAGATTTTGGTATCCTTGCTGTGTACTCCTGTTTTTTCTGTTACACCCTGCCTCCATCCTTTTTTGGAGAACTTACCATAGAATCATTACGCTTTCCATCTGTCTTGGAGCCTTGATGGTTTCATTTTGAGCTGGTGGAGGGAGAACAAGTCAAAAACGTCTGACAAATATCAAAATATCCTCACGTTGTCAGAATGAAATGTATCGGCACTTCAAAAGGAAGGGTAAAAATTTTATGTTTTGACTTTTAAATTTAATATTATGTATTATAATGCAAAATAAAAAAAATAAATAACGAGGTCAAAATTAATTTCATACTAGCACAAGCCAGTGGAGTTTTACCTGTAGGCTGTAATTTTTTTTTCAAAGTGAAAGGTTTCATATATGTGTAAGAAGATACTGTTCTCTCTTTTTGTGATTCTTCTTATCAGTCTCATTTTGTCTTTGTGTGATCCTTCTTTGTGCTGCATCATACAATATGTTCGCATTTATTTCTTGTAATGCACAGGCTCTGATAATTAGTTGTTTCCAAAGTATACTTAATTTTTAGTATTATTTCTTCTACCCTTCTTAAAAACCTCCCTAGAAACCACAGGCGAGGTAAAACATAGAAGATTCTTGTGTTTTGGAGGTTTAAGCCCTGCTGTTTGACTTGTTTGGGGCTGTCAGAGAGCACACTGTCCAAACCAACGTGGTGGCTGAGCTTTCCTGATGATATTGTAAATATGCATCAGTTCCCAGAGGCGCACATCTCAGACCTCTTCGCTGATGAATAGGAAAATCCTGCTGCTTCTCCTGTTACAGTAAATTAGCAGGAGGAGGAAATGTAGTGAGGCAAACAGAAAGAGAGAGAATGACCTGTGAGAGAATGATGATGGTGGATAAGAAGGGTAGAAGTAGCAAATAGACACGACTGATTTTAATAAAGAACCCCACTTTTTAATGCTGATTAGAGCTGCCTTTTACAGTGGAATTATGTTTAGCATCAATTACAGAAGAGGCTTTATTTATTTATTTATTTACTTGTTTATTTGTTTATTTATTTATTTGCTTTTCATTTCACTGCTTGTTTAAGGTAACTCAGAGCATTGTTTTTATTCCCTCAGGAGCCAGGCCCTTTCAGCTTGGTGCAGGAGTCAGTTGTTAGTGCACATTTGAGCATCCATCTCCAATTATCCACTTCTGCTTCCTCACTCAGCCATGTACCAGTGGCTGATACACATTCTCTTACTGCTAATTCTGTGGCCTTTCATCTTTTTCTCTTGCAGCAGGGATCATTTACCCACTACAGATGTGAGGTGGGCAGTGATGCCCATGGAAGAAGACTGAAACACCCAGCTCTGCCTCCAGTGTTCTGAGTGCACTTCAGTGTCTCACTTACAGCCTCAGTCCCCAGAATTTAAAAATTTCCTTTGTCTCCTTATCCTGCAAACTGTTCTTTCATGTGACCTTCATGGAGGTCTAAAATATTGCCATAAATAAGATTGGGCAAAAAATTAGTGTAACACAAGTTTCCCCTTGTGTCTGTGCATTTCCCAAAGAAAAGAAAGGCATTCATCCATTTGATCTTTAACTGAAGATTTTTTATTCAATTTGAAATAAGACAATTTTTGTTATGTTGTGAAAATGTTATTAAGATGACCAGCAGATCCTGGTGATGTGTATTAGCTGGTCCAAAATCTATTCTGACTTTCCAGGCTAAAAGGTGATGACTTTTTCCTACCCATGGAAATTTTTAGAGCAATCCCTGTACTTTTCTTCGTGCAAAACATACCAAATAGGTTTTAAAGCTGCTAAGGAGATGAACAGTGTATTGGGACCATATTGCTCTCCTATCATCTGGCATAATGGTTTTCTTTTTGCCATTTAAGATTAAAACACATATGGAACTTGCTTTAATTTGTCACTTTTATTTTCTGAGTTGCTGAGTTCCAGCTTCAGCTGGGATGTCACATTAATTCTGTTTAAATCTTGGGGAGCAAGCAGGTTGATTGGAGTTAACTGTGTACTGTATAATGATTCTGAGCTTAAGCAGCGTTATCTCCAGCAAATGTCTTTTCTACAATAGTCATCTCTGTGAAGCCCTGGAGCAATTCTTGGCTTTTTCACTCGTATCACTTCACTATCAAAGCTGAAATGATTAATATTCACAGGAAAAAAAAATAGATTTTTCTCACAGCAAATCTTCCTTTCTATTTCTGTTTGGTGAGAACCAAGCCTTCTGCATACATTATACAGATCAGCTAGAACCAGTCTGAGGAGTGCGGATGTATATCTGTGGAAGTGATATAAATACATCACTGTGATTATCAGAAGGGAATGGTAAACATGCCCACATCCTAGCATGCACACCCTTTTTACCTGGCTTTTATGTCCTGCTTCTCCTATTAGCTGTGGCAGTAATAAAATCAAGAATGGTGCCCTTGAATAGGCTGGATTTCTGTGATGTGGAAAAAATCTAATTGCACCTTTTTTTGTCACAATGAGAGCAGCAGCTCCACGTGGTCCTTCCTGATGGACAATAGACACCTGATGGGCATCTAGTCCATCTAGTCTACTCCCACTTCAAGTAGCAGCATCCTGGGGGTGACCATGGGGTGTGACCTTGGCCCAGGCATGAGCAGAACCAGCCAAGTCTGGTAAGGGGCATGGTTTCCAAGAGCAGATGCTGAGTGAATTGCTCCCAACAGATCCCTAACCCTGTAAGTGCCCAGGACTCCTAAAATAAAACCAGTGTCCATCAAAACCAAGGTGTCCATCCAGGAGTCAGAGATGCCTGTTACTTAAAAGCAGGAACAAAGCAGCCAGAACTTGGCTCAGTTGCATGAGCTGATTTCCAAAAGCTGGTTTTAAAAGAGAGGCTTGGAGTGGTTTCAGATCTTGCTGAAGTCAGCAGTGAACTTTGCACTGGTGAGATGGACCTCAGATGACTTCCCAGGAATCACTGATTCACAGAAGGAGAGTGTTGCTTTGAAACTTCTGTTGTGAAAATGGCGAGTGCTCACTTGTTTAAGCAGGGCACACTTCACCCTGCAAAAGCGAGCAGCCTCTCTCCTTCAGAAAATCCCTTTTTTGTCCAACCATGTCAGCCTGAGGTCTATATCTGCATATAAAGGGTTATATGTAGATATAAATATGCATTGATTTATCTATAGGTCTCTCCCTCTATATTTTTAAGTATTTCTTCTCTGGGAGGTGAAACCCCTTAGGAACATCAGAAGAAACCTCCTGCTGTGGCTTCCCATCACACAAGGGTTTGGTTTTGGGTAACTACAACCTCCAAGGCCAAAGCATTTTTGAGTCAAACCCTGCAAAGATCTGGGCCTCTCCAGACACATCTTCAGCTTGGGATGTGCTCCTGGCCAATTTAATCGAGACCAGTAACAAGAAACAATCACTTTTACTGTTGCTAACAATTTTTTTTTGTAGCAACACCATAAAGAGAACCCAGCATGAATTTGAACCTCCTGTCTGTGAGCCAGCAATAACCCGAGCAGATAATGCAGACAAATACAAATCAATAAAAACTGTGATGAATAAAAAAAGAGCATTCTGTGTGGGGTGGAACATGTTTGCCAGAGCTCTGGAAGGACAATGGCCAAGGGTGCCTTCCAAGACATCACCATGCCTGGTGGAGAAGGCAGGCTGAGCACTGTGATGTGTCACTCAGAGGGGTAAAATTGAAGTGTATGATTTGCACCTTTTTAGGAATTTCTTGTTCAGATATCTCTCTTTGGGGCTGTGCAAAGGCAATGCCAGTGCCTCTGGAGGAGGCACAGCACAGGAGAATCAAGAGCAGGAAAGCCTGTGCTGGTTGTGGTGGGGCTGCACATATGAGCACAGAGCGAACTGGCACGTCCTAAAGGTCACCAGACCACCCAGCATTGTGCAGATCATTGGAGAGGTGAGGATGGGGCTGGGAGTTGTGTTGAAATTACTGAAAATGGGTGCCTGGCCTTTCCCTGTCCTCTGTGCCTCTGACATGCCTGTGAGACAGTGAGGAGATGAAAATGCTCAGGAACTCATTTCCACCTTCACTAAGGAGCTTTTCTTTTGGCTTTGGCAGCATAATTGCTATATTTGTTTGTTCCCCAAGGACTTTTTTAATTTTAAAAGGTGTAGGGAAAATAAGCTTTTGCATGAGAAATTGTTTTGAGTCTGTAACTTTTCTTTTGGTGTTTGTTCTGTGGCATAAAAGCACAAGGTGCCTAATGGACTTTTCAAGGAAGTAATTTTTTGATGTGCATCCTTAAAGCTTAAAGCTTTTATTGATATTTATGCATGTAGGTGAAAAAAATACAGTGACAAAGTATTAATCTATTCTATTTTTTGCATCAATACAAAGCAGCAGTTAATGCCATTCTTAGACAAACTTCATAGCTATTATTTCTTAACCCTGCAATTGTGAAGGGGGAGAAAAATAGGAGGGAAAAGTTGTACTGATGTAGCTATGGCTGTTGTTTAACCATTCATCCCTCTTGATATAATGGTGCTTGATCAAGACATTTTATTTTCATTCATTATAATGACGTTTTACTCCCCCTCATTTTAACTCAACCATTCAATTTTTTTGTTAAGTCCAGGGAGTAGCAGTTGCACTGCCGGCACAATTCCTGCACAGAAATAAAATCTGTCGGGCTGGCATGATTACAAATGGTGACCCTTCAGCAGTGCCTTCCCCATTTTTGCAGTGGGGCTGGCTGCTTCTCTTCTTTCTTCCTTCTCATATTCCTCTCCCCCTAATTGAGGCCTCCATGCTCTCCCAACCTCTCTGTGGCTGCCTCTTCCCGTAAAGCACTCGTCCACCCTTAATGCATTTGCTCTTGTTGAAGTATATCCAGAAATAGCTTCCAGATGCTGTCATAGATGTCCATTTCATTATTTCTGGTGAAAGGATTTCACTAAAGTGTAGCTCCACCAAGAAAAGCAGGAGTCTCTGCCTGGTCTACATCTGCTCATCTAGTTCATCCCTGCAATCATCTTGGCTAGCAGCATAGTTTTAAAAACTCCAGCTTCTTTTTTTTTTTTTTTTCCCCCCTGCATTCATGACAAACTTTTGGAAATCAGTGGATGTGTTCCCAGACACCCAAATTTCACAGTGCTCAGCAAGGCTATTTTCTAAAAGTGGTGTGGTACAGCCACTCTAATAAAATGTCTCAAAGGAGTGGCTGAACCTGTTCTTCATGTCAGAGCTCTTGAGGCTCTCAAGAGGGAGATGTTTATTCATCCAGGAGGGTTTGGTGTGAGTGTGGCAGGAGAGAATCTCAGTCCATAAAGAGCAAACAGTAGATGCGCAGTCCAAAAATGTATTTGGAATCATCTAAATCACAGGATGCCAGATTGGAAAGGGACCTCAAGAATCATCTGATCCAAACTTGGCAAAAACAGGTTCTGGACCAAGATGGCACTGTCCCCTCTCCAGCTGAGTCATAGAAGTGTGCAGTGTTGGGAAACCCACCATTTCCCTGGAGAGACAATTCCAATGGCTAATTGTTCTCATTGTGCTCATTGTGAACAATTTTCCTCTTATGTCTAACTGGAATATCCCCAGGAGTAAATTGTATCCATTGGCCATTTTCTATATGACTCCTAGTAAAAAGGGAGTCTCCATCTTCTCCATAGCCACCCTCTAAGTACTAGAACATTTCGATAAGGTCTCCCCTAGGCCTCCTTTTCTCAAGGTTGAATAACCCTAGTTATCTCAACTTCTCCTCATTTGGCAGCTTCCCAGCCCTTTGATCATCTCTGTGACCCTCCTTTGGACCTTCTCCATCTGGTCCATGGTGGATTTTCTTTGTATAGCAGTGACCAAACTGAACACAATGTTCCAGATGTGGCCTTAAAAGGTCTGATTAGAGTGGGGTAATGACTTTGTTATCTCTGCTGGCTGATGCAACCCACATCCTGTTGCTTCTCTGAGCTGCCGCAGCTCACTGTTCACTCTCAGGGAGCTTGTTGTCCACCAGGCATCCCAGGTCCTTTTCCTCAGAGCTGCTCCCAGACACGTTTATGTTCCTGTTGTATTTTTGTTTCTGGATCATATTTTCCCAGGTGCAAGACCTTACACTTGTCCTTGTTGAATTTCATAAGTTCCTTGTCATCCCACTCTTCCAGATCCCTCCAAGGTCTCCCTGCAGGGTGCAGGGTTAATATCTTACAAAGATATTAACTTAGGTATATAACTTTATTTCTCTGTTCACTTAACTCACACTGCATTAACTATGTGAAAATCTTTTACTCCTTGTCATCACTGAGGTCTAAAGATCTGGACACCAAAGAATGTGAGGCCCAAGAGAGGGAAGATGGAGAAATATGTCAGCTTGGTCTTGTAGATCAATAACCAGTGAAAATGGGAGGTCAGGGCCAAAAAGGTCTGTAATGGGTAAGGGAGAGCCTTAAACTGCAGCAATAGTCCTAATATCACCCAGTTCCATTCTTCTCACTCTGGTGTTCCATGCTGCCTTGGTTTGGCACCTCTGTCTCCAAAGGTCAATACAGGCTCAATCACACAGAAACCTGGTCTTTCTCATGGTAAATGCATGTGAACACCTCTTGACTTAGATGCTCCAGCCTGCACTAAAGATTTCTCCTTTCACAGGTCATCTGCCATTCTCTCTGAAGAATGGATGTTTTCCTTGCCTCTGCAGTCCAAGGAATTTTGCACTTCCCTGGGGTTTGTTTACTTTTAGTAGATAATTGTACCTCTAGATAGTCAAGATCTCTGGGTCTGGTTTTGAGTGCAGTCCCAGTGGGACTGCATGGTCTGGAGGATTTCATGGCTGTGTTATTTGGTATCTCTGCAGAGATTTTGAATTGCTCCATTTTTGTTTACACTCATTCACCTCTTGTACTTGAGAAAAGGTGCCTTTTATTTTTTCTAAACCATTAATTATTGTATACACTCTCACACCCATATATGTCAATATAAACACAGCTTTATTGTGTCTGTCTGAGTAATTTATGTGGCTCTCTCTCATTTGCTTTCTGGTCTCCTCTCATAATCACCATGTTCTCTGTGCTTATTGACAGTTCCTTTCTTGTTCCAGTGTCTCAAGAAGGGTGTCAGGGTGTCTGGAATTTGGACACAGGTCTGGCACTGGATGCATGGTTCATTTCCCTCCAGTACTGGCTAGAACCCCTGTTAGGGTCTGCAGGATTTACAGCCTCTGGCAGGGAATGAATGTATCTGTTACAGCTTCCCTGAAGTAACGTTTACAGGCCCGCTGATGTTTTTGGCAGGTGAGGAGGGTCCCAGAAGACCCACCAGATCAGTGGTGCCTGCTGTGAGCCCCCAGCAAGGGTCTGGTCCTGGGGCAACACCACTGGGCAGCCCACAAACAGCAGGGTACTCTTGCGGGAAGCGGTGCTGATCTGTGGAAAGCAAAACACAGGAAGATGTCAGTGAGTCTTTCAGTGCCACATGTTCTTCACAGGCTGGGGACTGCTGGAGGCAGTTCAGTCTAGCTGGGGTTGAACTGTCCTTTTAAAATCAGTCTTCAGTGTGCGTTGCTCTCCTCATAGGCTGTGGCATCCTCTGCTGAAAGCCCCCGAGGCTCTGCTGAGCTTGATGGACAATTCCTTTTCTTTCTTCCCCTTTGTGCTCTCTCACAAAGAGAAACTGCTTCTCTTCCAGGGAGAGAAGGGAGGGAGGGAGGCAGGGAGGGAAGAAAGGAGGGAGGGACGGAAGGAGGATTTTCTCCTTGGCCTGGGATGTCTGCACCTCCGCACTTCCAGCCCTGTCCTACGGCCAGGCTGGATTGCTGTTGGTATGGCAACGCTTCCCTGCACCAACCAAAACCGTGAAAGGTGAGGGGAAATAATTATTCATCTCTACTTAGCTAATGGTGTACAGAGTCCTACAGATTGAGATTTCTTAAAGGAATTTATGATATGGATGTGCCCTGGTGGCATTTTGTTTAAGGTATCCACAGTGGCTGGATCCCCCAGGAATCAAGGTACAACTAGCGCTGATCTGAATCTTTAAGTGGCTTTGACAACCATGTCTCAGAAAAAATAAACTGTGGCTTTCAGAAGCCATTTGGCATTGTTCTTGCTCTGCAGCCATTAAAGGGGCTGTCCCAGGTGAGCTGATCAAGGTCACTGAGATTAGCAGTGCAGAGGTGGGACCAAACCACTTTTCTGGAATGTGAGCTGACTATCTTCTGATGCTTTCTGCTCTGATGCCTGCTTTACAAATAAAAAAAAAACAAAACAAAACACACTTTCTCAGCCTGAGCTTCTCTGTACTTGGGTGGACAGTTTGAATCTTCTGAAATATCAATAGCAATTGGGAAAAAAACCCTGCAAATGAATGAAAATTGACTGAATTTGCAAAGCCATCTGTGGAAAAGTAGAAGAGAGTGGAGGACATCCCTCCTGTCCTGAATGTCATCAAACTCCATGCCCAGTGATTTAAGTACATTTGTGTGCTTTGAAAAAGAATTTCATATGCAGGAGCCTGTTGCCTTGACCTGAACTTAGCAAAGGGGCATCTTGAGGCATTGTCACATCTTGGGAATGTGGCCTAGCTTTGCATCATTTATGGAGTATGCATTATTCTGGGCTAATGTGAACGTAAGCCTTTGATCTCATGCCATTGCACCAAGCGAAATAGATGTAATTGTTGAATTCCTTCCTCTTTTATCATTCCTCAGTCAATAATACTACAGCTTACCATTCCTCCATCCCCCTCCTCCTTTGTGCAGCTTCTGGGGCTGTGTTGCTTTCCTTCTGGTTTTCAACCCTGCTGCATTCCCCATGCTTTCAAGACAGGTTTTATACAGGAAAAAGGAAAATACATTTCATAATGCAAACATGCCCTGCTCAGCACTTTCTGTTATCTTATTTATACACTGCAGTACAGCTTTCTATGACCCAGTGATTATCATTTCCCAGAGCTATCATCACTTTAAAGCTACCTCTGAATTGTGCTCCAGCAGATGGTACAACCCTATGAGCACTGTGAGAGCCTGGAAGGGAGGGGATGGGGTAAGTCGTGCACACAAAATACCCAGGCTGCTACCCCAACAGCCAGGAAAGCTTTACCTTTCACTGCTTCTCACATTGTTCAACTTCAGCCTGTATTATTGAGTACTGTCAGGCTGTTAACCACCAGGGAAATCAAGGTGGTTGTTTTTCTTGGGTTTGGGCCTGTCTACTCACTGACTTTTTTTTTTTCTTTTAATTTTTTTCCCCCTGCATAACAACTGAGCTGATTAATTCCAAGATAGAATACCAAATAAGTAAGAGTCATTCATTATATGCAGTATTCTAATAGATTTCAATGTGATCTAAACTTGGATTGAATGCTAACCCATTGATTGCTATTCAGTTGTTTAAGCAGCTGTGCTACTAAGCTGAGCAGTTGCTCTGTGTCATCCTTCTCTTTCTCCCTTCGATTTCTACCTCCCTTTCTCCACTCTTGAAATGGCTAACCCCTTGTCTATACATTTTCCTTCAGTGGATTGTGTCCTTTGTGACTGACTACCAAGTACACAACGGGAATAGTAGACAGCTAAAGTCATGAAAGATACGTTATCCCCACGTAATTGGGTGAAATTCCCATGGGTATTTCACCAAGCAGAGCAGGTTTTTATCATTCTTGTTGAGATGATAATAAAGAGGTGTGATTTACTGCTCCGGTTGTTTCAAAGGTGTCATTTGAACCTAGGGGAATGTGGTGCTGTTAAACAGACCTGGACAAAACCTTACAGAGCAGCAAATGCACGTCTGTAGCTGTAGACAGGGGCATTAAAAAAAAAAAAAAGGCTTGATTATTTTTCATAATCTTGCACTTTTTCTTTGACTCAAAATGAGGTTGTGGGTGCTTTCCCACTGTGCAAATGAGGCTCTCTGGGGAGTACATAAGTATGTGTACACAGATGCATATGTATATATTCACTAATTGAATGTGTATATGCATTTTTATACATGTTAACATAAACATTTAAGATATTTTTTGGGTAGCCAAGAGCATTTTTTCTTCTGTAGTGAGTTAGCTGTGTTTGCTCTCATAGCTAAATAGGTGCTCAAAATATCTTGTGGAAAATGTGGATACTTTAGGTATTTAATCTTGCGTTAGATATCTATCTTTAGGCTACGGGGTTTGAAATTTCTGGCTTTTTAGCTTTAGTAAATCCTGAATCTGACCTTGTAGGAAACATTGGGAAAAGTCCTCATTAATTCACTTGTTGCTGCTTATACCTGAAGTCTTTTAATAATTCTATGGGTTCACCTCCTCTTTCCAGACAGCATTTGGGAAAGGTGGTTAAACATGATTGCCTGAAGCTGGGAACTAGATCTAGTGCAACAATGTGTGAGGAATCCTTATTTTTAAACAAACAAACAAATAAATAATTAGCAGGCCTTTTATTGAACTTTGAATAAGATTGTATTGGGTTTGTTATGAATTCTGCTGATACTTTTGCAAAGAGTCAAAATCGGGCTGTATTGTGGTGGTGGAAAAAAAAAAATCAGCTCCCTTTCATTTCCACTACTTGGATGCCAGAAGTGGTTAGTGCCAATGGCCATTCTTGCTTTAACATGTTGCAGTTAGGAAATAGCTGCAGGGAGAATTACAGAGTGGGAAAATAGTCAGCTGGCTCATGGGTTAACTGTGAGATTCCTGGTAGCAGAGAATTTCTTTCTTCATTCTATATTGAAGCCCATGGATGATAAAGCTGAAGTTCTACATCATAAATTCCCATTTGGACATTCAGTTTTGAGAACCTACATCCAGCATCCTTATCATTTTGAAGTTAAAGTCACAATCAGTAATGAAATCTGCTTGCTTTTCACACACTGAAATTAGCTTTGATTCTTTGCCTGAAACATATGTTTAAAAGGCAACATGCACATACTGTGCACTGACCCTATCAAAGCAATAAATACCATTGAAGTCATTTTCCGAAGCTGCCTACAGCATTAGTTTATTTTTAATATGGTCCCTCTGAAGGAGTGGTGTAGGAAATGCCTATGGGAGCTATTTGAATTGTCTGTCTGGTGTGAAGTCCCCACCTTGCCCTGCTGAAGAAGAAAGTAAGAGGGGATACTAATTTCCCTTTGTTGTTGCAAAAGATAATGTTTAATTCATCAGATTTAGAGCCTTTCTAAGGAAAATGGTATTCTGTTTGGGTGAGAAAAATGCTTCTTTGATATTTAGCATGATTTGAAGCAAGGGATGGTGCTGTTACTGAAAATGGGGTTTAGTCTATGACAGCTCTCCTAGTTCTTTATGACAGCTGTTTTAGTCTTCTAGCGCTCCCTATTTCTCCTACATTGTTACCCAGGCATTCCTGCCAGCTCCAGAGGTTCCATCTGTGGAACAAGAAGGAGAAGGACACTCACCAAATGACCATTTCCAAAGCGACCTCACTCACCCAGGCAGGTTGTGCTCCCCGATGCAGGTGGGAGCCATAGTACTTAGAGCTCAGAGTGCTGTGCCAGAGGCAGTGAGTGGGTCAGGATTGGTTTCACACTCTGGTACTACCCTTCTTCGTCCTGTAGAGCATCAAAATTCTCCACATTTTGCTGTGCCAGAAGTCATGGCAGGCTCAGACAGAGCAGGCACCTGAGTGCATGGATTTTCTGCCCGTTGAATGCCAAATGACATAAGCATGGTTTGGATTCTGCAGACCTGAGAGATTGGTCCATTGGCAAAGGGAAGACATTTTTTGTCACTCATGGTCACAATTAGAATGACATGGCCAGACTCCTCCATCACTGCTCTTTAACACTGTCAGCACCAGCTTTGCCAGATTTATCCTGTCTGAAGCATGAATGGGCCTATTCATTTTCTCACTTTGTTTGACCTAGGAATCTAGGAACTACTTAATGGCATATAGGCTGCTTTTGCCCGTAAAGAAATTTTTAAGTTAAAGACTGGGCTAAAAAATGTGCTCTCCTAGCCATGAAAGACTAATTTTTTATTTGTTTGGACATATTTGTAGAGTAGCTGTGTTATGCACCATGCTTCTAAATACTGTTTCATGCTGTACAATGAGTTTGAAATCTTTCACCTTACAGGGCTTGCATTTGTGTGGAGAAGAGGGGGAAGCATGCAGGAGAAGTATATAGTTTTGATTCAATTTCTTGCATTTTATTATGGCCAAGGCAGGAAAACACTCAGATCTTGTGTCCAAGACCTGTTTTCAGAACGCAGTGGTTTCTTTTTAAAGGGGTCCCCAGAGAAGATGATCTCAAGCAGGGAAATGCATGCAGTCTTTCCAATGAGATAAGAATAATCATTGCATTTCTGCTATCCGTTTCTGCAGTGCTGTAAATACTCCTCAAATCTCAAGATAGAGATCACATTCAGCTGCTGACAGTGGGAGCCTGGCCACCAGTGTGGGGAAGCAGCAATCTGGCACAGGAATTTGGTGGCTGGTTTGCCAAGAAACATCTCATTTTCTTACCTTTTAGTGAAGCAGGTGCATCTGGATGTCAAGAGCCTTGTGGGCTGAAGTGAACCTTTGTTTTCAGGAGCCTGTTAAAGACAGATAAAATCCACCTGAGGTATGAACCTGAGACCAGGCTGTGAGCTCCCTGTCCACAAGGCAGAGTCTTGCCCAGCCGACCACTGTGAAAGCAGTGAATTTGTGGGGATTGCAGTCAAAGCCATTTGGGTTTTGTGGTAACAGGGTCTAAGTCATCAGCCTGATTTAGTTACAGGTGGATCTTGAGCTCCCTTGCTTATGAGCAGCTTTCTCAGCAGAGTTGATGGCATCAGCCTTCACAATGACCCAGCTAGCCTGAGGAGAAAGAGCATTTTTAGCTAGTCCTCAGTGCAAAAGTAGCCACAGAGACTCCTTCCTTTCAATAATTCATTCTGCAGAGCACCTAATGATGTTCCACTGCAAGGCAAGGTCCTGTAGCAAAAGGAGGTTTTGATCAGTCATTTTCTTTTTGCCTCAGCTGTCCTGGTCCTGAGGCTCACATGAATATTCGTGGAAGTTTTGGAAGTCACCAGCAGTATCTGAGTCATCAGTCATTCATGTAGACCTGGAAGAAGTTCTGGGCATCACTAGGTAACCGTCAGTCACAACACAACAGAGCAGAGGGAAGTTTCACATTTCTCTGGAAGAATTTTCTGAGCAGTCCTGTGAGAACTGCACGATGCCTACCTGCTCCTCACACCCAGATTTTGGCCCTGTGGTGCTGCAGTGCTTGTTGGGTTTAACTGTGCACCAGACCTGAAAACAGACTACCTGGCTCAGAAAATATCGCACTCAGAATATGAAGACTATTAGAATCACAGAAATTAATGGCTTATTTTATGGAACTGGATATTTAATCTGAAAAGTTAATTTTTGTCAGTAGATTACCATTTTAAAAGATGTGTTTTGGAAACTGCTGTCCATTCTAAATTAAATTCTCTGTATTATTTCAATGAAAGCCAACAGACAGTGTAGTTAATTTCCCATCTTGAGGATCAGTTCTGGAGTAAATTAAGAGATTTATTAAATAAGATTTTAAAATTAAACTTAATATAAATTTAATATAAAATATTTTAAAATTATTTTTAAGGAAAACTTAGAGGAAAAGGTGGTTTATTACAAAACCATCAAAATAAAAATATCTTGTTTTTTGTTATAGGCAGATTCTTCCTGCTAACTAATTCTCAAGTCCCACATGGATTGGGTAGACAATATGAGTCTTTGTCTTAGTTGTTTTGTTGCAGCTGCATTTATAGGCAGCTTTTCAGAAAGGGAATGTCTTTGCTTTGATGATGGGCTAGAGGGCTTAATGCTCTCCTGCAAATTATTCTGATTGCACAACCTATGGTGCTGTTTGATTTATTGTTAAGTACAGTAGTAGTCCCCAGGTTAATGTGGGAGTTTTCTCTCTTGCTGCAGAGTTTGCTCCTTGCAGCACTGTTGGTCAGAAAGCTGCTGCTCACCCCAGGACTTGTCCCTTACGGAATGAGTATTGTATGTTGGAGACACCTCCCACAGGATTCGGAAAAGCCCGGGAAATCATCCAGTCATTCCTTTCCAATTCCTCCTTCCTGCACAAGAGTTTTTGGGGACCCTCTGGGCTGCCTTTAGGCTGTAAAGACTCTGTAGGCAGCCACCATTTGAGGACAATTCCTGCTGAAACCTGTGTCAAAACCCCTGATTTCTCTCCTGACTTCCCAAACAGACCTGTGGCTCTAAAAGTCACTTAACCTGGCTGCTTATGGGATGCAATCTCTTGCTAGAGGTAAAACTCATACCCTGAGCAGAAGAGGAGAGGAACCATATCACAGCAGAATGAAAAAAACTGAAATCTGTCACAAAAAAGGAAAGGGAGAAAATCCAGAGAAATCATGTCTGTGCTGTCTAGTTTATCCTTTGTCAGTATTAAGAGTGCTATCTTTAGGAAGATACTTTTTTGGAGATAATAAAGATTGGGCATTTAGCAGCCTGAGTAAAGTAACGTTCCTATTCCCACAGATACATTTTTGTCTAGTGTCTGAGGCTTAGGAAAGGAGTGTTGCAGATTTTACTAACCCATTCATAGCAGGCAAATAAATGCTGGTATTTTTGAAAAAAAGAAAAAAAGAAAAAAAGAAAAGAAAATAAGGAGAAACAGAAAAATAAATCTCTTGTCAATTTTACCCACCACTGGGGGCTTTTTCTCATTATTGATATATCTATAATTTTCATCTGCCCTTTATTCTGCATGTATATTTATATATGAGTAATTTTTTTTTCCACAAACCTGCAGTGCAGTGGAAAGCTAGATTTAAATATTTTCAGACCAACTGTGCCCATCATTTGCATTCCACTGACTCATTCAGAGCAAAGACATCTGAGCAGAAATACAGCAGATAAAAGAGAAACCATTAATCCAGGGAAGATTATTGGCACAGAATCTTTATCCTATATCCTCCCTGAAATGAGACAAAGATCTTACTATGTACATCCCTCTGGCTTAGCTTCAGAAAGTAAGCAATACAGTAGTGTAGACATGGTACTTTTTAAAGGCACATTACATTGGTCTGAAACTTCAGTCCTCTGGCAGAGCTCGTGGCTGCCGAGGTGTTTTTCAGTGGTTGCTTCCTCAGAAGAGTCTTCAGCACCCCTGGCTCCTGCAAGGGGTAAGACAGCACAATCCCTGACCTGCTCCTAAAAAAGACAGCACGAGGATGGTGACTGTTCTGCAGCACATGGGTTACACACGTATTTTACAAGGTCTTGCTTCTGCTGACACCTCATCTCGACATGAGCTCTGAGTGCTAGTTAGCTTTTAATGAGCCTAATAAGGCTAAAGCTTCCCAGATACTGGTGCTTCAGGTCTGGAAGGGGGGGTGGGCCGAGGATGTTGAGCAGGCTTGCCCTTTTCAGGAGACACTCATTCCAGGTGACTGGGCATATTAGATTTCAGAGTGCGGCAGGCTTTTATCTCCCTTCCCCGAGAGTGTGGCAGGCTGCAGTTGCTTTTCCTCTGCTGGTTGTTTGTCTCTCTCTGTGATATTGTCTCTGTGATATTGATCCTCAGTTAAAAGAGCTGAGAGATAGAGCTCGGGAAGCATCCCTTTCTTCTCTGGCAATCGTGGAAAATCCAGTTGCCATGTGATTACTGCGCTATCTCAGCTGCTGCTGGCCATTGACCATCTCCTGCAGGAGTATTTCTGTGCCATAATAATAACAACAGACCTACTTCAGTCACTTAGGGCTTCCACTTGAAGCAGCCCAGAGGGTACGATGGTTTTCTGGAGGTGGCTCCATGTGCTTGTGGACTTATCTTGCTATGGTGTGCACTCAGCTATGAAATAAAATTGCAGGAAATGATTCAGTTTTGAATCATTCTATTTAGACTGGCAGAAGCCGAAAACCCTCCTGTGAGCTACAACAATGTGAACTGCTGTTCAGATGGGAAATGTAAATACTTCAGCACGCCTGATCAGTTGGACTAGAAGTGCAAGCAAACTGCTCTGAAGCGTGGATTTTCAGCTTTCATTCCAGACAGCTTTGTTCCTCCAGACCCTCTTGTTCAGGTGAAAAATGTTTTCCTTTTCTTGTCCCTGTGCAGGGTGTATATATATTAAGACCTCTGGAAAATAGCTAAGCACAACAGGAACCAAGACCTGGAGGAAGCTTCTTTCTAAACAATCCAGTATCCTCTTCCAGTTCAGAGCAGAAGAATACTTAATTAAAGGTTCATGAAAAAAACTCTTGCTGTTATGGAAAGTTCAGCTTACCAAGAGTAACCCATGATCTCTTTGTTGTTTTAAACTGACAAAAGGCGAGGTCAGAAGCAAATCTTATTTCTTCCATAATCCAGAGCCCAAGGTCTGCAATGCCTTTCCCCCTCACACTAATAATGTTAACATTATCCATTAAGGGTGCTTTGATTTCAGGTGTCAACTTAGAGATCTGGGTAATAATCTTTTTCAACAGGAACTTCTTAACGGAGTAGTGTTTGCCTGTTTTAAACTGCATCTTCTTCTCCTGTAAATATCAATTATGTCTCCTGCTCCATTTTAGAGTCTGTCACCTTGCCAAATATTGAAATAAGAACGTTTATTTATTGCAAATGATATGCAAAGACATAAAAAAAAAGGATATGTCTTTCAGTGTGTCCTCTTGTTGTTAATTGTTCCTTAGCTTTGAAAGGCAAAAGTGTAGTTCTGATAATCCTGTGAGTTCTTCACACTTCCTGCTAGAAAAGGCCATTTTCTGTCTCCCTCTGGACATTGTCTCCAGGGCCTGTGCCTTGCATGCTCCCTTTGAACCACAGTTGTTTGTTTGGTGTTGTGCCACTTTTGTTTAGGGTTTGACCAAGTGACATTTCAGATGAGAAGTGAGAGGAAGAGCTTGAAAGAGAACTTCAAGTAATCTTAGGTCAGCTGCATTGTGTTTCTATGCATGCTCATTCCTCTCTTGATGTCTCTGCAGAGGTTTAAGTTTTATATTTTAAAAAAAGAAAAACAAAATATTTACACAGACACATTACCTCACCTGAGATGGTGTCATTGTGCTGTAGCTTTACATACAGCAAAAATTAGTTCTCTGTTCCTCCTGCAAACTTAGCATCTCAATGATCAAAACACATAAAGCTTGGGAAGTGAAAGAGAGGTCCAAGGTCAGCTCTGCAGGAAAGCAACAGCACACATCTCCCATCCTGTGGGCAGGTGACAGTCTGTCCTGGCTCTTTCAAAACAGTTTTGATAAGAGGACATTTCACAAATCTGAGGAACAGGCTTTGCCCATTTCCATACTTGCAGGAAGGGTGTCTTCAAGTGAGGAAGCTTGATTATAAAGTCTGCTGAATACGCAAGGGAAAGAATGAAATATTGCACTTTCTACAGTCCTGATTTTTGTTCTTCTCTTCCATTATCTAAAGGAAATATGGTATGATTTTTGTCCCAGTCATTGCAAACAGTTTTCAAACTGATGCAAGAGATGTGTGGGATGGGAACAGGACTTCCTCTGGTGTGTGTCTGTGTGTGGACATGACTGTGAAATAACTGATTTCTAGAAGTCATCACATGCATAAAGTTAAACCCATCAGCAAGCGTTCACACATTGCGGGCTTGGGGTTATTGGTCCCTTGCCACAGAAAAAAAATCTTTCAAATCACCCTTTGGAGCTCCTTTCATCTCATAAGGCATCCCAGAACAGTTTTGCAAAGCCATGTTACCCTCTGAACTCACGAGTGTTGATAAGGCTGAGGAAAGATCTGCAGCTTGGCAGCTTGGTGAGAAAGAGGACCTGAGATCCTCCCTACCTCATGGTATAGAGATCACATCAATGCCAGGAGCTGCACGTGAGAACAAATGGAAGAATAACAGATCCCTGCATGTTGCCATGGAGCTCTTCTGCTGGACTTCAGGCACGCTGTAACATAGGATCCTTCTCTTTGTCCCTGCTATAGGCAGCCCTGGTTAGTCCTGACAGCATTACTGTGCTCAGCAATAAGTATTATCCCCACAAAACAACACAGTTAGTGTCAGCAGAGCCATTTCTGGGGCTTGCATGCCCTCACTCTTTGCTTGCACACTGCTTTCCAGACCACAATGCTCTACTGCTTTCCCCACCTCAATCCTCACAAGCACTCCTGCACCACCACAGAGCTGAGCATACTGAGGAAAGCTCTTTAAAAAAAAATCAAAAAATATTTATCCAGGAGATAGCCAAGATTGTTTTTTCAATAATTTGTTGATTTGCCAATTTTACTTTACCGGGCTTCCCTCTGATGGTGTCTGTAACTTGACATTATGAACTTTCTTATTAAATCAAGTGCTTCCAGACATTAGGTGGTGGAGTGGAGGAAGAACCACACGTGTTTTCAAGGAAAATTAATACTGATAAGATGCTGGCCACTGTCTGTCCTGTTATTGTTGGAATACACATTCTCTCCCAAGAGCATAGAGCACCTTCTGATGGAGTGCTCCTTATATTGAAAAATGGCAAGCATTAAGGACTCCATGCCACTTCATTGCTAAAATATTTACTGGAGCCTTCTTGCCTCCTCCATCTGAAAGTGTGGTGTATTTTTAGGAGCATCCTGTACAGGAGCATCCTGCTCTGAGCAGTATTTTTGAAAAATATGGTAATACTATTTTATGTGTAAAGGGGAGGGGATAGAGTTGTCCCCTCTGTTAGCAGGTGCTGGCAGCAGGCAGGGCACTGCAGGAGCTGATTGACTGGAGCAGATTCACTCGGGTATGTGAAGTCTGTGAAGCCCCTTCAGGGGATAGGAAAGGCTCACAGGGCTGAGGAATTTGAGGTCTGGGATCTCTGTGTGAAATTGCCAGGAAGGATCAGCTTTGGATGAAAAGGGGGATGTTGAGGTATTTTTTTGTTTTCATTAAAATGTCCAATCACAGGGCTCCATCCCTATGTAAATACTGTAGGTCAAATCCTCAGCTGAGGTGCAGTGGCAGGTTTGTAGTGTGCACTCTGCAGCAGCTGGGAATCCTGGTGGGCATGGGAAGATTCCTGCCCTGCTCCATGGCTCAAGGTGTTGGAAACAAGGCTCCACAGCTTCTGGCCAGAAAGCAAGAACAATTGGAGATGGAGGTCACCGAAATGACAAGAGCAACTCTTGTAATCCAGTGTTGTCAGCACAAATGCACAATTGATTGAAAAGTGTCTGCTAACCAGGCAGCAAAGAGAGCAATTAGAACTGAAATAGCAAGAGGGTCTATTTCAGAGTTTTATTATTCCAGCTTGCACCACCCCACTAATTTTAAGTGCTGATGATTTTTCTGTCTGGGTCGGAGTCAGCTGGGGACCAAGAGCCATCTGGGACTGAACAAAACTGAGGATTTGTCAGAGCTTCTGCTGCTAAGAGCATGCCATAAACACACCCTAAAACTGAAATGCAGTCCTCTGATCTACCTTGGGGATTAGCAAGGATCACAGCAGAGTGTGGCTGGGGACTACTTGAGCTTTACTGAAGAACATGAGGTCTATTGGAGCCACCAAGTCTCTTGCATTGGAGGATCACAGTAGAGTTTTCCCAACTGGAAGCCCGTCTCAGGGCTCAAGCTGGACAGCATTTTAGGAAAGTATGAGTGAGACTGGATGCAAGAGACTCTATTAAGGCCTATGAGGTGTGTGGGGACTCTTGGGCAGCTTGCTGATGTTGAAGGTCAGATGAAAGAAAGACTTTCAGACAGTCCAGGAGGCTTTTTTGTTCTGGTCTCCAAGAAATGCAATTTTCGAGAAAAGAGTAATCCTGGTGGCCTGGTGGAGGAATAGTGCTCAGGAATAAACAAGCAGGGTGAGCAGGGACAGGCTTCTGAGTGCACCACCTGGGGAGAGTCAGCAGCCAGGACAAAAGTGGCTTATCAATAGAGTTTCTGAATGGAAGGAAATGGTGTTTACAGAAGAGAACTCTTGGCAGTCAGCTTTGTGTGTGCTAAGGTCTGCTGTTTGAGGAACAGCAAATAGACCCCAGGGATGGTTGAATTCCATGTGTGAGGCTCCGTGGCTTAGAGCATCACTGGTCACACTGCACAGCTCATGGACAGAGTCTGAGTCAGAACTTTCCACAAATTGTTCAATGAGGAACACTCTGATCTCTTAATAAATATTAGCAATACAGTAATAGCAGAGCAGTGCAATGTTGAACAGCCAATTACTTGAAAGGCTGCTTTATCAAGTAAGAATGTGTAAAAGATTTTCTTGGATTCTCGTGCCATTGCTTATGTTGGGGTGACTGCCTCAAGAATCACAGTGGTAACCCTGGATATATTCCAAGCTGAATAAAAGTAATTTTTTACTAACTACGTTGAGGGCTGGATCTGCTGGATGCACACTACACAGTGCTGAATGCAACATTAAAAATTGTGTGTACCCATGGCATTGACAATCTCTGTTGACTTTATGGGGAAACACAGAGCCTCAGATAATGGGATGATGAACAGAACTACCTCTCCATGTTCCTCTATTGCCCTCTTATCCCACCCAAGTACTGCTTCTGATAAAAGGTAAAACTGTGCACCATTTATTCCTGTTGTGAATGGCTGCTGTAGTTTAAGAAAGGAACCAAAATCTTCTACCAGCTGAATGTGGCATTCTTCCAAAAATCAGCCCAAGTTGACTCCAAGGGTGGCTGCCTCTCCCAGTTGGGTGAAGGAGTAATTGTGTTATTTAGTTTACACAAAGGTGGCAGAAAGCAGACAGTTGCTATTTTTCTGCTGTTGCTTCAGAGATTTTTGCTTGGCACCGGCAGTCATTTCTAGCTAGCTGACAGGTTTGGAGGGCTCTGGATGTGTAATGCAGTGCTGTTGCAAGAGAATTCCAGATACCTGTTTGAAACTAAGCAACCCCAAACAATAATTAAATTTCTTATCCAGAAGTCATTACCACAGAGAGGTGGAGTTGTGGTGAAAGTGTTTCAGGCTGCAAGGAAAGATCATATAAAAATGTTCTTCAGTGATGCACAAGTAGGTGGACAACACCACTTCAGAATACCCAGTTCTTGAGTGGGTACTTGAGGAGCTTGCTTTTCCTGGGTTATTCTACAGCATGAAAAAAAAAAAAAAAAGATCAGGTCATCTTATTCTGGAAAGCATTTTTCCTGTCTCTTTGGCTGTCACATGTATTTAACTTTAGTGCCCTCAAGGACAATGTGGTGGATCAGCATGCTAAGGTCTACAGTCTACAGCCTGTAGTTTTTCATTTCACATTGCTTTAAGAATGGTCCCCTTTGTTTCCATTTTGAGCCACGGCTGAATTCTTACATGTTGTCTGATCTTCAGGCTCAAATACCCAGGAGAATAGGCAGCTGTGAATCAACCCTCTGTGTGCTTTCTAGCAGGTAGTCTAGCAAAGGAGGCAGTATGCTTCTTCTTATTTCTTTAAATTGATAGGGATTTGAAGGAAAAGACTTTAATAAAAGTCTCATGAATGATTATTTTCTTCCTGCTGATGATTCTGAATTGCATGCAGAAATATAAGAACCTTTTAAGAGAGCCCTGTGGGTTTAAACCCAATTCTTTAGATTTATAATTAAAACTCATTGTCTTTATGCTACCCTACACCTTACGAGAAGGATCACCTTTCTAATTACACAGTACCAGGCGGTCTGTCACATGCATTTACTCAGTATTATGGTCTATATTTTTTTCTTCTCCTTCTCCTTCTTCCATAGATTCTATATTATATTTTGGAAATTCGGCATAATAATTTTTTTTTTTCTGGCCAGATGTTTCATTCTGCTATGTTAAGTCATCTTGACATGCTGCCATGAAATGGAAACAACTGCTAGTTTTAACATTGCTCCATATATTTATTAAAAGGTATGTCTCATGAATCTTAATTCCCCACATACATGCTATCTTCCTCTCTCCCCGCCTCTCCCCCATTACACTTCTTTTTTTTCCTCCCTAAAGAAGGAGGAATATTAAAATTTTCTTGCTGTTCTGTCTGAGTGGTTAATGAGGTTCTAGATAGAATAATGAATATGCAGTGCTATTGATTCTGTGTGCGCGCGCGTGCGTTTGTGTGTGCGTGTCTTTAATCACAGCTGGAATGCAAAATCAGGCTCCACCTTTCAACTCTATCTCCATCATGCTGAGAGAGTGAGAGAGAGCGAGACTGAGACTGCTAGACAGCTCGAAAGAGATTGCAGCTCAGATGTCCTGGAAAACAGCAAATCCCTCAGACCTGGCAGATTCCGTTACCATGAGAACTGCAGATATTTCCATTGTGATGGCTTGCTCTAGCAGCCATCTGTTACACCCATTTGATTAGGAAGTATAGTTCAGCTTGTATGGGATTTTCACTGCACCTTATCCCATGGCAGTGTACAGAAACTCTCTCTCTCTCTCTCTCTCTCTCTCTCTCTCTCTCTCTCTCTTTTTATATGCTAAACTCAATGTTTTTAAAGTGCTGTAATTTACTGAGGCTGAAGGCATTTAATGAAATGCTGGGAGGAGGTCACTGAGGGACAGTATCTCTGAGAAGAAAGAAGCACATGAGATATGTGAAGGGGATTAGCATCCAGTATATAAATAAGATCAGCCCAGAAATTAGCTGTATTTAGCAATTCCTCATCCTTGCCAGGGAGAGGAGCTTGATATACAGACCTCATGAAGCCATAATAAAATTAGCAATTGCCTCCTGTTAGTTAATCCCACTTCATTTATATTTATTGTATACATGAAATAAATGCATGCAGCAGATATATTTCAGGTCTTCTGTAAAAAAGGGTGGTGACTCTCCCCAGATGCCTGAAGTGGTGCAGTGGCTGCACTGTGTAATGATTAGATTAGCTCTAAAAATTTAATGGTGCCATTTGACTTTTCATAGACGCAGAACAACCTTAAACTTTCTTGAAGGTTTTCTGTGATTTACTGATTAAAACAATTGTTTGGAGTAGTTGAGTCCCTCAGTGTAAATTAGTGGTGGAGGAAATGGTAATGGCACATCAAATGACTATAAAAACAAAGGAGTCCCCTTCAATTAAAACTCTCCAGACATTCTTCCTAAGTGGCTGGCATTCCAGATTCAGGGTAATCTTATGTGTGGCATAGTTGCCTCGAGTATCTTAAAATGACTGAAGGTCTTGTAAACTCAGTGAAGCTAATTAAATCCTCACACACTGAAATGAATTTCTGATTGCTGCTAAGGAGGCATTGAGGTCAGCTCCTCTTTTCATTGCCCACACTTTATGGCCAATGCCAGATACTAAATAAATCAGATCCTCAGAATCAGGGGCTCTGTGGTTTTGTTCCTCTTATATATTCTCCCACTCGGCTGAACATAATTCCTTATCTGTCTTCATCTCGGCATGAAAAGTTTTCTCTTCTATTGTTTTTCCTCACATAGCACCAGATTACCATGGAGAAGACTATGATATCATAAGAAATGAATGAGCATGTTTCTCACCATGGGTGAAATATACATTCCAGACCTAATAAAGTCAGGAATCATGCAATGGGCCTGGTAAAATGAGCCGCTTAGTGTAAATAGAAATGGTTCTTCTTTAGGTCTCTCTTTCAGCTAGGTAAGTTCTTAGGCACTTTGCTGAGCATGGAGATGCATAAGAACATGTTTTAAAGCTTTTCTGAATAGGAATTGTTCCTAAAATGTTTTGCTGCCTCTGGTCCTCCAAACTTATTTTTTTTAAATAACATTTCCTTTATTTTTAATAGTAAAAGATTTTCTTGTTGATCATCTTTAAAGCAAATGAGAACTTTCACTTCCTGCAGCCTCCCATCTCACATAGTCCTGGAGGCTGAGCTACAGAGAAGAGAGTCCTTTTTTTCTCTCTCTCTCTTTTTTTTTTTTTTTTTTTTTTTTTTTTTCCAGACAGGGCACTTGTTTTATGAATGTGGTATCTGCCTTTGACAGGCAGCAGATGTATGGGAGCCCTGAAATCTGAAACAATAAATACCATTCAGAGTCTCACCACTGAACCTTCTTATAGTACTGCCTTTGTTAAATGAAACATTTAAAGGAATACCATCCCCCCCTTCCCACCTACCTTCAAGGCTAGGATCTGAACCATGTTTTTAAAGTAAAGGTTAAGTACCTGAGGCATGAACAGTTGACATACAAAAGAAACTAAAGTAAATTTATCATTCGTTTGCCAGCTACGAGGTGTGTCGAGGGCTTTTTCTTTCTCTTTGTAATGCATGAGAAAACAAACCTGGGAAGTGTATGCAAGGAATATTTCTTTTCTACACTGGAATGTTAACATTTGCACCTTCTGACTTAATACTGTGTATTTCTTCAGAGTCATCAATCTCTTGAGAGTCATCCTGCCATCTGTACCAGCATTGCTTCAGGCTTCCATATGAAAGTCCAATCTGGCGGTATAAATACTGGATAATGAAGAGTTGGTGTTAAAGTTTCTGACTGGTTGGAAGATGAGTCCGTGTCTACAAAAGATCCAAATTCATGTGTTAAACAAACAAACAGAATCTATGTTAACGTGGAAGTTCAACCAGAAAGAGCATGATGCCTGTCTGTCCTCATACCCTCTCCTATTCTCTGTGGTTTCTCCTCAATTTTTTCCTTATCTTTCTCATTTTTATAGACTTCACCCATGAGCTGTTAGAAAAATGTTCTCTGACCATGACATTACACTTTGGAGATTACAAATAGGGGCAGCATATTGACTTCCTGTAATATAGGGTTCTTTTTTCCCCTTCTCCTTTTGTTCCAGGAAAGCTATAACTACATAGATTAGCAAAACTTTTGCAAGAATGGATGTAAAACAGATTTATCTCAGTGTCAGCTTTATCTGATCCATTTGGTCTTGCTGAGTTTGGATGGTTTCCTTTGTTACAATAACCAGCTTTCAAACATCTATATCCTTAGGGTATTAAATGTCAGCCTCTAGTGTATCGTTCAAGGATAAAAGATTGACAATACGAAGTACTTTTTTTTCTTCCTTTTTTTTTTTTTTTCTTTTCCCCCTTCTCCAGCACTGGCAGAGTCTTTACTCTGCACACCACTGCTGACCCCAGAAATGACCCACAGGAACTACTGGCGAAAGGAGTGAAAAGGTATTTCAGCTTGTAGGCATTAGAAACTCTCTTCATTAATAGCCTTTTTCAGATAGATTTCCTGTCATTGTGATGAGGATATATTTGTAACGAGTCCCTTAAGTAAATGGCCAGAGGATAATTAATTGAACTAACTAGGACTTTCCGTACTGTATTTTTTTTCTTTTATTTCCTTTTTTTTTCTTTTTTTCTTTGCTTTTTTTTTTTTTTTTTTTTTGGAGGTGGGGAGGAAGGAAGGCTTCCAGATGGTCTCTTATCCTTTGTGCTGGCTGTACAGCCTTTTGATATCTGTTGGCCAAGCATTTCAGGCCTCATTCAAATAAAATTCGTAGGCACTCTGTTAAGAGAGGTGGATTTTTTTTTAAATTTTGGTTGACATCAGGTTGACTGCACTTCTCTGGGCAAGGGGGTGACTACCCTGAGCCTCATCACACTGAAAAAGTGTTGCTAAACCTGATCTTGCTGGAAGAAGCAGCTCAGAAGACATTTGGATCACAACTGATATCTACACCACTGATTATATCACCATCATTCTGGTTATAATACATCTTGTCACTCCCATCATGCAGACTCCAGTATCCCAAATATGTGACACCAGTGGAAATCTACAGTGAGGTGAAATTAGGCTTATTATTGCATTTAATTCTTAGATTGCCTTCTTAGCACTTGCCTTCAGCCTCTTTAATTGAAGTTTGCAAACATGCACTCCTTAAGTAATTTCTGACCTTCACAGCTGGTTATAAGGCAGTGGTAGTTCATGTTTTTGAGCAAAGTCTACTTCCCTCTCTCAGGGGCCTCCACTTTTTCTGTTTTGAAAAAGACTTATTAACTTCGCAGTCATTGGGACAATTCTCCAAAGAAATGAAGTTTCTTGATGAAAATGCACATTTTTTCTCTGCACATCAAAGAGTTCAGATTTTCATTCCACTTGTCAGAGACTACTGATAATTACTTTTATTAACCATCTCACAAATAATGGATGTGTGAGGTCAAAAAAGTCTCATTTGAACTTTATGGTTTCATGTGTGAAAAAGAAATGCTTTTAAGAGTAACCACGAGTAAGAAGCCATAATTTTCTCAGCAAAACAGAACCCATTAAGAAGATAAAGATATTGAGGTGCTGGTCCAATGTTCCTGTGATTTTGTTCTGACAATTATTTGCAGGTGTGTTTAAAACTACTTGTCTCTGTGTGCTGCTTTGAGGAATAAATGTGCTTTACTGCATCTTTCATTATTTTCTGTTGGAAAGGGTATGCCAAATTAAAGGTTTCATTTCAAGCAGCTTGGTCAGATAGGAAAGGATTTTTTTTTGTCTTCACAGTGGACATAAAACACCAACAACATAATCCTACTCTCACTTGTGCCATTGTAAACCAGGGAGAGCTTTGCTGAAATCAGTGGAATTATCTCATTCTTTTAAGCAAACTAAGGAGAGCCAGGTGTTTGAGTGCAGCAACAGTGCTTCCTTCTGTTTGGCACTTGCAATCTGCTCTGGACTAAGCTAACAAGAGACAAAAAAAAAAAAAAAAGAAGAAAAAAACAAGAAAAATCACTAAAAAAGTCATGTAGGTGTCTAAAGGGTTGCCTCTGAATTTCAGCTGTGGAAATTCTATAATTGCTGCTCTAGTTGGGATCTTTACACACCAAGTGTCCTAGAGCAGACTTCTTCACCTCCCATCCATCCCTGCTGAAGATGAGGTTGCCCTGATATTTTGGACTCTTTTAGACCTCTCGGAGTAGTTGGAGCAGCCCAAGAGTCCTGAGTACAGATTCCTGTTTCACCAGTGACGCCTATTTTAAACATTTCCTCCAAGGCAAATGGGAAAAGGCCTTTGGTGTGTAATGTTTAAGCCCTTCTCTGCCTTTAAGTCTTGAGATAAGTTATTTGTGGGCAGCAGACATCTAGGCTATCTTTCCCTTTTCTTCTGTGCATTGAAGGCAGTGAAGGTTGCAATATTAATTGCTGCATCAGCAGCTCCAAGATTTAATGTTTTTCCCCATTCTGCAAGCAGTGTATCTCCTGCATGATTTCCCACATAGTCTTCACTTTCACAGCCATCTGAATGATAAGCAACAATAATGTCTCTGGAAGTGATCCATAAATCATATTCAAATCCACACATCCAAATGATCTTATTTTTAATCTCTAAACTACTGTAGTCTGTGCTTGCTAGTGCGTTTCAATTGGAAGCATTATGCTCCCCACCTACATGTTTCCTTCAAATCTGTGTTAAAGCATCCCCCCCTCAAAAAAAAAAAAAAAAAAAAAGAAAAAAAATTCTGCCTGGGTCTTGAGTAATAACACATAGAAAAACTAAGGACAGTGAAGACCTCCCAAATAAATTGAAGTGCTTATACGAAATAACTCAATGTTTTATCAGGATATATAGAGAGAATATTAATGGTCTTTGGTTTAGGTCATGGAGTGGAGAGTACCTGAATTGTCTTTGTTCCTTTTCCATGGAGTTTCTGATCAAAGCCCCATCCAGACTGGCCTTGGAAACTTCCAGGGATGGGGCATCCACAGCTTCTCTTGGCAAGCTGTGCCAGGGCCTCACCAGATTTTATTTTGTGTCAAAGTGTATAAATAGTTCCAGGACACTGTAAACTTTTTCTCCTAGAACATCTATCATTTGTCGTTGTGGTCTTTATGGAGGTATTCCTGGAACAAATGCTTTTGCTGACACCTCTTTTCCTTCTTTAGCTCCTCTCAGCCAGTCTGCTGGGGATTTCTCAAGATAAAATTAGAAGTTGTGCCAGGCTTCACCCAGCTGATGGCTGGCAGCCCTATACCAGAATTGTTATTTGTGAAGGTTTTTAGGGATCCCTTGCATCTCTTGCCTGCCTAGATCTGCAGTTCCTCAGCACAAGAAAGAGACTGGACCTGTGGGAGCAGGTCCTCAGAGGGCCACAAAGATGCTCAGAGAACTGGAGCTCCTCTGCTGTGAAAACACTCTGAGAGAGATGGGATTGTTCAACCTGGAGAAGTGAAGACTCTGGGGAAACCTCGCTGTGGCCTTCCACTGCCTGAAGGGGCTTTAAAAAAGGAGGGAAAGGGAGTTATGATTAGAACAGAGAAGGGACAATGGTTTTAAACTGAAAAGTGCAGTTTTAGTTTGGATATTAGGAAGAAATTCTTCACTGTGACAGTGGTGAGACCCTGGGAGAAGTTCCCCCCAGAGGTTGTGGGTGTCCCATCTCTAGGAGTGTTTAAGGTCAGGTTGGGCAGGGCTTGGAGCTGATCAGATGAGTGGCAGAGAGGTTGGAACAGGGTGATCTTTAGGGTCCCTTCCAACCCATGATTTTATGATCTGAAAGCTCACACTTTTGTCTGGTCACTTCCCTCCCAAAGGAGAAAAAACTCTTTTTTCATTATCCACTCCCAAAGGTGAGTTAAACCAGACTGGACACCCCTGGTATACCCCATGGGTGTTGCCTCTTCTGGAGGATGGGAGATGGGCAGCACTGACTCTGCTGCTCCTGCATCTGCCCATCACGTGGCCCCAAGCAGCAGGTGCACATCCCCTGCACTGCCAGGACACCTCATTATGCTGACATCCCCCAAGGCACACAGCCTCCACAGTGCTACCCAGGCTGGAGAGATGCCTAATAAACTCAGTCTTGACCAGAATGCTAATGGGCCTGTGCCTTCAAAATGTTCTGTGCCCACTGCACATGTTTCTGTTGAGGTGATTACTGTGGTTACTGGGGAAAGGGGTTTTTTCCTTCCCAGAATTTTTTTTTTAAATCTATAAATGGGATTCTCTGAACATCTAACTTGGGGTTTCTGACTTGTTTTCAACCAAGTTGTAATCCTGGTATCAAAGAAGAGTATAATATCTAAAAGGATGTTGGAATTATTCCTTCTTAGACAAGCTCCTGAACACAATCTTAGCACCAGTGCTGGACTTCCAGGCAGCCATCTAATGTAATTTCTGAGCCTCCACCTCCTGAGTCTCTGTGTTCAGTGTGTGCCTGAACAAAATATGCAAACCAAACTCAGAAATTTGATAAAATCTCAGTGCAGGAGTTTTAATGCTGGAACCACACTAATGGTGGAATGTGAGTTATTGTCTTGATTTCTGCATTGTCAGACTCAGTGTTGACAATATTGCAGGATTTAACTATTTCATTGTTTGTTTTGTTCAAAGCAAATTAATATGGAAGTTTGTTGGGATAATAATCTCTCTTAGTAGTGTCAGTAGTTGATTACCTTTTGAGGTTAAAAAAAAGGGAAATACTCCTTTATCAAATGGTACAATCATTGCTTGACAATATCTCAACTATTTATTGTGGCTTTTCATATGATTTTGGTTCAGCATTAGTTGAGGTGGAGATTCTTGGTTGAATTCCCATTAGACTTGCACCTATGTCTAGCTTCTTTTATAACCAAATTTTTTTTACAATGAGGTTTCATTCAGCAACAAACAAATATGGATGCAAATCAGATGTGATTTGCTGGAGTCTACACATCCAAAAATAGGAGACTGAGTGAGAATAATAAGTTTTGCTAGAGTAAACTGTAAAAGAAATCACAATTGGGTTCAAAGTCAAGGATGGAGACTAAAATGTCTCTAGGACGCAGATTTTTACAGGCCTTGAACATCTCAATGTTGGTGAGAGTACTGATATTTTTCTGTGCATGTGTGAAGGGAAGTGTTTCAGTGTTTTTCAGCTGAAGTTGATGCAGACAAAAGCTCTATTTTGGCTGGGCCCTTTTGACTCAGGATTGGCAGCTCCCCTTTCCTTCAGACCGTAAAGAATCCCTGTGGAGACAACGGGGTTCCCAAATAGAGCTTCCATCATGCAACACAACCTGCTGTAGTTCCTTCCACAGTGCTTATGGGCAGCAACATTTTTCTACATCCTTTCTCCTTTAGGGTAAATAAAAGCAACGTTAACTATTGCAGAGGGAAAAAAAGCAAAAAAAAAAAAAAAAAAAGCAAAAAAATCCCCAAAACCCAAAAAAACCATTCACCTCTAAATTATATATTTTCTCCAGCTTAAAAGTATGTAATTTCACAGGGAGCTCTCTGGGACTCACCCTGCTGTGAAGCCATTGCTCAGTTTCTCCCAGCAGTGACCAGGGGCCTACAGTTCTCAAAGTGCTGAGCAGCCCCTGAGGAAGGCAGGGCGCTGGCATTGAGCTGGCAGCTGAGCTGGGATTTTGGCACAGGGCAGGGTTTTGCTCCAGGGTTCCCGGTGCTTGCTTTGCTCCTCCTTGTCAGGCTCCTGGTTAATTACAGCTCACCATACAGGGAATACATCCTATTGACTTGGCCAGCGCCAAACAGTTAATTCAAAAGAGATGGTAGTGTCCATCTCTGGCCATCTTTCCTCCTCTGATTTAAAAAATAATAGATATATATAAGAAAAAAGTTTGAACCTAACTTCTACTCTAAGAATCAGGAAAAAAGGCAAGGAAGACAATGAGAAAATTATTTGTTTTGGAGATGAGGATCTGTTTAACAACTACAAAAAATATATGCTTTCATGAGCAACAAAGAGTGAAGAAGGACTGGAAAGAAGGATGGGATAACTTTTAAGAATATACAGTGAAAATAAATGCAATCTAATAAATTCAAAAGGTGAATGGTGTTTGGAATGGAAGGTTTGAAAAACAAGCACCAATTTTTGTGGAAGATTTATAAGCAGAACACACTGCAAGTCTAAAGATGAATAATTGGAAGGAGAAAGATACTGTTGAGTCAAAGTGGGAGGATCCGGCTCTGTTGTCCTGGGAAAAGTAATGGAGGGAAAAAGAAAGGAAGAAATTAGTTAAAAAATTTGTTTGGTTTGTTGTTTTGTTTTTCTTTTTTTTCCCAAAATAGTTTTTTAGGACATTGAAGGAAAGCCACAGAGTGCCAGGAAACAGGCAAGCTGGTGGAAGGATTATGCAAACAGCACCATAAAACTGACTGTCTCCAGAAGACAGCTCCATGTATTAATTTCAGGTGTGCTGCTGAGCCAATGCAAAGCTAGGAGTGGCAATGAACAGTGCAAAAGAGTATTTTTCTGTACTCCCTAGCTCCAAACCAGCTTTGTCTGAATCATGCAGTGCTGACTTTGACAGTTTTCCTGCACTCCAGCTCCAGTTGCTACCTCCACCCCCAGGCTGGCTCAGCCACCTTGCTATTAATTACATTCGTCTGAATGAGATACCCAAGCAGGTCTGGGCTTTAGCAGACTGAAATCTAAGAGCTCTCCTTATTTCAGAGAGATGCCAGCTGCTCTGCCTGACCACCAGGCCAGATGGAGATCATCTAGCCCATCCAGAAGAAAGCCTTCTCAAGCAGGAAGCTGCCCTTTCGCAATGATGGACACCAGGATGATGAGAGGAGAGTGGTTGCATGAGCACAGGGCTCCTGAAAATGTGATAAAATTACCCAGGGAAATCCAACCTTTAAGAATAGGATGAAGTTTGAACATCAGCCTTTGATTAGAGCTGGCTAGTAAAGCTACATGAAGGTTTTTTGTGGTTTTCTTGAGGACAAAATATGCGAGTGTGTGAGAATGTGTTTGTGTGTACTTGGAGGTATGCACTATGATTTGTTTTCTTTTTTTTCTATGAAAGAAAATTTTATTTTCTTTCCAAAATATTTTTTTTTTGTTCTCCCCCTCAATAAATTACTCTGCTCCCTCCCACATCCAAAATATATCTATAAGATGAGGAGGAGCAAAGGAATTGTTAAAACCTATTTTAAAAGTCTCCATGAAAAATGACATTTTTTGCTCACTATCGCTGAAGTACATCTACAGAATCAGTCAGGTTTTCCACCCATCTATGAACACTTTGGCATTGTCATGTCCCTACTCCCCTTGCCATTTCCTTTCCTCCAGTTTTCAGCTGTGTTTAGTAAGTTGGGTTTCCTTGCTCATACATCATACCTTCATACCCTCTTATCTTTATCACTGTTCATTGTAGTCGCTCTATTTTATTGACTTCCTTTTTATATTGAGTTGCCCAAAACTGATCACAGTTTTCCAAGAGGGGCTCACCAGGGCTATGTATGGAGGAATTATTACCTCTGTAGTCTTGCAAGTAATTCTGCTCCACATCCCAGTATGGTATCGGCCTCTTTGTGCTACAGTCTCTCACCGTGAGCTCATATTTAATCTGTCATCCACTATCACTCCCTAAATAAGTCCTGCAGCACTTCCCCGTTAGTAATAAAAACACAGAAAAATGTTTGAAGAAAAAAGTAAGTTTTCCCCCTGGGTGACTCTTTGAGCAAATCAGGGTTTTCATACAGCTGGAGAGACATTGAAACACAGCCTCACTCTCTGCCTCCACATATCTGGATTCCACTGCTCTAATGCCAAGAGTGAAAGCAAAAATGGCATTTCCTATTTGTACATGTTTTCTTAATATTTGCTGGTTGCAGCCCAGAGCATTGATAGAGTGGAGGAACATCGTATCTACTTTTAGAGTTCATATTTACTAGATTTCAGAAATCATGCTTTAAGCAGTTTAGAAGGATGTGCTGTGAATGTTGCTTCAGCTACTTGATATTTTATGGAAATTGAGTGAATGCTGCTGTGTATGTGAAAAACTAGGACATGACTTGAGTTGCAAATTTGACCCCTCTAGGTCTGGAGAGTTCTCCACTTTCCAGACTGGATACCTTTCAAGCACACACTAGAGTGAGTGTTTTCTCAGAACTGTCTTTCTTTTCTACTGCTGAATTTATTTAGAAGAACTTTGTTGATATTCAAAGTTGAAAAGCCTGCACAGTGTTTAATTTTCTCCTTCGTTTTGGCGAGTGAGTTGTCCTTCCAGAATAAAAATCCTTTCCTTTTTAGACCATTTGATAATTCAACATAATTAATCACTGTAGAAAACACCAGTGAGGATTTCTAAACATTATGTGGGGAAGTATGATGAGCACATATTTACCTTTTGAAGGCTACAGGAATTACACTATGTCAAATCACAGTGTGTTGTATTTGTGTGTAGTCTGCTATTTCAGTTTTCAACCCTTAAGTTTTTCTTTATTTATTTTGGATCAACCCAAGACTATCAAACCCCAGCAATATAGATTTTACCCTCTTATCATGTTTCTAAGATCTCCCTACCAGTCTCTCTTTTGGTATCCCTGAAGAAAACCAAGGATCAAAATCTACAGATGAGCAGTTCTTAGAATTGCTTGAAGGGTACAAGAACGGAATGATGCAGGAAGAAAAACCCCATAAATATTGCACAGCTCTAGCATTTTTAAAGTGCTCCCTCATTCCTGATTGCAGCATAAGAGCACACATTCATAAGGCACGTCACCCTGAAATTGATGGGAACCTTTCTGTGGACTACACAATTTGTGTACTAAGCCTCCAGGTTCTTGAAGTGAACCCTCACTGCTACAAAGAGCTCTTAAAATTACATTTAAATTGGAAATAGAAATCTCCTCAGCCCTGACACTGGAGTAGAGTTATTATTTCCCATGCCTGTCTTCGCTCACTCAGGAAGCTGCTGCAACATGAAACCCTCTTCTGATTGTTCCTCCTCCAAATGCCTCTCTCAACTGCCTGAGCTACACTACTTCCTTGTGGAAGGAGGAAAAATATGGGAATTTAGGCAAGCAGAACAGTCCTTGCGTTCAGAGTGATAAAGCAAGGTCAAGAAGGGTCTAATTTTCCTAGCCACTGAAATGTGTTTACCTTCTTCCTTTGCCTTGGCACAGGAACAGGTGAAGTGCAACTCCCAGTTCAGTAAACTGTAGGAGAATAACCAGTGGCTAAAGAGAGTACCCATGTGTGCTTTAGGACTCATGAGAAGATGCATTCTCAGCAGTTTAGTCTTGCAGAACCAGTAAGTAGTGAGAACACATCTATATACACACATGTACAGCTCTGGACATGCAGTTTGTTTTAAATCTAGAAACTCAAGAACATATATCTACTCATCCAAGGGGGATGACACGAAAGAGGGAACATGACTGTTGAATTTAAGCACAGCAGGGTGAGGGGGATAGTTGGGGGAGACAACCTAGTAGAAAAGAGCTGAACTAAGACAGGAAGAAGTTGTTACAAGCTCACTGTAGAGATTTTCTTTTTCCTCCAGAAATTAGGTGAAGATACTTCAATACTTGAAGGAGGTTCTGGAGCAGTCATAAGTGTGCAAGAGAAAGGTCTGACTGAGTTGGGTCCACTTCCAAGAGAAATTAGGTGGAGTTACTGCATGCTGTCACTCACAAGTGCTCCAGGTGTGTCCTTCAGGGCATGCAGAGTGGTGTAGCTGCTCAACTTGGGAACTTAGCTTTTCCAGTCTGCACTGAGGAGGGGACTGAATAAGTGAGAATCAGGATGCATGGGTCAATTGCCACAATTGCCCATCTGCCTCAATTCATTGGCTGTGAATACAAGGCTGTATAAAAGAATGGACAGTTTATCTCCTAAGTTTTCAGTAAGATTTCCTCAGAAAGGTAGCATGATTAGAGTTGCAGACTGACTCATGATGCTGTTACCGAAACAAGAACCTCGTTTTGGTTCTGTTTTAAAAGGGAAAGGAGTAATGGCATTAAGTCAGAAATATAAAATCTTGAGAGATTCTCTATAAAGGCAACAAGCATGGACAAGATGGTTGCTTGGCTTTCTTTCAGGTTCCCGAGTTCAAGTTAGCAGTTTTCTTGCATGAATCAAAATGTCAGAATGGTCCCTTAACTTTAAGTTTTAAAAGGGGAGGGATGATATGAAGAACTCACATTCTTGTCAGGAAGGTACCAGGAGTCAGTTTTGTGCTCTCTTTCTTGATTGGAGTAGGTTGTCATCTACAAAAGAAAACAAACAAAAAAATCCAGCAGTCACATTTTAGTGAAAAAAAAAAAAACATAAGCAAGGGAGACATCTCTGACTGTGTTGAATGTTTCACAGTCAATGCCATAGAGAGTTCTCTCCTTCTTCTGAACTGCAGGCCTTTCCACTCTGTCTGAACTTTGTTGTGTGGATTTCTATACTGAAAATTACCTTCCTCTGCCAAACTCTTCTCAGGTGTCTGGAATGTTTTCTTGGTCACATCCAGAGCAGTGCAGGTGATTTGGAGCAAGAAGGGTTGCTTTGATTTTTTTCCCTTCATCAGATGACATACCAGGACTCAAAAACAGAGCAGCTGTGTTGGCTGGTGCTGCACTGCAGGCATCCAGTGATGTCTGCCAAAGGTTGCATTCCCTTGTAGAGATCTGTGACTCACCAGGACTGACCAGGAGATGAGGAGAAATGTGCCTGCGCACTTCAAACAGAGCTACTGTCAGGAACTGGACAATGTGAAAAGCTTGGTTCAGGCTCTGGTCACTTTTCTCACCACCATTCCTTTCCTAGTTTGGAGACAGTTTGGAGCATTTCCTTCTTTTGTTTATTTCACTTGGGAACAAATGGTTCATTTCCCTCTGTCCCAGCTGCTCTGAAAGGTTTTCTAGTTTCTCCAGAATGTATTATGCAATACTGCAGAGCAAGTCCTTTTTTACGTTTCAACTCCATGCCTTTACCATGTATTGTAATCTGTCTGCTCTGATTAAGTTCATCCTATAGAATCACTGCCAAATTCTGTTTTACGCAGCAATGTTTAGTCTTCAGCCTGGAAGCTATGTGCAGTCCTTTTAAGATGTTCATACATCAATATCAGTCCTGACTAATCCCAAGAAGCTTTGGATGGCAGGAAGAAGAAAAGCTTCAAGCTAGCTCTGCAAGTTGCAGGACAAACACTGTGATGTTTGCTCTGGCCAAAATTCCACAGCCATCAACAGAAGTTGGGTTTGGAAACAGGACTGCAAATCTAGTTTCAGATAGAGTTGCGGAGGACACTGTCTCACCAAGGACTGGGCTCTGCTTCTGTTAAAGAGCTACACAGATGATTTTGGAAGGGATTCAGTGGGACTCCACATTTACACATTTAACATATTAGTAAGGCTAAAGTAGATTTAACCCATCTAATGCTTCTTTGTAAGAAGACCAAAACATTCCAGTGTTTTCTTGTGCTTTCCTTAAATATAGGTGGACTCCAGACCAATATGACTGGTGGCCTCAGTGACAATTAGAAACTCATTATTCTATTTAATTAATGTTTATATGGCAGGGGTGTGTGGAATCCAGGCAGGCTGGAGCAGCCCCATTGCAAACACGCAGTTGCAGAGATCCCTGAGCAACCCTGGAAAAAAATAAGAACACTGGGATCTTTGCAAGACCATGGTGGTTTTTCTGTTTTTATTTTTGTTTTTGTTTTTACATCCTTATCAAGGCTTGGTTAAAATTTCAAGGTGGTAGAGAGATGGCAAACATTTTAAATGTGGGAAGTGGCCATGGTTTTGTGGGTCGACACAGCTGCGAGGGCTCAGCTGGAGGTGATGGCTTGAGATAAGGAAGGATGGGTAATCCTGCAGCCAGGGCAGAGGGAATTAAGCAGCCGCCGTTAACATGGGAGCTGTGTTGGCTGAGGAGGCCACTTAGCAAATTCCTTACTTGAGCATTCAAGGGCACTCTCTCGCAACTTGATCCTCACTTTTCCAAGTGCAGGGAGGAGAAGAATGTTTCACTGTCCAGAAAGCACCAGGGCCTTAAGATAAATGAGGATTGAAACAAACGTTTCCATTCATATCAGGGGCCCCTCCTCACTAGCGTCTTCACTGATCTGTAAAAACCTTCTTTGTAAGTGGTTTCTAAAGCATAATCTGTGCTTTTAATACTATTTGATTGAGTAATTCCAATGCTAGGTTTGTTTTTCAAAGGTTTTGAGAAGTGTTACAAGTAGCAAAAGTTTTTAATAGAAACCTGAAGTCACTGACTGAGGAAAATTTCCTCACGACTCTTCCTGTTGTGGAGAAAACTGGAGAAAAATCAAGTCCAAAACACTGAGGATCATGTGAATAGCTACAGAGTGGAATTCAGGGACTTCGTTCAGTAATTGCAGTGAAATTGCTCCCAGCAGAGGCAAGGAGCAGAGAAGAAATTTTAAAGGTCCAAGCAAGAAATAACAGAACTCTATCTGCCTTCCTAAATGCACTGAAATATCCTGAGCACAGACTGAGCTCATAGAGCAGGATTTTCTTTTTGGAGCAGTTTTCTCTTTTCCTTTCACCATCCAAAACCCCACACCAGATACTGAGTGAGATTTACAGGGAACTGAATTTGTTTTTCTAAAGCCCAGAAGAAAACAAACATTCTCAAAATGGTAAAAATACAAAAAAAAAGTTAAAGTGTGCAAAGAGTATGTGTGGAAGGATGGTTTGTTCCTTTATTTTAAATTTTTTTTTCTTAAAAAAAAAAAGAGAGGTGAAATCAATATAGTGAAAAGTCACATTCACTGTTTGTTGAAGTTGCAGACCAAGGTTATTTTGCAGCTACAAAGAATTTGGAAAACAACATGCAGGCTTGAAAAATGAACCATTCCTTCACATATATAACTTAGTATATCATCCTTGATCATAATTATAGACAGATTTGGATTGAATCTATTATTGAATGCATTGTCCTTAGAGATAATCAGGGACATGACCACTAGTGACACTGTGATGGAAAGGACTAAACTGAGCAGTTCATCATCTCAGCCCTTGAAATGGCTGAGATATGCAAAAGTGCACATTTTATCCAAGAAGTATAAATAGTACGAAGAGAGGAAGAAAAAAATAAAAGGCAAGCAGACAAATCAGGTGGCTTCACAGACTGCTGTGTTTGAGGAACAATTTGACAGAGACAGAGCAAGATGATGATAACTTGAAAAAGTATAATTTGTCGTGATTACCTCTTTTTTTCCCCCCTTCCTCTCAAAGCAGTACAGTTTGCAGTTTGCACCCATTGCAATTTATACCTGGGTAAAAAGATAGCTTGGGTAAAAGACAGTTTACTTGGGAACATAGTTGGGTAAAAGATAGCTTAGCAAAGTAAAGTATAATTTAATCCCTTCACTTACCTGGGCCTGCACAAAGTATTTTGGATGCCTTGAAACCTCAGTTAATGAAGCCCCTTGCAAGAGTCCATTAAATGCCTTGTGGGTGGGATTCATTTCTTGAAGGACACCAAATAGCAGGGAGGGATGATTTCCAAGTGCAGTGTGATTCAGATAATGCCACACTTCCTTATCCTGAGGCAAATGCCTTGTGCGCACATATCCCCTGCACTTTCATTAGTCAGCCCTTTGCACCTCCATAATTTCTCTACACACAAACCCCATATATTCTATAAGTAAAGAGAACAGCTGATTATGTTGCCTTTGGCTACCAAAGATTTCACTTTGCAGGCTTTTTTATCCAAAGGTAATGGCACTGATGCTATTGCCACTGTATATGAAGATGCATCTGTGAAAGAGGCCAGAGAAAATAGGGATCCTGGGCAGTCTAACTATCAGCTGGGGATATGGCAGTTGCCTGTTACTCTGCATTACACTACGAAGGGGACAGAAAAAGATCCTCAAAGGAAAATGCATGATTAAAATGAGCATTTTGTTTCCTCTTTAAATTTAATTCTCTTCCTCTCAATTTGAGAGGGCAGTGTGTACCATCTGGCTCCAGCAGAGTTATACACTGGAGATTTTTAAACCTTTGAACCATGTTATATCCTTTAAAATGTTTCAGGAGCCATAATATGCTGTTTAAAAGGTTGCAGCATGTGCAACACATTGAAAACCCTCTGATCTGTAGAGTTACCTTTTCTGCTTGTCATTCCAGGCTCCTTCCCTTTTACTTGCTCTCCATACTTTGCTTGTACCTCTTCTTCCAGCATGATTAGTTTTGGCACCAGCAACCATCCACATGCATGATAGACTTTTAAAATAAATACCTGAAGTGTCCTGTTTCCTCCTTCCTTTGTGCCTACACAAGGCAGTGAGACTTCCATGCCTAGGAGACTTCTTTGTACCAGCTCTGTGAACAGAACCTCAGCAAGAAAAAAAAAAAAATGGCCAAATTTCAGACTCAGTAGCCTGACACTCTGAGACAACTTGTGTTTTGCTTGAACGCTGTTTTTTTCCTTGGGAGCTCACAGTGAAAGCCCTCAGTGAAGCTCTGTAGCACAGATGTGGGCTGCTGAAGCATGTCCAAAGGGCTGGCTCGGAGTTGGAGCAGTGCCTTCATCTAATTTAGAGCCGCCTGAAGGCTGTGAAACAGCTCTCTCTGTGCCTCTATCCTTCCCACATATTTGTCTTGTACTCCAAGACTCAGCTCCACAGAGACATTTGAGCTCCTTGTTCCTTGATATCAGTGGGAGCCTTGACAGGAAATAGACAGCAAACATCTGTACAAGATCCAGGCCTGAGATTTTGAACCATCTTGTTTACCACGTGTTGATGATGACAGTATTGAAAAGGGACTACTGTGAAGAAATGTTTTGGTGGCCTGAAATTGCTGAGATTTTGGTCTGCAGGCTCAAAAAAAGTACAGATGATCCTGCTGAACAGGGTGACTTTCAATGATCATCCCAGTACCCTCTGCTGAGGTCTGCTGCCTGGCTGGACTGCAGTGGAGAAGGTGAATTTCCAAGCCTTGCAGTTGCACACTGAGCTCCCCTGGGGCTGGAGTCCTAATTGTTCCCATTTGCCTGCAAGAATTTACCAAGGGTCTTCATTTTTAGCAGCACGTGGTCATCTTCCTCATGGTGAGACACTGATTTTGGGCAAAGTGCTTGTTATTGTGTGCACGCTCACATAATTTATTGCTCTTTCACTTGTCCATATTCTCTATTCTTTTCCCTTGGTATCTGTTCAGTCCCTTTTTTCTTCCTTTGTTCCTTCCTTGCTGAAGAAAATAAAGCAATGGACCTTTTCCCTCACTTGCTTATGAATTAATTCTCATATCACCCAGTTAAACATCTCATTAAACAAGGCACTCTCGGGAAGGGGTTATTGACAGTAACCTCTCCATGTTAGACTTCTGATTCATGTTTGAAATTAGTTCCAGAACAATAGAGAGAAGCTTCTGGCCTTGAACTGTGATGTCCTTTGTGCTGAAAGTGAGTTTTTATTTGCACAGTCCTTTTAACCTTGTGCTAGCTCATGGCCCAATTCCCCAGTCCTCCACGGCTGACGCAATCACTTATTCTTAAACAGCACTAGGAAGATGCTGGACTAATGTCCCACGAGGCTGCGCTTCCTTACTTTGGTGAAAATTCCAAGGACTGAGTCTGGTTTTCTTTGTTTTGAACCTACCTATAAGCCCATTTATGCTTGTGAGCCCCACTTCTGTAACAGACTTTGCCCTGAGCTCATGTGTTCTCTTGTAAATACAATGACCTCCTTGGCTCTACGAACCCTAGCTTAAGAGCTGCAATAAGCAGCAGAAAAAGGGCCTTCAGCTGCTGTTGGTGTGTCTTGTTCACATCCTGAAGGCTTCAACTGAAAGCAGGAGCCTCAGGCACCCTTCAAGCAGATGAATATTTGCAGAGAAGAAGCACAACAGGGCCCCTGCCTAATGAAAGTTATGTGTGCTTTGCTGCCTTTCTGTATTTTAGACATTCCTCATTGTTCAAGAAGCTTGAGGTTTTGGTATTTCCAGCAAGGGATGAGGTGGCAAGGCATAGCCATACAGCTCCCTTCAGCTTGACTGCGAGGATTTACCACTCTTACAGAGCTACCCTTTTGAGTTTTCTCCGTGGTTCAATCTTGTGGATAACAACCGCAACCTGAGCCTGATCATTACACTTCCTCCAGAGAGAGATGTCATTAGTAGTTAAGACTGATTAGATTTATACAAAGCCACTGGAGTAAAATCCCAACAGCTTTTGGGCTGAGGGGTGGGGGCGGAGGAGGTGAAAGAGTCACACACAAGATCTGAAGCCAAGTGAGAAAATCTATTGTTTAAATTTCAGGTGGTCATCCTGCTAGTTGCTCTTCTGGGGTGGATCAAGGGGCGTGTTGCAATCCACAGTGCTGCCTGCAGCCCTAGCTTGGGATTCAGATTTGTCTGTGATTAGCAGAATATATCCCAGTGTTCAAGTGAGATGTAAAATCAGGTGGTCTCTCCAGCCAGCACTGCCCTGAGTTTCATTTGGAGAGGTCTGAACCTGGAACACCTCTGTCAGCCACCCAAATCTGGGGTTAATCTGATGCATTTATCTGTTATTTGTATGAAAGCTGGTTGAAATACTAATTGAGATCACTATTCTACTAAAACCAATGTAGCAGGTGCTGTACAAACATGGTAATAAATGCTGTGCCTTGAAGAACTTATGAACTGAAAACGCAGAGAAGAGACTGGGTGGGAAAGGGGGGAAAAAAACATACATGGCTTGGAAGCTGTCAGTGGAAAGAGCTACAGAGTTAAGTGTTGTCATACGAATATATTTCAGTGGGATGGAAACTCTGCTCTGTCTGGCTATGTATGACCTATCCAGTCAAGGGAGGTTTCTTCCACACATCTCCTGTAGCCCAGCCTTTGACAATATCACTTCACTCTTTCAGCAGGTACTGGAGGAATGCAACGCATGCTAAATGTGCAAATAAAGGGAGGAAGGAGAAATTGCCTTCTGCTGTGGAATGCCGTCTGGCATGCTGACTCCTGTGCACGCACACACACACAGACACACACACACATTCATTTATGGGGACACAAAGAGACCCAGAAGGAGGTGAGAAGGGAAAGTTTTCAGCCTCACACTAAGCCTCACAAAGGGAGTGAGTGAATTCTCTGAGTGGGCAGCAAAGATTTGGAGGATAATCCAACTGCAGCTTGTGTTTCATATTTGCGTTGGATGCTCAGGTTTCCAAATTAAATCTGCAAGTTAGACGGGAGTCCATGTTGTCTGCTGATCATCTGTTTAGGGGGAGAAGGAGAACAGAAATGACAGAAGAAAAATACTTGCAAACAACAACAGTAATTAAAATCAAGCATTTGAGTACTGCCACCCCTCCCCCCAGCCAGATTTGTCTGGGGAGAAGATAAATAACTTCAACTCCAGGCTCCATGCTTGCTCAAGATCTGAAATATTTAAACCAGGTCCCAAAAGCCCGTACACATTTTTAATCAAAACCTGCTCTTTTTGGTTCCTTTTTCTGCTTAAATATCCTGACCTGATAGAACACCAAAACCTCATTAAGTTGCGATCAGTACAATACAAAAGTTGAAAATTATCAATGTCATTTAAACTGCTGCAACTGTACACATACTGAGTTAGACATTTCTCAGGTTCAAGGTTACACATGGCATCATAAGGAGTTCACCTCCTCCCCCACTTCCAGTGCTAAACAGGTTTGGATTCTTGCCAGAACAAAAGAATCTGCAGTCAGTTCCTTCAAGACTGAAAAATAAAGTTGGGGGTTTTTTTTCCCCCCGCAGGGGGAAAAGAAACCCACAAAAAACCAAACTCAACAAAAAACACACACACAAAAAAAACTCTGAAGAAAAGCAGACAGCTGCTAACTAGTTGTCTAGCTGTCTATTTGTGGACATTTTCTTTCATCTTGTCATACCTTTTGTGCTGTTTGAAATGTTCGGAGCTTAGACTTGAAGAACACTCAGTGGATTCCAGACTTTTATTAAAAGAAAGGAAAAGAAAGGCAGAAGATTTCTGACAACAGATATGTGTGTTTGTGTGTTGGGGCCACATCATTCCAAGCATCAGCTAGAGCATTGATTTTATTTTCATCTGACTGAAGGAAATTTTCAGACCAGAAAATATACAGTAACAATGCAATTTATAGAAAAACACATGCATCTAGAATGCAAGTAAGAGGGATGTGCTGTGAGACCTCTGCAGAACAAGCAGAAACCATTTGGTCAATCATATCTGCTGTTTTTGCTGTTTTGCTGATCTGTTTCCATAGAATGGGTAATCTATTCCTAAACACTTTTCCTCTGCTTTGCTATCTTAGCTCTTGGAAGGAAGTAAGACAGATGTCTAATTAGTGTCAGAGGTCTTCAGTGGGCTTTTAGATCAGACTGTGGTGTATTTAACTCTGCTTATTCTGTTACCTTCTACTATGCAGACAGTGAGTGGAGAACAGGACTGGCTTCTACTCTGGCTTCCAGATACTTCTCTTGAACTTCTATTTTCCCCAAACTCACACCTTCCTCCAGCATAACAAAGAAAGCAAAACCAGCTGACAAGTGAGCAGAAGCAGAAAGGAAGAGAGGAAACCACAGAAATGCTCACCCTGGTGGGGAACCCTTCTCATCCCGTTATTTCCAACTGCCCTTCCTGGCACCCTGATTGTGAAGAACTGTCTTCATCATCCTCTCTCCTCAGGAGAAGCAGTACTTTGTGGCTGTCATCAGGTCCAAGGCAGAAGCCTCCCAGAAGGGGAGCTTTATAGGAGGGACCAGAGAATCCCTAACCCATTCCCATCAGTGTCTGTGAGGACTAGAAATGAATTATGCTGGTTTCCAGCACCTAAGAAGTCTGTCTGCTTGGATGTCAGGTAATTCTTCTTGGTTGTACAACACAGATGACTTCTGCCAAAGCAAAGGTATGGTGCTTTCATTTAAAACAGCTTCTGCCATAGACTTCTCTCTGTTTAACAGAAGAAAGTGCTTTAACCTCACAAACCTCCTGAAGCAATCCAAATAATTCTCTGATGCTCTTCAGCTCTGGCTCTGGAGCTGCTGTGCCTGCCATGGCCATGGAGTATTGGGCAGGGACCCTCTTTTCTGTGCTGTGCCCCAATCACCTGTACCAGAGGATGTCCATGAGCTTCTGAGACTAAAGTGACATAGACAACTCTCAGCTTGAAACCTTAGTTGAGAGACAAGAGCTTTAAATGAGGGATTTTCCTCCTGACAGTAAATTTCTTTTTAGGAACTCCTTGATTAGACCCTAGATGATCAAGAGGTTGAAGGGAGATGAGATATTTACATATAAAAAGGAACTCTACTTTTGGGATCAATTAGACTATTCAGGGTTCACACTATACCCCCTTTTTTCCCAGACTTTATAGAGCCCTTGCTAGGATTAAGCCTCCATCAAGTAGATTTTCTTTACATAGAGGCTGGATCTAGTGTTACAGAGTCTTTATTATCTCTTCTTTGAGACTGTGCAGGCTATCCCCTTGAAGTTCTTAACCCTTAAAGCACTTTATCTAGTATTTATTGTTTCTTCTCCACAGGCATCTGAGATGGCAGCACTGGTATACAGACCCCACCTGTCCTCATTCTCCACAAGAACATCATCTCTCCTCCCCCAGCTTTTTCTGTGCCCAGGGGCCTCACACCAGCATCAGGCCCTGTTCCCTAATCCTTTTCATCCCCAAGACGTGTGCACTATTCTGGTTTGACTAGGGTGGGCTGCAGAGTTCCTGTCAAATGCAAACGTGTTCCAGCTGCTGGGAGTTTGATGCATTTGTTTTGAGGGATGTGAGAAAGGCTGTCAGTGGATCAGGTGATGAAAAGGTCAGGACTGACCAGCTGAGGAAAGTGGAGATAAGAGGAACATGGAGTGGAGGGTTACAAAGTAGTGACTGGCTTAAAGTTTTCTGCAGCAGTCCTGCATGTACTGAGCATTGCAAGGTGTTTGAAAGGGTTCCTCAGTGTGATCTTGCACTTCCTCCTAAAATGGCAAGTTCTGTAGAAAGCAAGAGCCCACATGGGTATGATTTCTCTGTACATGGACTCCACTGAGACATCCCTCATTAGCCAGAGTGGCTGATCCAGTTGTGCCATTCCTCCTGTGCTGCCTTCCCTATCCTGATGAGACCATTGCTGCTGTTAGGATCCACAAGTGAGAAGAAGATGGGATTTACTGAGTGACAGTATCTAGACTTTGGTGACATCTCCTCCTCACTGTTCCCATAATGGAGCAGAGGAATATTTCTCCTCGCCAGGCTGCTGATCAACAAAATGTCAAACTTTTCTGAGTTGCTTTATTCATAATTTTTTAATAGCTTCTGTCTGTGGACGTTGGAATCTGCTCCAGTGCTATCATATTGACTTCCATCTATTTCGGCAGAAGAAAGTGATCAAAAATAACATCGTGCAGTGATCTCCAATTTGTCTTGCACCCTCAGCTTGTAAATGTCCCAGGCAGCATTTCCCTGGTCTCACCACCAGCTGAGATCCCCAGCTGGTGTCAGCTAATGCATGCTCACTATTCCAGTCTATTTGTGCCACTCTCTTGCCATGTCTTTTCTCCCTAACCGGGCATGACAGAGCTGAAATAAATGGAGCTGTATTGATTTTAATGGTTCACCCTCATCTGAGAAGGATGGCGTGGCCTTCTCAGCTATCAGCTCCTCGGATGTCTGCTGGCCAGCAAATGAAGCATATATTCTCTTTCTCCGTGCACTAGATATGCTTCTCCTTCAGTCATGCTACCCCAGTCTGAGCAGGAATAATCACAGCTCCTCCTGCACTGACAATGGCCACTTATGTGAAAAATGCAGAACTGAATAGGCTACGGCTAAATGTGCTGGAAATATGAAGAGGAGAATGATCTTTGGCTGTGCATCAAAGAGCATTAAGGCATTCTGAAGCAGATTCCTCTTGCTCTCTGGGTTTAATTCAGAAGGGATTTTCTAGCCACAGAATCAAGCTCTTCCCTGCGTGTGTTCTTTCCTGCAGGAGCTATGAAACTGTGGGTTCTGTGCAGGTTACAAAAGAGCCAAAAAGGGGTCTAGGCGTGTTTAGGAGTTTCTGTGGAAATGACAGCAGACCTTCCTGCTGTTCCAAATGTGCAGTGTTGTTGGACCTGAGAGGCATCATTCTTAGTGATTTCCAACAGGGGAGACTTGATCTCCATTTCTAGATTACCTGTTCTTAGTCAGCTCATACTTTTCTAAATATTTTTCCTCTTGATCCCTTAAAATAGTTTCCCAGGCTGTCTCTACTGCTGACGTTAACTTGCTCCAGTCTGTGTTCCTTTTTTATTATGTCTCTTTGTCTCCTCTTTTTTATTTTTTAAACAAAAACCACGTAACTGCCTTATATAATTCACTTTTGAGTTCATAAGCCATTTCTCCTAAACACAGCCTTCATGTGGAAACATGCAAGGATGCTTCTTTGGCTTTCGACTTTTTTTTTGTTTGTCTGTTTGTTTGCTTGGTTGTTTTTTCTGAGCTTTTGTTTTTCTTTTTGTTTTTGTTTTTTGTGGGGTTTTTTTGGGGTTTTGTTTTTGGGTTTCTTTTTGGTTTTGTTTTGGTTGTGGTTTTGTTTTTTTGCTTTTCATTGTTTTTTAAAATTCTGGATGTATTATGTCACCTAAACCTGTGGCTTTAATTCACTGCTAACAATTCAGTATTCCTTTTGCATGCTTCCTGATACCTTGCCTCACTTTTCCAAAATTACAATTTCAGCTGAAATGCAGCATGGCATCCTTGGTATGAACTAGAGAAACCATACTTACTCTCAAAATAATCAGCATTTACAAATAATTACAATCAATTTCCCATTGTTTTCTTGTAGAACACTCATTCTGTAGCAATGATCAAAGTATCTAATGTGGTTGTTCCCTTCTTATGCATAATTATTTGTTGTTCGTATTTCATTTGCCTGCTAAGACCTGCATTTACTAGTTTTGATGTTACACGTTATTGGATATTTCTTGCTTTCAAGTCTCAGTTTGCCCCACATCATGGAGAGCTTATTATATCTAAAGCTTCCTTTCTAGATCTGTTTACACCTATAAATATGCCTAGCTTATCATTTGATATTGTCCCCCATTCCTTTGCCAAAGCTTGTCTGGCTTTTATCTCACATTTTAAACTAGTAAATATGAGTGTTCATGAAAGATGAGGAACATAACAGACTTGTCTCTAGTTGTGCAATCAAGTATAAGTGTGGCTGTCTTTAAACAGAATGTGTCAATTCTGTGATCTCTGCGATTTCCTTTAATAGGCCTGTTGTAAGTTGTCTCCTGTTACAGTGCAATACACATAAGGTGTATTCTTAGTAATAAGACCACTGTTTATGAATATACATAAGCAGTTATTTAGCACGGGTGGGAAATGACAGCTCTAGCTGGATCCTAGGCAGGATTACGTTAATAGACTTTCCCTGGACAAGCTGGTTTTGCTGCAATGGGAAATATTGTCTCAAATATACCAATAACACAATGGTTGGTGTCATCCCCTAGTCCTGACCTGGCTAAAATACTCACGGGTATGAATTAGCGTGTATGTTTGAGGCAATGCCTTTTCTTTCATTCTGATTTGTCCCCTACTTGTCCTACAGTGTTCCTTGGTGGTTTTTTGGATCCTGACACTCCCCTCTGGTTCAGTTTCATTGGGTGATCCTTCCCTGTGTGTCTTCAAATGGGCGCCTCTGTTTAATGCACCCTTGGCTGCCAATGTGTCACACATTGGAAGTGGCAGTGCTGCCCACCCCCCCCGTATGACACTTTTGGGGGATGGTGGCAGTCTAACAAACACCTTCCTGCAGGTGTGGAGCCAGTGCTTCCATCATTTAATCCCATGCAAATTCAAGCCCAGTGGATCCTGCTTTCAGAGCTGGGCTGAAAATGTGACATTGCTGCCATTTTCACCTGTTTAACTTCTCCTTTTGAGCATGCAAATAAACACAGAGAGGATGGGACTCCAGATAATGTTAGTTACTCACATACATGGGGCCTAAATAGTGCTCATGGAAATGAATGGAGGGGATTCTGCTGGCTTTCACCAGGGTTAGGTCAGGCTGGAGGATATATGGAACAGCAATACAGGAAAACATCTTTGAACTGTTTGCTGAAGCACAGAAATGTTGTCATCTTGTGGAAAGTTTAATTTTTTTTTTCATTTTGCTTTATAATCATTTTTTCTGGGTTAGTAAGTGGGAAAAATAGCAGCATGCAGTCACAGCAGGTATTCTATAAAACACAAACACACGCACACACATATCAGAGTGTATTTGTGAATGTGGCTGTTTGTGTTTTGTTGACAGAGCCTGCTCACTCTATGCCTCACGTTAGCCATATTCTGTCATGTGTCTGAGCTGAAATTCCTCACTCAATGAATCAGACTGAGACAGCATCACCTGGAAATGCCAGGTCCCTCCATTGGACCAAGCCAGAAGGTGAAGGATGTATCCCTGCTCTGATGTGCATTGCAGTATTGAAACATGCCAATGAGAAAATGGGTGAGCTGATGTGGAGTGAGCAGAGGGGGGATATAGCAGGTTGGACCTGTATGAAACAAGGAGAAAACTATTCTTCATCAAGAGGATGGTTTAGAGTATCTTTGTCTTGCTCCTGTCTGATGATGGGTTATAGAGGCAAAGGCTGGATGAGCTTCCTTCCTTCTTGCTCTCTTCTATTTTATAAGTTTTAATATTAGAATCTGGGAAAATGCTCTTATAATAAATAAAAGTGAGGGATGACAATATTTAAATTATTTCAGGATACACATTCTATTCCTCTGTCATCAGCATAACTGTTTAAAAGCTGGTTTTCATCTGCTCCTCTGTGATGAAATTAAAAAGGTATCTGTTAAATGTTCATGTAGAGAGAGGAAATCCCACTCTAAAATTCACTGGATTAGTGTCAGATCCAAAGCCCACTGGAAAGAGCGGGAAATATTCTGGTGAGTTTCGTGGGCCTTCAGTTCAGGGCCTAAATGTCTGATTCTCTGAATAATGCCTGTGATTATTTGTGTACCTCTCTTCTCTGATCATAATCTCTGCCTCTTGCTGTTGAGTCAGGAGGAGCCATGCAGCAATTTGAAGGGCTTACCTGGCAAGAGAGTAGCCTTGTTGTAAGAGTTGTATGTCTTGCTGTCTGCAGTGCTCAAATCAGTCTTGAGTGACCACATGGAGTAAACGTACAGTCTCATCAGACTTCAATTTTCTGTTCAGTGTTGACTACAGACCTTTAACCAATTTTTATTCTTTCCCATAAGCCTCTTGTTTTGCTGCAAAATGAAAGGAATAGAAGTGGAGGCCTTTCTGCCTCTTGTCTGCAATTATTTGTAATATCTTGCGTCTTAATTTGTTGTAATGGGAAGCAGAAAAAGAGTCAACCCTGCTCCATCTGATGAGAGCTTTGACCTGTTTTTCTTGGGGGTAAACAGCTGTAACATACTCAAGCAAAAGACAGTCAGATCCCATAGCAAATTGTTCCTTAATTCACCATTGGATGCTCTTTTGGAAAAATCCATTTTACATTGCTTGCATCTAGTTTTGAATGCTTACCTTGTACTGTATATAATTTGAAAACTATTTTCAATGGTCATGAATTTTCCCTAGAGTGTCTTCCTAGATAATCAAATGTTAGTGTTTTTTTGTATTTCAGAGATGCTAGTCTTTATTTTATTAAGTGTTTTGCATTCCTAACATGATGCTCATCTTCACTGATTCAGTGCTTAGGATCATGGAATACAATGATAGAGCAATTTGAGCTGGAATTCAGTAATTTAAGGTCATTGAGTCCCACCATTAACCCAGCACTGCCAAGCCCACCACTAAACCTTGTCCCTTGGTGCCACATCTACACATCTCTTAAATAACTCAAGGAACAGTAATTCAAATACTTTCCCGGGCAGTGTGTAATAGTGCTTGACAACCCTTTCAGTGAATAAATTTTTCCTGGTATTCAAACCAAACCTTCCCTGGTACAACTTGAGGCTGTTTCTTCTTGTCCTGTCCCTTATTACTTGGAAGCAGAGCCCAACCCCCCCGGCTGACCCCTCCTGTCAGGGAGTTTTGCAGAGCCACAGGATTCCCCCTGAGCCTACTTTTCTCCAAGCTGAGCCCCTTTCCCAGCTCTCTCAGCCTCTCCTGGGGCTCCAGACCCTTTCCCAGCTCTGTTGCCTTCTCAGGACACGCTCTAACCCCTCAATGTCCTTCTTGCCCTGAGGGACCCAGAGCTTCCCCCAGAATTTGAGGTGTGGCCTCAGCAGTGCCCAGCACAGGGACGGTCACTGCCCTGCTCCTGCTGCCACCCCATGCTGGGACAGCCCAGGGGCCATTGGCCTTCTTGTCCACCTGGAGACATCTGAACTCGTGTCCAGCTGCTGTCACAGCATCCCCAGGGCCTTTTCCCTCAGTCTGGAGCTGCAGGGGTTGTTGTGACCTAAGGACAGGGCTCAGGACTTTCCCTGGTTGTACCTCACCCCTTTGGCCTCATCCCATGGATCCAGCCTGTCCAGGCCCCACTGCAGAGCCCTCCTGCCCTCCAGGAGATCCACACTCCCACCAGCCTGGGGCTGGCAGGAACTGCCTGAGGCGGCCCTCAATGCCTTCATCCAGACCTTTGCTGAAGATGTTAAACAGGCCTGGCCCAGCACTGATCCCATGGGAGCCCCAGTGGTGCCCAGCCCAGCTGGATGCCCCTGCACTCCCCAGCACTGCCCTCAGCCAGTGCTTCACCAGAGAACAGGGCCCTGTCCATGAGCAGCAGCTTCTCCAGGAGATGCTGTGGGAGAAGGTGTCACAGGCTCTGTAAAGTCCAGGCAGACACATCCACAGCCTTTCCCTCAGCCCCTGAGCAGCTCACCTTTTCCCAGGAGGAGATCAGGTTGGTCAGGCAGGCCCTGCCTCTCCTCAGCCCGGGCTGGCTGGGCCTGATGGTCTGGGTGTCCTGTACCTGCTGCTGATGGCACTCGAGGTGATCTGCTCCTTGGCCTCCCTGCCACTGAGGGTAGATGATGGCCCTGTAATTCCTGGAGGAAAGGATGGAGATTCTCCTTAGCTCTCCTTTTGTGGCTGACGAATTTATAAAAATAATTACATTGTCAGCAGACAGATTAGTTTCCAGTTTGGCTTCAGTCCTTCTAATTTTCTTCCAATATCCTTGTTATCCTCCTCAATCCAAACATCATAATCTCTCTTTTTTCCCCTGAGTTTCAGACACAGGTCTATGTTCAGCCAGGTGGATCTTCCCCACTATCTCATCTTTTGGTACATGAATTTGCTCGTGCACCTTTAAGATTTTCTCCTTGGACACCATCCTGTGTTCCTGGATTCCTTTGTCCTTTAGGATGCCCTGCCAAGGGACTTTCTCAGCCAGTCATCTAATGAGGCCACAATCTATCCTCTGGAAGTCCAAGGTGACAGTTCTGCTGTACCCCTCCTTAATACTCTGGGAATCAAAAATTATCTTTCCATGATCATCAAGCCCAAGACGGCCTTCAGCTGTCCCATCAGCTGCTGGCCCTTCTCTGTTCCTGAACAACAGGTCCAACAGTGGCCACCTCCATCAATGACTTGCTCACCAGCTGTGAGAGGAGCTTCTCTGCCATGCACTCCAAGAACGTCCTGGACTGTTTCTTCTCTGCTGTGCTTGTTTCCAGCAGTCACACAGTCAGTTGATGTCCCTCATGAGAACAAAAGACTCTGAGACTTCTCCCAGCTGCCCCTTCCTCCTGGTTGGGTGGTTTTCAGAAGTCTCTGACCATGATATCGACCTTGCTGGCCTCCCTCTGGTTTCTGTGCACGAACCATCAACACTTTTGTTAGCATCATCAAACTCTACACAACCAAAATGCTCCCTGACACACAGGCCTAGCATCCCATGGAGAGACCAGTGGCTGAGAACTGGGAAGTGTTTGGTTAAAACAGTAACTGAAGGATGCTGTAATTTTTCTTACCTTGAGCCACACATGTTCCTGTCTTTCCTACTTGGAGCACTGCATTTACTGTGATAACAGGAAGGTTTTATGAAATCATTACAATTTAAGGAGCAATTACTGCATGCTGTTAGAAATTTTTCACCTGAGTCTCTTTGGTCTGAATCCAACACCCAGTGAATCCAGTAGAGTATTTTCCTGATCTGTTAAGACATTTGATCAGGTTAACTGCAAAATCAGTGTTTTGGAGAGGAACAGTAACACTTCCCAGTACATCCAGGGTGAAGTGTGTGCTTATGTTAATCCCAAGACTTTTAAGGTTTCATGCATTGTACTTTTTTCTGTAAGGACACTAAAAAATCAAGTGACATTAATTGTGAAAATGCAGAAGAAATGCCATCAGAGCCCATCAGAATGCCTGAAATCACCTGCTTTCACTCCAAGGAAACAGAGCTAGGAGTGTACTGGAGGACAAACTCATTTCCTGTAGCCCCTCTTTGAAGGAAGTAAAATAATTTCAGGGTCATCAGTACTCACTTTTTAAAACTTCTGTGTTCTTTGAATACCTGTAAATCTGTAAGTACCAGGCTCTCCCTCCTTGCTTAAACAGCTGGCAACCATAGACCTCCCAGTCCTCCCCCAGCAGTTTCTGTCATGACACTAAGGAAGGAATAACAACAACAAAAAGAGATGATGGCAATTTGTTCCTTATCAGAGGAAGTCTACTTCATGACTGACTCACAGAAATAATTATCTGTCAAATTGTCTCTGTGTGTAGGAAGAGTGTGCGTTTCCTTTCCTCAGCCTGAGTTCATGATGGTTCTTACCAAACTGGACATTCCTTCAAGAGGATTTCTTTGCTATTTAGTGGGTTCTCGGTGTTTAGGAAGGAAACTGATTCTTGGAAGGAGCTTTAAAATCCCAATGCCCTCCAAGGTCCAGTGGCTTACCAAAACCTGCAGGAATTGTGTGGCCATACAGGATTACGCCACTGGTTGTTTACCTGATTATTTTGATGGAGTCCAACTGCAAATAAATAAATAAAGGGCAAAATATCCAAAGTGCAGCAAGGCAGTTTGATTAAACTGTGACACGAGAGAGAACATTTGCTTTCTAATCCATGTAAGCTGTCCATATACCCAGTAAATAATGAGGTATGTGTTCACTAGTTTTCTAAAATTATTTTGGGAACTGGTTGGAAAACAGGAAGGAAAAAAAATGCTGAGTTTTTTCCCCTTTCTCCGTCCTTGAAAAGAGTATTTGACAAAATTTTCCTGAAAATGTGAAGTTTTAAACAAAATTCACTCTACTCTTTGTTGCTAATGTATCCAGGGGCACTGATTATAGCCATCAAGTCATTAATATTGCTAAAAACCCACAAATGATGTGCAGAGAGTCTTCACAAGAGGTGTCCATGTTCATTAAAAACATTACTTTTCTTTCTCTTTAGCATTTTGGCTTGAAGATTTGTCTCCATCCTACATCAAACAATGTGGTAGAAAACAGGACCTTAACATTATCCAGCTCACTTCCACCTTTTTATCTGATTCTTCTTTAAAGAGCTCTTGGATGGGTGATCTGTTGTTTGTCATTCATCACTTGTAGCTTGCTTTTTTATTTTCTTCTAAGATAAGTCATCAAAGAGGAGTGGGGGTTAAATTGCAATTTGGAATAGCATCACAGATTGCAAGGCCAATGTTGCCTGACTTCCCACATGATTCAAGCAAGTGCTCCAAGCCTGCATTTCTCATTGTCCTGTGGTAGTAAATTACAGTAGCTGGTGATAGCAATCAGAGGTGACGAGAATAGTCTTTCTTTCCATTGCTTTGCAATGTGGAACCCAGAAAAGCTTTTTTTTTGCCAAAGAAGAACTCTCCACCAGGCACTGTGTGTGTGTTTGAGTAAATAGAAGGAGATTTACTTTCTGAAGGTCATGTGAAATCATTCAAACTTGTCATCATTCCAAGGCATTTCGTGAAAGGAGGTTACACTCACAGTGCCTTAAGCCAGGGCAGGAATGTGACTGACCAATCACCCCTAGCATGTCAGGAACCCCAGAGCCATATAAATTGCTGTGAGTAGCTAGACACTTGCCTCTTTATTTATCAAACATGAAGTTGTGCAAAGCCTGTTGAGCAGGCTTTCCATACCAGACCTGGATGGGATGGACTTATACCAGGGAGTCAGTGGTAGCAATGAAACCACCTTCAAGAGAAAACAGTGTTCTAAGTTAAAATACATCATATTTTAAAGGTGTCTGAAGACAGTCCTTGGGTACTAATCTGATCTCTGATGTGAGTAGGTGTTATCTGCTCACATAGTGAAGAAATCACACAAGAAATGTTCCCTCCTTTCCTCCAAGGTTTAATTCTTCTAGGTGCAAATGTGGAGAGATTTACACTTAAACCAAATGTGAATTTGGAGGACTACTTTTACAAACAAGTCTCTTCACTTAGGAATTTCCTTAAAGGTGCAGTGGGACTGGCAGGCACCAAAGGAACCTTATGTTGGCAGAGCTCAAAGGATGTGTTGTAGCCACTAGCTTTGCATCAAAGGAGGAGAAACTGTTTAGGACAGAGAGGTAAGAAAGAAAACCTGCATGCAGGCGAAGCTCTGGGGAGGTCATTAGCAAGGCAGAATGTAACTACCTGAGCTGGTGTCAAAGCTGGAGACAGGTGTTACTGTTGGTAGATATGCGGAAAATGCAATGATATACAAAGGTGCACATCTATATCTGTATCATCTATATCATCTATATCTATATCCATCATCTATATCTATATCTATATTATCTATATTATCTACCTTATCTATATCTTATCTCTACTGATATCTGTATAACTCCATGCTTCTGTGTGTACTTTACCACCTCAGCATGAACAATCTCTGAAGAAACAGAAGGGGGGCTGAGATGAAGGGAAAAAAACATCAAAAATAGGTCTAATTATTTTCTAATTTTATTTCCCATTGCTTGCTGCTGTTCACAGAAGGAGCATTTGCAAGCCAACTTGTAAACATGCCTGTTTAAAGTATGTGCAAACACAGTGTGCCCTTTGCATGTCCTCAGAACAGCTGAGTGCACAGGTGAAAACTTGCGTTTCACAGATGTATCTCAGTGTTTTCTGCTCTTTGTTTCAAATCCTGCTCCACTGTGGTTCAGAGAACATTTTTAGAAGTCCCCTCAGCATCTTGTTTGTGGTGACACTCCAGGAAAGCAGCATTGTCTTTTCCTTCTGCTGGAGGGAAAAAAGGCAGTTGCCATTTAACACATGCAAAGTAGTGCTTAGGTCAGATCTTCCCCCAGTGTTACCCCAGCAGCCAAACTGCATCAGTGAGGGCTTGACCAGAAGCAGCCTGGTAGTGTTAAAGCCAGTAAAGCAGGGCTGGGTTATGTCTTCTGGGGATCTTACCACTGTCTATACCCTTAAAAATAGCCCAAACAAACAATACAGTCTGCTTGAGCCCTGGTGTGCTTTTTCAGATGGTTCATAAATTTATTTGACTAGATGCCCAACACAGGCCACCTGCTATGTTGATAGAACAAAGAAATGAGCTTGAGGAGTGCTAAAAACCCTGAAAGTAGAGAGGGAGAAAAGCCCAGCAGCTGACTGACATCCTTGGTAAGGGGCAACCTTGCTGCATAAACATAGGAAGCAGCCATTCTTTCTGACTTCCCATTTTCATAAAGGTCACGTCATCAGCTGGTCTGCCAAGCTTGCTTTCCCCCCTCTTGTCAATATCAGAGGAGCTGGAGGTAGAACTGAGTTTGGTTCTCCAGCCAGACCCTCAATCATTTGGGACATATTTTATTACTTGAATTCAAAGTCTGGAATAACCTCAGATTTCTTGTATTACTCACATGAGTTATTATTACTACTCCTATTATGTGAGTTTCTATGTGAAATGCATGTTTCTAAACTTTAGTTCTCTCTTACTGAAGCAGCCATTCCCTCAGAGGTGGATAGCAACCAAGACCTTCCCTCTGGTCCATACTGTCTGCTGTTCATGGGCAGCTTTCCAGACTATGACTAAGTAACGCTCCGCAAAATATGCCTTGATATGCATCTTGGAGAAAATAACACATGTAGGAATAATTTCACTAGGTTTTGATTGTTCTCCCTGAATAAAGTGCAGCTGTTAAGCAAACTACAAAATCTGCAATCCCAGTGGCCTTAGCACAAGAACTGAATGAAAATTTATCAGAGTTCTGGTGAATTAGAAGATGAGAATGCCTCCCACTTAAGTAGGGGGAAGACCTGCATCTGTCTCACTCCAGAGAAGGTAAATGAGGAGAGCTACAGAGTACCTGTTGAATATTTTTAGGTTTTCTGTAAACTTTGTCTTCACAGTGTGCATGAAGAATTACAGAGAAAAGAGTGAAATGCATGTGCTTGTAAATAAAGGCCAGAGGTACTTCATTATGACCTTCAGTCCCAGTGCTTCAGAAAACTTTGAGCATTCTCTGATCACGGAAAGAAGATAGAATGATTTATAAGGTCTGCAAATTGCTTGTGCTTTTATTTCAGAGGTGTTAGTTGAAGTTTCTTTTTGCAACTGATGATAGAAAGCTGGTTGTCTGTTTTTATGGTAGAATATATTTCGTCCAATTGTGCTTTTTTCTTTTTTATCCCTTGTAATTGGTTTGCTCTCTCTACTTCTAGAGTGCACAAGTCATTATATATATCACTAATAGGTGCTGAAGTTGTACATACTTTCTTTATTTTCAATCATTTGCAGTCCTGCTGGAGTTATACTTGGTCTTTACTGCAGCTTGGCTTCCAAGCCTCACTGCTCATTAATGGAAAGGAACCTTAAATTCAGGTCTAGATATAAATGTTCTTCTTTGCTCTTCCTCACCCCATTTTCCCTCATGCAAAAGCATCTTTGGGGCTTACTGTTGGTTTATGTTGGTGATATTTGGCTGCAAGTAAGATTTTTGGGGTTTATTACTCTCTGAAGAAGAAGTGTCTTACAGCTAAGAAAAATTAACCTTTCTCTACAACACCATTACCCCTTGGAGAGTGCTCCTCCAGGGATTCTTATTTGTAAGAGCCAGTCCTAGACTGGATGGATCATTGTAGGAATGAGATAAGAGTTCAATGCCATTAAAGTTGTTTTCTCTCTGCCAAGATTCCTCTCAAAAGCTCTTGCAACTCTCAACAGCTCTGGCAGTAGCAGGCCAGGAACTGACAATACTGAAATTTTGGCAGTGTTATGTCGTGGTGCTATGTATAAGCTCTTGGTGGTCTCTGTTTCATCCATTTACCCTCTGATCCTGCCCTTTTTTCCTCCTTGTTTTCTTTCTGTGGGATATCAATCTCTTGTCTTCCATTTCTGTCTTTCTGCAGGACCATCGCTGGCTGGTCCCAGTGCAGAAATTGTAGCTGGCCTGTAGCAGGTGACAGCTGAAGAAATGGACTGATGGTAACCTCAGAAAGTTGGGCAAAGAAAAATGCAAATCCCTGTGCATGGGAGGGACAGGATGGATGTAGAGAAAGATGCCTGGGCAAGGAGTACCAGTAGCTGGTCTCTCCTGGGGGACTCAAGCTGACAGGGTATGGGCACACAAGCTTGCAAAGGGGATGCTGCTCTGAGGCAAAAAATGTACATTTGGTCCTTTGAATGGTCGCCTGAACTACAAACAGGTAGCCCAGAGAGGCTATGGAATCTCCATGCTGGATTAGTTAGTCCTGTTAGCCCTGACTGTGTGTGGGAAGGGCTGGAGCCTGCCTGAGGTCCAGGCTGACCCACTCCACTGCTGGCTGAAGTGCAGACAGAGCTTGCCATGGCACCTCTGCTTAGCTCTGCAATTATTTTCCTCTGAAAGTTTTTCTTCTCTGAAATTTATCTCCTGAAATTTATCTCCTGAAATAAATGCTGTATCTTACAACATTTTCTACTCACAAGCCTTTAACTTGGTGATTCTTTGCTTGAGTACAAAAACAGTGGGAGAATTGTATTTTTAAAGGAATCCCCACTTGAATTACGGATGACATGCTTGCATGCTTGTGAAATGCAGTTGCTCAGAGTTCCTTTGTTTGCTGCTGCCAGCCTTGTGGTGATCCTGTGCCCATGTGGCTTCCTGGTGGCTTCCCTGAGGCTCCCTCGGGCACACACAGTATTGACTGCCATGAAGTTCACCAGAGGACTAAAGTGGGAATAATTTTGCACTCTGAGAGATGGATTCCTGCCTGTCAGAAAGGCCATTCCAGTGCCCAGGGTGCATCCCCTGTGTTAATCGTCAGGTGAGGAAATGTGAAGGTTTCTTCACACCCTCCTTGCTGTGGGTTTCTTTCAACTAAGCCACTTTATTTCTGTTTCTGAGGGACAGGGGGAAAATGCTTTATCTTTTGTTTCAAGGCCTTAGGGTTAGAACTTCATCTTTGGCTGTCTTTAGGTTGCTACATCAAAGTAGCCAGTAAGAAATTAAAACCACCAGGATAACATAATAAAAAAGAAAAAGCCATTTAGGAAAAAAAAAAATCAATATTTTGTCTTTTAGGTACCCAGTGAGAAATACTTCGGTAGAGAAGACAGAGGGAAAAACATGAACAATGGGCTTCTCCTGCCCTAATTGCAAGTATGACAGGCATGTCAAGTGAGAATTTGAAAGAGAGGTAAAGACTGTTTTATAAGCTGGAGCGGAGATGCTGAAAGAGAAGGACAATAGCTAAGGGTCATCCTACAGCTGAATCTATTTGAGAAAGAGTAGGTATAATTCTAGATCAATGTAGCTTTATCTCAAGCTGGCCCTTGCTGCATTTGATATGAAGCCTGATAGTATAAATGGGTGTTATGTTTTGTAAACACTCCCAGGTTTGGGAAAAATAGGTGGGGGAATGGCTGATGTCTGGGAGTCACTTGAATGGAGTAAAACATCAGTTGCTGGTTTTCCAAGCTGCTGCAATTGGACCTGACCTGAACAAGGCTCTTTGGGGCCATGAAAGAGTGTTTAATTCTTGTTGGGGTTCCCTGTCCGCAGAGCGTTTGGTCTCCAGAGGCAGAGCAGCCGTCACATTTTGAAACACCATGTGTGTGGGTTTAGGGGCTTCTTTCCTACCCATTTAGTGACCATAGGCATTCTTCTTTATTGACATTACAGAGTGAAAAGTGACTGTTCCACCAGCCAAAAGAAACTAAACCTACCTAGTTAGGATTTCTGCCTCTGAGCATTAAGAGTGTGAAACGTGCTCCAGGCAGCAAGATGTTAAATATACAGGGAAAAGGTGAAGAGGTTGAAAAATATTCAGATAAATTAGATATATGCAAGTCAGCAGGACTGGGTGAAATTCACCCTAGAGTACTGCAGGTACTTGCTGAGGTGATCTCTGAACTATTAGCAATTATCTCTGAGAGCTTGTGGAAGGATGAGTGAGGTCCCGGCGGATGGGAGAAAGGCAAACACAGAACCTATCTTTGAAAAGGGGAAATAGGAAGACCCAGGGAATCACAGGCCAGCCAGCCTGGCTTTGATACTGGGAGAAACGGGCGAACAAATTATTGAACAATCAATTTGTAAACACCTAGAGGAAAATAAGGTGATAAGAAACAGCCTGCATGGGTTTGTCAAGAACAAATCACATCAAAGCAATCTCATTTCCTTCTCTGACAGAGTAACTGGCCCAGTGGATAAGGAGGAAGAAGAAGATGTGATAGATCTTGACTTTAGCTAGGCTTTTGACAGACATCCACATGACATTTTCATAAGTAAACAGGAGAAATATGGTTTAGATGAAGTTATTATCTGATGGGTGCAAAACTGAAAAATTTGGCTTATCAGTAAAACAGTTATCAATGATTTGTTGTCAGACTGGGAAAACATACCAAATAAGATACCACAGAGGAGTGTCTTAGGTCCAGTATTATTCAATATTTTCATCTTTGATGATAAAATATGTAGAAAACTTTAAAAAATTGCATATGATACTGAACTTGGAGGGCTTGTAAACACTTTGCAGAACAGGATTTGAATGCAAAATGAGTTTGATAAATTGAAGAAAGTGTCTGAAATCAATAGGATGAAATTCAATAAAGAAAGACAAGTGCAATGTATTACTTTTGGGGAAGAAAAAAATCAAATGCACAAATATTAAATGGGAAACAACTAGTCTGAGAGCAGTTTTCATAAAAGAGGCTTAGCACAGAGCACAAGTAAAATGAAATCCAGAAATGTGAAGACGTGTGAAGAGTAAATTCCATGATTGTATGAATTAATAACAATATTGTGAATAACTGGGAAATAATTATCTAGATCTGCCCTGAGTGGTGGAGCCTGACCCAGGAATATTACGTCTGTGCCCAGTATTAATGGCACATTTTGAAAATCATTCTTCTTTAGATAGTAGAAAGGACAAAGCCTAGAAAATCATTTATATGAGGAAAAGCTGAATTAACGGAGTATGGACTTTTTTCTTAGGAAGAAAAGTGTAATTCATATAAAGTATGCAAAAATATTATTTAAAATGTTCTAAGGGAAAGGGCACTTGCCTGCTTTCCCTGTTAAAAAAAAAAAAGGATGCAATAAGCTAAAGCAGATAAATAGAACTCAGGTAGACATTCTGGTTATGGGGATGATACTGCACTGGAATAGGGTTTCTGAGGATATTCTGGAATCCTTGTTTCAAGTCCTAAAAATGGGTCAGACAGACATCTGTCTGTGATGTGAAACACATGCTCTCTGGAGACTACTCCTACTTTTACATTTCTACTGTAATTCATACTCCTCAGTCAAGAGAAAAGCTCACATGAACAAGATAAGCAAGAATTACATGCATAGATATAAATTTCCTCCCAGACTCCCACTTTCTCCCTTCAAAACTTCTTTCTTGAATTTATGTGCACTTATCACGCAGTCTTCTGTTCTCCATTTCACCTGTCTTTGCCTTGAAATGGAAGGAAGAGTTCCTAGTCATTCCATAATTATATGAAAGATTATGAAGCTAGACAGAGTTGCCTTCTATCCAAACATGAAATTCTGCATGTTAGTTTTCCTGGGCTGGTTACTGGTGCAAAAGCAAGACCCAAAGATATAAAAAAACCCCAACCCAAACCTTTTGATAATATCTGCTGTAAGCTGCTCTAAGAAGTGCTTTGGTCTTCTCCTCTATTTGTTTCTGATGAAGATACACAGTCAAAGAATGAAGCTTTATAAATATGCCTTCTCCCTTTCAATAGATGATAGACATGGGACAAACTGGATGGTACTTTCATGATGTTTTATTGGCATGATTTTGAACTGGTATGTTATTTATGGGACCATCCTAGACAGAATGCAGCAAACCCTCTGCACCATGTAATGTTTTCTGTGTGAGCCACATGCATCCTGAAACGCAACCTTGAAATAAATAGTGAGCAGTGGGATCTTCATTCAGGGCTGCAAGGCCAGAAATCTTAGTCATCAAGTGTTGTTTTGTGTGAAGGCTGTGAGAAGAAAAAGCCACTTTTAAATGACTGATCTAAACAAACATATTTAACCGCAGGATTTGTACTCTGCATTGCGGGGATGCATGAATGTCTCTTCTCCTAGATATGCTTGGCTTTGTGATGATACCTGCACAATATAAATTTGTGAAACCCTTTTTAAAGGCTACATGCTAACCAGTAAAGAAGTGCTTGCCTGGCTGTGAAACTTGGATTCTTTCCTTTGTATCTCTGTGAAACTTTTCCTGGCACAGGAACCAAGGGATGTTAAATTTTCTGTTGCTGTTGGTGGGATGAATGTACTTGCTCCCAAATTTGGGACTTGAACTTCCTCCCAAGTGTGGATGTTTAGGAACAGAAAAGTATGAATTTGGGGAAGGAACATTTATTTGCCAAATGTGCTGGCCTGTAGGTAACTGTGTTTGGATGGGATCAGCTCTCACCTCCTTGGGAGGAATTTGTCCAGGTGGTGTGGGGAGTGTTCCTGTGCATCCGGAGGGAGCCAAGTCAGCTTGAGCCAGGCTCATGCAGGGTGCTAAGGCTGTTTCTGTGGATGTTATGTTTTCATGCCAAAGTTAATAATGGTACCAATCTTACTTTTCTTTGTTTTGCTCTGGTTCTGTTCTACTCACATTTTTAACCTCCATTCTTAAGTGTTTGTCAAAACGGAGCCCCCAGCCTCACTAAAGTACCAGCAATATTTCATACGCCAGCTAAGTCTTGCTGAAGGACTATTTTGAGGTTTTACTGATACTATGAAGCAAAATAAACCTGAAATTAGTGACCCACTCATGGTTGAACTGACAGGAAGATGCACCGCTGCTTACATTTATGGTGAGGTCTACAGCACATAACTTTCAACAGGGAATTTTGGAGCAGAAGGTTTTGGGAGGTCACTGGTAATGCTGTCATTAACTTGCCAGCGAGCAGATAGAACCATATTTAGCACCACTTTTACCCCTGTTTTCTGTAATCTAATAGTTTTTGAGCTTTCATTAGCTGCCACAAATGAAAGATTTGTGGTAGTATGGAACCAAGTGGGTTCTTATCACTTGCAAATGTCTTATTAAACATAAAGTAAAATAAAGCTTCCTGGATCTAAATATAGGCTGGACTAAATCGGCAGATTTCAAGTAAGCGTGCCTGCTTGGTAATGGAGATAATGCTGAGTGAACTTTATAGAAGGGGAAGAAAACCTAAATAAAAAAAATCTTGCCTGAAATGCTGCCAAAAATTAATGCATTTTTCCCCTCTATGAAATAAGGTTGTCCTTGTTTTCCATCTCGACCAGCTAGAGATGTCTCCCTGAAGGACATTTTCCCCAGATTGAAACAATCAACAGCCTGATCCATGCTAAAATTATCAACCATACAAGTTACACCATGACAGACAGGAAAAACCCCACCAAACTCCAGTCAAAGAAAAGATCAATTCCTGACATCATCATCATCATCATCATCATCATCATCATCATCATCATCATCATCGTCATTGGTATTTTTATTGTTATTGTTATTATTATATGCCTCTACTACTGCTACTACTACTACTATTAATAATGCTGGATTTACAGAATAACTCACCTAGGAAGGAGTAATCAGCTGGTCAGACAGCACGGAGAACACTCATCACAGACATTGTGCACCTTTAATTGTAAGGGCGATGCTGGTTAAGATGAAAGACCTGTTCTTATCTGCAGCATTGGCCAGAAGGGTTTCAGTCCATTTCTGAAGCCTCGGAAATAACCCCTCTGATACTGGGTCTTTTCTTGAATTTCTCACCAATGTCCTCTCAGCCCACACCTTCAGGCTGAGCTTTGTGGCACCAAAGGGGATCACCTTGGAGGGGCTGGCTGAGCACAGCCACCCTTCACCTGGGACTCAGTGTGGTTCTGCCCATCCCCAATGACTCTCTGATCTCATTCCCCAGCCCTGAAGGGAGCGATGGTGAGTTCTGCAGATTCCTGGGTGAGACAAATTACTGCAACACAAAAAACAAGAGGAGACACTCATGCAGATGTTGCAAGGTCACAGATGAAAAAAAAAAACAAACCAAGACCAGTGGGCAGAAAATCAGATTGTCGCTTGCTTACCAGCATTACTTAATTCAATGATATCCACTGAATTGACTTTATCTGTAACAGCAGACTTTGTGGAGAGGTATGGCCCACCTGTGATACATATATATATATATATATATATATATATGTGTGTGTGTGTGTGTATATTTATACACTGTCATGGTGATAAATTTTAATGAGAGCTTCATCTTGACCAGCTGGTGTTGTTTGAAACAAATTACATTAATAATGTGCGTGAATTTTCAGTATAAAACCGAATAAGAGTTGTAAAGCTGCAACATAATGTGAAGCCAACAGCTTAGTGGGCTGGCACTCCCACCTTAGGCAAGGCTCTGAATCTGCCTCCTTCTGTAGGCTGAGGTCTAACCCTTCCTCCCGCACACCCCGCTGGGATGTCGCAGGGGTGCAGTCTCCTGGCACAGAGGAGAAACGCTGAGATATCTGACAGGAAGGTCTGTACTAACACTTCAGGTAGCACGTCTATTTTGGGGCCAGCAGGCTGGCAGCTCCCTGCTGTGTGATACTTCTGTTCTCTGTCTCCCTGCTTTGGTGTGCTCTGGGTCCTGCTTGTGCCTCCCTGCGCCTCCCTGTGTGGGAGAGGTGGTGGAACTCACAGCCCTCCTCTCCTTCTCCCACTGGCCTACAGTGGTGGAGAGGAAAAAGTAGGGTGTGCTTTTGATGTGCTGCCTCAGTCAGGGTCCAAGAGATCCAGTGAATCACTTGGTCAGAGGTCTGCATCATGCTGGCAGTGTTGTTTCCTTGGTGGAAAGGTTTCATTCCTGGTGATGTGGGGCACAGGGACTTCAGTGTGGAGCTAGAACACAATGGCACCTCTCTGCTGCACAGTTCTCACCCAGTGTTGGAGCAAACCTCTTCCAGGATGGAAGAATTTCACCACTCTTCTTGTTAAATATTCTCAGTACATGTGTTTAAGGTGTGCCAGAATGTCTTTCTTGCTTCTCTTCAACTTCTGCCGGAAGATCAGCATGAACTCTTTGGTGCTCCCTTTCTCCTTCTGGTTTCAAGGGTAGGCAGCTCTCCTTGAAAGCTCCACTTTCTTCCTGCCTACCCAGATCCCATCAGGAAGAAATTATTAAAGGCAAATATGTGTCTCAGTGTGTGCACAGACACAGTCCCATGCCTGGGACTCTTGGTAAATACTCTCAGTGCAGAGTTTCTCCAAACATATTCTACTCTCCATAACCTATCTCTTCTACTCAGTTACTCTTGTCTGTCTTGAGTGCTTTCTTTACTTACTAAATCATGATTAATTAAAGGACTTCTCAGTTTTCCACAATTGCCCCCCCCTTTTTTGGGGAGGGGGGAGTAAATCTTCAATTAATAAGAAAAGTGAGCATATAAATAAAAAAGACTATTGTGTGTTTTTCTTGCAATAAATCTGAAGATTCCTTATACTGCTGTTCAATATATCTCTCCTAAGGTATGCTGAATTTGATCAAATCACTGCATCACCAGAATGTTGAGTGTTACTCATTTGTGTGCTAATTACTCTTAATCTGGGTCCTTTTAAAAAGGTCATCAATTAGACTTTATTGAATTGGCAGCCTTCATAGCAGTGAAGGGAATCTGGTAGCTGGTGTAATGATGTCACAGATGGCTAAATACCCTGTAGTCTGAAGGGAAAAATGAATTAAATATAAGTTCAAGTGACACAATGTGGTGTGAAAATGTGGGAGCCAGGCTTTTTGCAGAAGAAACTACTGTTCACAGCTGATTGAAGCTGACTCTAAAGACCTCTTTTATGGCACCCCCTGGAAAGAGCTATGAATAAATGACCCTTTCTCATCTTATTCCCAAGGTTCACCTTGAAATAGGTCTCTTCTTCGTGGAGCAGGTCTTCTGCCTTTTTAAGAATATCCCAAGGCCACCTTGCTGCTATTTGTTTTCCTTTGCTGGAGGTTGGACCAAGAAGATGAAAACTTGTAGCATGAATTCTTCAATACCCACCAGTTTTAAATTTTAACCTTACATCAGCCAGGAGTTTTCCAGGTTTGTTGAGGACCTGGAGTAAATGAATCCATATTTTATAAGACAGTCTTTTCATGGATTTGCTGTGAGTAACTCCTGGCAGTGTGTCTCAAGAAAGAATAGGCAAGCAATTTTGTGCTTTCACAGATTTTCTTTTTTTTGGTAAGCAATTTTGTCTGAGGAAAATTTTGATTGAAGAACATTGAAACCAGAAGATAAATGGCAATCAATACTTGTTTCAACATAATATATGCCTGAAATTATACTTACCTATGCGTGATCACAATAAGGATCAAAATTCTGACACAAATAAAGATCTTTTAACTTCTGATAGTGAGTTTCTTTTGTTGTTTGACCTCATTTATTATTGGATATGTAATTTCCACTGCACATTTAGCTCACATGCTTATTAGTCTTTTCCAGTTAAGTAACAGAAATTAATACGCCTTTTATTTGTGATATTACACGTTTGGAGAGTGTTGAGAAAAGCCACAGAAAGGAGATGTACTCATTACCCTGATCTGAAAACAGGGCAAAATGACCAGTTGATTATGTGTGTACCTTACAGATCTCATTAATGGGTGCAATTTAGTTAGTCCTGAGGTAAAGATTTTTCAGGTCTTTTTGACTGCATGGGAAGAGAAGGAAAATCTAACTTAAAAAGTTACCACCTTTTCTAAAGTGAATTTAAAACTTCAGGAACTGAGAAATTCAAATGCACAGCGGGGCTGGTTACTGTGCTTTTTTTTGTTTTTATTTTTTCTCCTCATTCAAATAAAGTCTGCCTGGCATTGGAGAGAAAACGTCAGAAGCTGTCTTCTGAAGGGACAGAAAGTTTCTAAACAAGGAAATTGAGACAACAGCACACAGTACTTGTAAAAACTTTCTGTGGCTCTCTTAGCAGGGAAGAAGGAGCAGCAGTGGTGTTGGTAACCTGTTCAGATGAAATTTCAGGGTTCTCTCCTGTGCACACATTTGTCTGGCTGTGCTTTGACTCATGACCTCCTTGGAGGATCCAGTATTTCATTCCTGCCACAGCAGTCCTTATTCTCTTCTGAGTTCACTAATTGACACCCAAATAAAAATACCAGTATCTCCCAGTGAAGATTTTTTGTTAACAATTTTTGAGATACTGGAGGCTGGTATATGGTATAGCTGGAATATCTTAGTGTCGGAAGCACTGGGGAGTCCTGACTTTTTTCACGTTGACTACTGCGAGATATGGAATTTCCTGTTTTCTTTCAAATTCAGGATGGATTCTGATTCCTCTCACTTTACTCCTGAGGTGAATAGCACCTTGTTCCACAAGTAGTCCAGTTGGTTCAAAGGGATCATTCATTTGTGGGAAGGTATCATTCAGCACGACTGAAAGCCTTGGAATTTGGTTCTTAAATCAAATTTGCTAGTTGAACTTCATGTGTGTGTTTGTGTGCATATCTGTTTTTCAGCTGTTTTTTTACAAGGGACTGTAGTTTGCCCTTCTAGACTTCACTGAAACCTTTGATTTTCAGAGCTACTGTAAGGTCACAAAGCTTCATAATGTTCTTCATTGTTATTTGTTTCATGCACTGAATTAGAAATTAATTCTCTCTCAGCTTCTCTTGCATGTGCTGCTAAAATTATATTCTTGATTTAATGTATTCCATGGTATGTGTGTCTCATCAAATGTGACAGATTGGGGTGATTCTGTCAATAATTCATATTTGATATGGAGTAGAACAAAGTTAAGAGGGAATAGCAAAGTAATATAATCCCCGTCCCTTTTAAACAGATGAAGCTGGGCTAAAATTGATGTCTTCGACCAGGACACTTAACATTCAAAAGCCAAACTTACCAGCAAAGAGAAGGAAGGATTATGGAAAGCCAGGATATAAGACAGCAGTTGACATCTTCAAAAGAAGTTTTGTGGGCCTCAGAGGTGAGGAAGCAACCAGAGATCTCATCAAACTCCACTGAAGTCCCAGGTGCTCAATACCTGTGACTTTCAAGCAGTTAAGTAGGGCATGCAAACTGGGATGCTGCAAGCTGACAACAGTTGAGGCTGATCCACTTGAAGGTACTGCTAAAGCAGGTATGGGGAAACTAAAGGCCGAAAAGGAAAACACTGAAATTAGTGTTGTGTATGCCAAAGACCCTGCAAACATTTTTGGCTTCTTCGAAAGAGCCCAAGATGCTTTGGTTAGTTTAGAGAAATAGCAGTTAAGGAGGGTATTTTTTTAGTGCAGTTCTAAACATTTGGAAGATGTGGGGACAAGAGTCTGTCTCTGCTCTGTCTGGGAGAGAAAGTCTCCTTGCTCTATGCCAAGAGTTTTCTCCATGATGCTTGATGGAAAGCAGGGACTCCTGCTGGGCTGTGCAGGTTTCCAGAGAAGCAGCTGTTCTTTAGGAAGGGGACAGCTGAAATTTCACATGGGTGTTGTGCATGCAGTTTGACCTTCAGTGCTTCACCAGGAGTCATTTTTCCTGCTACAAATGGTCTTTTTTATTGTTTTGGTCCATAACTGAGATATTGAAAGGAACCCTTGACTGTTTTTGAGAATCAGAAATGTTTTGTAATCCCCTGTAGACCTGCAAAAATGTGATTTTGCTGCAGTAGAAGCAGTAGCAAAAGTTGCTTTGAAATCCCATGTGGCCCAGTGTCTGCCCACGAGGAACTGTCTGATACTGCAAGTTTCTCCCTGATCTCCCATGGGATCCTTCTGCTGTGTCTGCAGTGTTCTGCATCTCATGATGCCCATCTTTTACAGTTAGATAACACACCCTGAAAATGTTTTGTAATTTCCTGCAGAACTGTTAAGGAAGTTACACTATCACAAAAAGCACCTTGTGATTTTTCAAAACCTTAAAGTTCTGGGCTCATGGACTTTTCCCAGCTCCCTGTTTTCCTCAGCTAGGCTTAGAACAGTTGTCCTCATCTCCAACCAAAACACCCTTCCCTGGATCAGGACTGCTTTGGCGCGGCCTCTCAGGGGCTGATTTATGTGCTGACAAAAGCAACCACGTGTAAGGAAGCAGTCTGTCTCCCAAGCCTTTCTGCGGGCTAAAGATTCCTGCTGCACAGATGCTGCTCAAGAAGACATTCTGTAATCCAACTGCAGGAGTCTCAGAGGGCTGGGAAAGCAAAAATCTGGCTGTGACAATCGAGTTTGGTGCTCTGTAGCCACAGAAAAGAAGCTCTAGGCTTTCATGCCTTCGAGTTTTGTTGATAGGATAGGGCAGTACAGGGAAAATAAGAATAGGGCTGTCTCCTCCATCAATTTGGATAGATCTGGCCCAAAATGAAGCACTCATGACCTGTTACAGATGGATTTATCCTGCTGTTCATGCAATATTCCCCTTGCTAAATGTGTTTCAGAGGTGATGAAGCCACGTGCTGCAGTGAGGCTGGTGTTGATTGAAGGTTTTTCTCCTTAAGGGAGGGAGGATGAAAACAAGAAGTGGTGGTAACCAATGCCCAGGGTGTCCAAGACTGTCAGGATCTACTGCTCATATGAGAAAATCAGAAACACACTCACCAACCCCTTCAAATGTAGTCTCAAAGACCCCAATCTGTTTCAGAAGGCACACACTGGACTCAGAACTACAACTCAGTGCACACTCTGTTTTGCCCTCATGGTGGATTTTCTTAACAACTAGGAGTTAATTTGGCCTGATTCTTCTTTCTTTTGCAGCTTTAGATCAGCAGTTATTTGTACAAACTTTATAGGATTATCCTTATGAAAACCACTATTTATTTGTTCTTGTTTCAAGGAGGGTAAACTTTATATCTGCATTGGGGTTTTGGTTCTTGTTTTGAAGTTGAGTCTGGTGGAAGCAACCACTTGCTGTTATTCACAATGCTTTCGCTTAGAAGAAAAAATTACAGTGAAAATTGTGGGGAGAAGAGGATTATGCTTTGAATGCAGCGAGGAAAACAAACTCTTCATTTTGAGTGACCTGGAATGGGAGAGAAAAAGGGAAAATTCTGAGTAAAGATTCTAGTCACCAGGTAACAGAAATGCCTGAGAACAGGCATTTACAGGCTTTTATGAAAGCATTTTCTTTGTGTTCCAGCGTAGAAGAATAATCATTTGAAACACAGGAAGTTGCCATGGAACAGAATCATCACCCACTGATGAGCTTTATTGCCTCATAATGTGTCAGCCTACAAAGAGTCACAGCAAATGGTCAAGATACTCTCAGTGGTGATGGGCCAAGACCATGGCACTGTCTTGTGACTTACTCAAAAGGTGCAATTATAAACATCTCTTCTGCCTGTCATTTTCTATTTCACTGTGTTTACCCCAAAAAGAGGATAACTTTTAAGAAGAGAGTGAAAAGTTGCAAACAAGAACAAAAAAATATTTTCCCAGGGTAGAATATTCTGTTATATAACACACCAGAAGGATTACTGTGTGCTGGAAGGGAAAAACACACTTGAAGAGCAAGATGAAAACAAAACTCTAAAGAACTGAGTTTTGAAAGTATCCTTAATGCAAACTGAGAAAACTGAAGTTAGAGAATGTAGATGACACACTAGTCATGGCACTCTGCTAGCAGTTTTAAATGCCATGTTCTGTGGGTTCTTTTTTTGCTCCCCTGGTCCACATGAGAAACGCAATTCTTCTCCACCCCCTGACCATGAATATCAGCCTGCAGCCTATGGTCAACATTGTCCTGGTTTCTATTCTCACAGTTTTACTTCTTCTGTGGTTTCAGACCAACTAAATAGACTCTTTTTCTTTGCAATCTGGAAATCCAAAAATCTCAGCCTAATCTTTCTGCGTCTGATGCCTTCCAAGTTTTGATGAGGTTGTTTTATCTCTCGCTGTCATTGCAGAGCAGGTCAATGCTGCTCCACTTATTCTGTAGATTTTTACCACTCTATGGCTGTCAGGAATATTCTTTTTATCTTCTCTTTTGAATCCCCTGTTAATCATATCATGATGCACCTTTTTCAAATCTATAGTTTTATTGAATGGTGTTTTTAATCTTTGCAGAACTCCTAACTAGTCACGTCCATAAAGAAATGAAAAAAACCCCTGGTATTCACATCACCTGATGTGGTTGGTTTTTTGGGCTTTGCAAAGATTAAAAACTCAGTAAGACTTGAGAGTATCCTAAAGGGAATATAGAGGTTGCTATTAATATGTTCTTCTTTTGAACAGAACTGATCTGAGGGTTTGGAAATAGAGGAAAAGTGACTGTTTAAAGCAATAGACAAGGTTGAGATTTTAGATGCATATATTAAGGTGAGAAGAAACTGGGAAAATTAAGAGGGCCAATGCTGAAGCTGCTTGTGGGTTCATCCTCATTTCTGTTTGCTCTGATGACCGACTCCCTGTGGTAGGATTGCAGTGAAATGATTGGGGTGGTGCCAGTGGTGGGATGACTCCTTGTGAGGTCATGGGGAGTGCTCTGCAGGAGCCAGGTGGATCACCAAGGAGTTTTACAGGTGTATTCATGGCCAGGACAGTTATTTTTGTCCCTTTTCTGGAGTGGCAGCTCTACACTGCTGTTGCCAAAGCTGATGTTGGCTGCTAGTGGGGAGGGACTGCAGCCCTCACCCCCTTTGACACAACCCCTTGACCACAATCTGTGACACTCACACCAGTAATAACTTTCCTTTTTTTTTTTTCCTCCTCATACCTCCTTTGCCTGACCTTTATCAGCTGTGAGTGTCTCCCAGAAAATGTGGCCAAGAGCTGGGTCATGCACCAGCCCAGTCTTTCTGCAGGAGATGCCAGTGCAGGGCTCCAGAGGCTCCGCAGAAAAACAAGAAAAGGGGGGAGGAGGGGCAGAGAAGATACCAGGCAGGAATGAGGAATGGATCTGATGGCAGGCACAGAGGAAAGGAAGAAGGGAGAGGGACAGGAAGGGGATAAGCTCTTTAAAGAAAGAGAGGGCGGGATGGAATCACGGCAAGGACAAAGAGCATTCCTGTCGGGAATCCTGGGGTCTCTCTTCAGGTTCGGGCACAGATTTGTCATACAGCCTTTGGAAAGTCATGTCACGTTCCTGCCTGCAATGTGTCCTCAGGAGCCTGGAATGTGAGCTTAGCTGCTTATTATTGGACTCCTTATTTACAGAGCTAGGAGGGCCTGTTTTGATCTTTTATTCCAACTCTTTTTTGCAGTGTATGTGGTTGAACTTGCTAAAATTAATTCCTGCTTAACCTGCAGCCTATCTTCTAACGAAAAGACCTCCAGAATTTATGGGGAAAATTCAGTGTAAATCTTTAAATCTCAGTTTGGTGTGTTTGCCTAGCAGTTAATAGTCCTGTTTGATTTTTGTTGTTGTTTTCTTTTTTTTTCCCTTGCTCTAAATTGTTTTACCTTCAACTTCAGTAGATATTAAACCTCGACGTCTCTTTGTCTCCAGACCGAAATCTCCTTCGATTACCAAATTTTCATCCCTCATAACTGGTTGAGACCTCTAATTAATTCATCCTCTCTCCACGCGCTTCTCCACAGAGAAAGCCTTGATTTATTTAAGCCACCGGGCGCGTTTCCCGGTGCTCTAATTGTCCTCGCCGCTCTTCTCCGTTTCACCTCCCTTTCTCCACCGGCTCTCTGGATCGCGGGGCGCTGGAGGAGGAGCCGCTTCCAGCGGGATCTGCCTGCGGAGCGGACCGGGAGCGGAGCACCTCACAAAGAGCACAAAGCCCTGCTTGTGGGCAGACAGCAGGAAATCCTTTGAGACGCGTCCTCCTCCTCCTTGGCCAGGCAGGCGTGACCGCGGCTGCAGGAATCGCGTCTCCTTCCCAGTCTCCGGAGAGTGTGCTCATATCTCCTCCTCTCCCCGGGCAGGTCGGAGCGGCTGTGAGCATCCTCGGGATGCTCCTTTGTCCCAGATGGGGCTTCAGGAAGCACCGTCCTAAGGATGGAAGCTCGTTCTTCACGGCAGCGCTGGCTGCCTTTGTTTGGTGCTGTGTGTTTAAACATTGCTCTGCAGCTGTTTCCCTCATACTTTTTTTTTTTTTAATCTGTCATTTTTCTACATCTGCTGGTGTTGGGAATAAAAATATGCAAAGATTCTGTTAGATTCCCTCTGTTTTGTTTTGGGTTTGGCTCATCTTTATTTTTTTTTTCCCAAAATATGTTTCTGAAGACTGAAATGAGACACACAGAGTGAAAAAAAAATGGATTAGTAGATATTAAATAGCCCAAATTACAAGAAGTCTGGAACCAAACCCTGGAATCAGAACAATACCAGACTCCATGGGAGCTGAGGCTGGACCTGAGTCCAAATCTACATGCTGTGGTTTGCTCTCAATTATTGGGCAGTCCAAGCCAGAAGTCTCTTTCAGGGCAAAATGGAACATGAACTGAATTGGGATCTGGGTCTGAATTTTGCGGTGGAGACCCATTGACGACTGGCAGTGACAAAATGCACTTTTAAAGAAACAAATGTTGTGGGTGAAACATATTATCGATGAAAAACCAATACAAAGCTGCAGGAGGAAAATATAATTCCAGCCTAATTGTCAGGGCTGATCTAGAATTGTTCACTGGCAGGAGGGATTTTACTCATGTGCCTCAGGATATTTCAAACTCCCTGGACATTGCTTCCTCTTTTACATCTCTGTGACTCTGCCGATTTCAGTGACTATTTGCAATTTACAAGACTTTAAGTGGTGAGAGATTAGGTCTTCTGACATTACCAGTGTCTGGTCCATGTCTAATAAAACAGACTTAGTTAAAAATAATTGGTTTACGTAGAGAGGTATACATAAAAACATACCTCACAGTCCAAGCAAACATGAAAAGGCTGCCAAATCTGCCTATGTAAATCTCAATATTTTCTACCCTTAATTAAAAAAGAGAAGTGTTCACACTCCTTATTAGGAAGGGAAGGAAAGGTTAGATTATTTTAACGCTTTCAGAAAAACCAATGATATAGAGGTATCTGTTCCAAAACAAAAATATTAACATCTGTGATCTATTTAGAAGAAATGTAATTGATTTTTACTTTAATTGCCATTCCAGATCAGAACTATAAATTTTGGGGTTTTTTTTACTTTTGTTATATATAAAAGGTTGGGGTTTACTGACTTTTTGTTTTAAAGAAAACACCCAAAATATTAAAAAACAATGTCCATCATTCAATTAATGGGCAAATTAAATAGTTTGTAAAAAAGTAGGCATTAAAAATTATTTTTTAAAAAATCATTGCAAATAACAGGTTTTGCTGCTTTTCTATTCACAACTTCTGAGCTGATCAATGTTTCTGAGAACATATTTCACCCAGCAAGTTTGCCAGTAAGCTTGGTGAGAAAAAATTTCTTAGACTTTTTTCTCTGCGTATCTGTTGTAAGTCTTTACAAGCTTGGTCTGTTCAGGACATTCTGGTTATTTATTTTTTTTATTCCACAATTTGAATCTGGATCCTTCCTGCCATAAGAAACATACATTATGTTGGAAAGTTCATTCAGTCAGTTACTTCAGCAATGGGATCCAATTTCCAAAGCCTCTGTGCTGCGAAGTTCTGACAATTTTGCCAGTGAAAACCCTTTGTATGTGCCTTTTCACAGCATTTCATAACACACTTGCAATGGCAGATGCTCTGATTTAATTATTAGCTCATACTCCAGATACTTCTATTTTCTTACTTGATAATTTTTAAGACTGATTGTCTGAGGAATCTTGGCATTTTTCATAAATTAATTCCTTGTAATATCAAGTATTTTTCCAGCAATTTGTTTTTGAAGGTGTTTAGACACTTGCCTATACTTTTGATGGATTTCCAGATTTCACATCCATATGTTAAGGTAGAAATAACATCCAAAGTTTAAAAAAAAATTGTCTTCTAAACCATAAATTGTAGGCTATTTATGCTCAAATTTTGAATAAGCAACAAGCTCTGCTTTACCCATGCTAATTCATGATTCTGCTTTCCTTTTGGACATGCTTGCTGGCATCCTCATTGCTGTCAAACACAGGAAACAAATTAATTGCCCTTTCAAACAGAAACATACCTGGGAGTGGCCAATGTTCCAATTAGATAAGTGTTTTTTCCTCCCTGATTATTTAACCCATAAGTTTTAGTGATTTCTTTTTTAGGGGTTCACTAAGTTGTCACTTTGGACAGCTTCTTTGCAAGCTCAGTAGCACAAAGTTGAACAAAGTCATACTGACATTTCATCTGTTTATGCTTTTTTTCGCCTGGTGAAACCCCTTGAATTTAATATTTCTGTCTGCAACCAGAAAGATGACAACCAATGAACTGACTAATAAGCCTAGTTTACTGCCTACTTCAAACACCCACAAAAAAAGAGAAAACAGGGTGTGGTAACTTTTGCACGAGGCATATTTATGTGTTAAGAGAAAACTTGCCTGAGTTCAGGTGTTTGTGTGGACGACAAGGAGCACAGTGAACAATGATGCAATGATATAAAGGACTTAAACAGTAATGGCAGTGTATTGCTATCCAGTTTCTGTCCATCCTGTTGGGGAAGTGTATGAACCTGGAACAGCAACCAGAAGTTCTCTGGTGTGCAAAGTGTTGGAAACTCTGTCTTTGCTGGGAGCTGTAGGGTACCTGACACCTCACACTCCTCAGTCCACATATTCTTTGTGCATCCTCTGCTGTTCATTAGACAATACTGCAAACAAAACACCCAATAAATGAAAAGTTTTTAAAAACATTAAATAATTACAGAACAGAAATGAGGGAGCATGGGCCAGTGGAGCAGCTGGAGTATTTGACTAGCCAAACATGTCTGTTGCTACATAGGAATTTCTGTTCGAGAGTGGACTTACTGATGTAAAGCAAGGAGAGTGTTCTCTTAATTAGCTGAGCACCCCAATTTTGTGGGAATGGACAGGTTCATTGCAGGGTAATCTAGCAGAGGCATGCTGGAGTCAATAGAGATGCAGCAAAATTACAGCAGTCAGAGGTCTAAAGTTGCAGTCCTTGCACAGGATAATTTTTCTGGCTCTAAATACTTTAATCATGCCTAACTAATCTGGTCAAAATTTCAGCTTTTGGTACAACTTGGGTGGCAAGTTCTAATGTTGCTTGTAGCATTACTTATGACTGAGGAACTCTGTTCAGATGTGGTGCCCTTCAATGAATTACAGCTATTTTGAAATATCTGCAATCTTCATGTGCCTAAGGAAATCATCTTTCTGCATTGTAACGCCACAATTGTTTGCCAGGCAGAAAGTGATTCTCAACACAAGCATAACGTTTTTATTCCTTGTTTAAATAACAAAGCAAATAATCATATCTTCTTACAACGAAAACATCTTAACTCACTTAATTCTAGATATCTAAATTTGAGCTAATCATCTGGGCTGCTTTTTATAGGAAATGAGAAGGAATGAATCTTTCTAGGGCACAAGCCAGTGACCTACTTGAGATGTCTGTCTGAGGATGAGACGTTCTGTGGGTTAAAAATGCTTGTTAAGAGAGGCCACATTATTGCCTCTGGTAGTGATGTCTTTAGCTTTATTTTTTGAACACTGAGATTATTTTCCCTCGTCTCAAAATCTCTGAGGAATGGGCTCACACTCACCTCCTCCTTCTCAACCTTTCTGACTGTATAGATCTACAGCTGCTTCAACTTGATGTAGCTGTGAATCTGCAGCAGACACACAAATCCTCAGTGGTGTGATCAGCAGGCACAGAGCCTGGAACAGCTTTGGGCACTGCTGACACAGCCATTGTCCACTGTCTTTGGCACTAGCTGTCTGCTGGCAACTTCTGACCCAGCAGGGTAGGTTTGCCTCTCAAAATACCTCTGTCTGACTGCCCTTGATTAAGACTGGAATGTCTTAGGAGTGAGAAGCAATTTTTGGGTGATGTTTTTTTAATTTTTGGTTGTTTGTTTTGGGTTTTTGGGGAGTTTTGTTGCCTTGGTTTTGTTGGGTTTTTTTTGGAATCCAAAGCCTGAATTTTGCCTTTGTGGTGCAGAAGGCTGAAAACAGCAGCCGCTAAGTTTCTCTTGTTAGATTTCAGGGACTTCCAGTTGGCATGTTAACTTCTGCAGCTTCTGAAGGACTTGAGAGAAAGCTTCTATGTTTGACCAAATTAAATAAATAAATACATGAAAATATATAAATATATATAATACTTGTGAAAGTTTTAAAGTTCTTTGCTCTCCTGACATGGTATAAAAGCATGGCACTTCAAAAAAGACATGCAGACTTGTGTATGCTCAAGGCAGAGTGCTGAGCCATATTATTAAAGTTAGCCAAACCCATGAGTTTGATTCTAGAGTTCCATCTTTCCTTGATGAAACTGGCCTGATTAGTATCCTTTATTTCAAGCACAGAATGCAGGAGATGATTTTAAACACTTCATATCTTCATCAATGTCTTTGGTGAGCTTAAAGGGGAGCAATGGGACATGCAAAGGACACTGTAATACTGTTTACTTTTTCAGCCTCCCATTTGTTGCCTTCTTTGAGAAAGTAGGAATGTGATTTGTTCTTGTAGCTGTGCAAAATTTTGGTTTTTATGAGACACTGTTACTTGGAGCTCTGTGCTGGAAACTAAAGTTTGTGCTTTCTCCATTGACCACTTGAGTACCTTTAAGGAACGACACCGCTTGCGATTTGTGAAATTCTGCACCTTCATTTGATTCTCATGACCATCAGACTTTACAGGACCTGCAAGTGCCTTGTAAACCCTTTTCCTGCTGTGGACCAAGCCACTTTTATCAGCAAAGCAGACAAGTGACCTGGAGATGACTTCAGCCAGGAATACATGAAATTATATTTCTATAGTTGCAGTTTCCTTCCTTCTTTTTCATGCTGGCACTCAGAGAATGAGAGATCAGTGTCCAGTTCTCAGATCTGATTCACAAATAATGTATTTCTGGGTTGCTTCCTACCTCATTTTAATCTAACTTCCTTGCCAACCCCTTTTTTTCCTAGCTGATATCTGAAAACATTTTCAAAGTTGTTGTTTGGACAACTATTTATGAAGTGTCTGTGCAGGAAGATCACTCTTCTCACTCTGAGGTCATCATTCCTGCAATCATCTTGTGCTGGTTGCAGTGCTTTTTTTTCCACGGACCATCAGTAACATTTGTCACACACCTCGGTGGGTCTGACTGACAGAGATCTGCCTTATCAGTGAGCACTGGATTTTCTAATTCTTAGTCTTTCTGAGCAAGGCTTTAGCACCTTTGTATAACTGGAAAACTTAAAGTTGCAGATGTGCAAATACCTGAGCTGGAATGATTCAGCAGTTAGCATATCTCATGCAGAAACTCTGGAGCTCATCAGTATAAAAGTAGCAAATGACAGCCCTAAGTCTGAGGCCAAATGCCTCTTACTGTCCTGCGATTGCCTTTACTTGCTGGTCTACCAGGGTTTTCCAGAAGATTTGAAAACTGAGAATGGGATCAGTGTTGGCATTCATTATATTCTACAAATTTCACCAGCATCCTGTAAATAAGGACAGAAACAGCAAGTATGCAAACAGAAGTGGTGTCTTCTGATTTTTATTTCAGTCACCATTTATTTATTATCCATTTATGGTGGATAAATGGTATTAATTAATCTGATATTACTCTGTGTAGCAAGGTTATCAGATGTAAAACATCTTCTATGGAAAAACACCAAAAGAAAAAAAAATCCAGTTCAAATTTTTCACTTCAGCTTAATCCTTTAGTCACCCTCTTCCTGTGGCTACAGTTCTGGCTCAGAGAAAGACATGAGGGCCAGCGTGGGGCAGTCAGTGACGAAAGTGCCACACTTCAACTACAGCAGGTGCAGGTCTGAGTCTGTTACCTGAATTGTTATTTGACTACAGAAGCTAGTGTTTCCTGTGGAACAGCCCAGGGCTGCCTCTGCATATTTGGCTGTCCTCAGGGCACTGGTTCTTCCTTCTGTTAAGTTCCTCTCTCAGCTGCACCCGGAGTCACAATTTGCATCCCCATGACAGAACATAAGGATGGCAGAACACACCAAAGGCAAACGTAATCCCTCATCCCAACTTCAACAGTCACCAGATTCCTGAGGAGAGAGGTTTTGTACAGCTATTTTACCCCATTTGTTCATCTGGCTTCTGACAAATCCTGAACTTCCTAAATTTATCTGTTTGGGTGTTAAGCATAGGTTTGGACTTAATACAGCACTTTAGACACACTGTCAAAAAAACACCCAAAAAAAACCTAAGCAAAAATTCTCCTTATTTCAGAGAAAATTCATGGTTTCTGGGGCATCTTTCTCTAAGTTCTTCTCTTGTGCAGGGATATTAAACCAGAAGTTTTCTCCAGACCTAAAATTTATATGCAGACTAAGGTATGCATTTGATATCTAAAGCACAGTTTGCTACTAATTTGTGGCAAGTTAGTGGTGGAAACAAAACAAAAAGCCACAGCTGCAAACACCCTCCAATTTGGAAAAATAAAAGCAAAACTTTTAGTTGCTATTTTCACCAAGTCAATGTTTGTATGTTAGGTTGTAACTACCTGGTTGCCTCCAATATTCTGCAAAGGTTATTCTGTTTTTTTGTGCCTATAACTGGACTGACCTCACTCGATTTAACTTCATGTTCATGGAAGATTAGATGACAAATCCTACTGGGTCAGGATAAACCACCAGATTTGATACAAACATCAGAGTGAAGGTATCTCTTAGTTGGCTGTAATGGAGATGACCAGAGTGCTGTTCCCTCTGAAGAGATGTATGGCAAGCCCAAGAAGACCCAATTATTTTTAATTGTATTTCATCACTAGAAAACAACTTAACTGATCCAACTCATGTGTCTTTGGCATTGCTCTCTCCCTGCTCATGTTTTTGAAACTCTCACTCCTGTTTTTAATAAACCTGGAGAAAGATATTGATTAAAGTGTAAAAACACCTAAAGAGCTCAATGTCCTCAGCTCAATAAAATATAAACATTTGTTGAATTTAATTTCAAAATGCATCTCTGCCTTGTTTGATCAGTTCTGAATTTTCAGGGGTTTTTTCCTCCTAAATTGGTCACTGATTAAACACATAGCTCCCCCAAGTTTTTGATCTTGTTCAGTTTGCTGTGTGGAAGCTGAGAGTTTCAGAAACCACCAAACAGCATCTTGCTACCCATCAGGTCTGTTTAAAACTCCTCAGACTTGATACCAAACTCCCTGAAGCACCGATGCTCAAACTGAATCTCTTCCCTGCCAGTTTGCGTCTCCTGCCTTTGCCTCTTCCCTTGCAAACTCTGGAATGTCTTCTGAAGAAATTGTCCATGGAAGCAGGTAAGAAGGCCAGCCTCTCTTCTCCTTGTCTAGCGGTCCTATAAAATATTTATTTGTAGTCCCTAAAGAGGGTCCCACTCTCCTTGTAGGTGCTGACATAAATCCCTGGGGCTCCTGTTGGTCTCTGTTTTCAAGGGATACCTTTTGTAAACATGATTCTTCTGAGGAGGGTGGAGAGGCACCCACCAGCTCTGTTCACATGAACTGAGACTCAGAACTCCCAGAGCAGCCTCTGATCAGGGCGAAAGTTAAACCATGGACCAAAAGGTGCCTGTTCTCTCTTGATCTCCCATCTACTCCTCTGTGCCTGTGGTGGTAACCTGCAGTCACTTTCAACTCCACCTGCAGATGTCTTCTCACCTCATTAAACAAAGAAAAGAAAGGAAATAAGCTACAGCTTTGACATTTTCCTTTTTTTATTTTTTTTCCCAGATAAAATACAGTTTACATATTTTATGAGATTAATGTCCCTTGTTTCTGATTACAAGAATCTGATCAGCATATTAATAAGTTTAAAATAAAAAACCCTCAAACTATGCAACAGCTGCTATTTTGCTGCTGAATATATTCAGGGTATGTAATTTTTTATGAGATATTTATTGTAATAGAGAGAGGGATTTGTCTGAGAGTGTGTCTATGCATGTGTATGTGACTTTGAGCTAGCATTAATAAACCAGTTATGTTTCTTCTTCATAACACATGAGGGCAGGCAAAGTAGGATGTCCAAAGCTTCCTGATAAAAGGTTCAAAAGGCCCAGAGTTTTAAATGTAAGTTGAAGGTTGCAGCTCTGTTTTCAACTTCTTCTTAGAGGTCTTATCCTGGAGTGGAGGAAGGGTGTAGAAAATACTAGATTTCCCTTTGAAGCCGACAGGACTCTGAAGCACTCAGCATCTCTCAAGCTCTTTGTACAGCAGCAGAGTCACCTTCAGAAGGCAACAGCTGAGCTGCAAACTCAGTGAAGTGGTCAGTCCCTACATGGGCACGTTGGCTGCCACATTGCCAAGCTGAATGGATGGTGGGTGGTGCCCCCTTCACTCTCTTTTCCTCCCCTGAAAAGAGTCAAGGAGAGTGAGCAAGCTGGTGAGTGGAAGACATGTGAATTGAATTCCTACATAGTCAAAACAGAAGTCTATTTCATCATGATTGAAAGCTAATTCGCTGTGTTGCTGTAGAAACCCTGGCAAATGCATTTACCTGAATGCCCAACCATTGCATTCTTATAACAGCTTTTTTTTTTTAAACACTTGTTTACTTAAGAACATGTTTCCCTTGTGTTTCCATGTACTTTTTTGTACTTCTGCACAAAGAAAGGTATTATTTCTTCCCAGGTAGGTTGTGCAAATAGCTCAACTTACTTCTGCCTGTATTACTTCCTAAGGGGCATATTCCCTGCCTGCTGATTGTGCTGTGTGATATGATTGCCCATTCCTGCACAACCAAGGCAAGCACTCCTATCCCCAGCACTCAGAACAACCCGGTCAGGGATCTGCAAGAATCCTCCTTGCTGGGATTTCCACCTTCCTTTGAGAAGGACAGTAAATTGTGGAGGCTGGGGGAGAAGCCAGGAAGTTCTGCTGTTTTGTTTTGGCAAGATATCCATACCTCCACTTGTCTTTCTCCTCTCACCATCCATCCCCACCCGGGAGTGTTGATGCTGGTTTGGTGCCCAGAATACATGATCCCTCCACAGGCTGTTAAGAGACAATCTGGAACAAGACTTTGTGTCAGCTGTTGCTTAAAGGAATGAAAAACAAGAGTTGGATCCCAAATCCTGTGTTGTTCCTCACACAAACGGATTGTGACCCGGGTATGCTTAGCAGGGGTGTAAATTAGAGCAGGGTTAGTTGTCAATGATAAACAGAACTAAGTATAGTCTTGGGAGGCTGCACCCTCCTTTCACTCCTCAGATTGTTCACAACCATTGCAGGCGTTTGCCCGTTGTTTTGTGCTGCCTGGTGGGTTGAATTTGTGTTGCTGGCATCAAACTCTACCAATTCCTGAATTCCTGTAAGGGGCAAGAGGGAGGGAATGGCCCCAGGGTAGCACAGAGACCTCACCCCATGCTGACACCACTCAAATCCTCAGCACCTTCCTGCTTCCCTGTGTGATTGCCCTGGACAGAGGAGGCATGATCGAATCATTTAACCTGAGATTCTCTAGATGACAATAGGTGATGGAATTAGGAATTGGACAGACAAGACTGGGGAATTGTTGGGCCATTTTAGCTCTTTCTAGTGCCTGCCTGAAGAATTGTCACTGAAATTAGAGCTTTATGATGTTGGCTGTATTTGAGTTTCTTAATATATTTTTTCCCCATTATTGGATGTGTGTCATGGAACAATGAGCAGTGTCTGTGGCCCCAAATGTGAAGGACATGCCATTTTTCTGTCTGATTTATTTAATTACTTTTGTGTCAGGGCTCCGGTGAGAGGCTTTACAGGATCCAGGCTCCGAACAGTGCAGTCATGATCCTCTGTCAGTCATGCTTCAACTCCATTGTCAGAGGTCTTATGTAGGGCTGAGGAACCTAATCCCAGTGGTCATTTCTTAATTGTTGAGCTTTGCCCATATGCTTGACTATTGTATTTACGAGTTCTCTGCCTGCTTGCTGTTTTCTGTCACCTTTCACCTCAGACGTGGTGAAAAACAAGCCAGTAATTTTGATAACCCGAGCTCTAATTGTAAAGCATGTGATTGGATTTCTGCAATAACCTTGATGTCAGGGCTGCTGGAAAAGTGCCAGAAGGTCTGTTCCTCTGCTGGGTCAGTCAAGAATTGCTTTGTTGGTTTTTTGGGGGTTTTTTCCCTCTATATTTTCTGATCACCAGTTCAATACATAAGGGGAAAAGGCAGCATTAGGAGAAGGAATATTTGTCTGAAAGACACAAATTTCCACCTGAGTATTGGGATTGTGTCCTGTGACTTGAACAGCAGCTGGTTATGTACCACAACCTTTATATCTCAGTTAACCAAAGCCCGTGTTGATCTGGAATGTAGCAAAACAGTGTTTAGAATTTTCTTGATAAGCTGAAGAGGAGGGAATCACTTGTCCTTTAAAGAAAAAAAATAATTTTATGACAAAATATATTTCAGATGCAGGTCTAAGTGTGTTTTTTTCTACTGCTGTAACCAAACTTTTCCTGTTTTTCAGCTCTAGTGAATAACTCTGAATGAAAGCTGAATTGAAGTTAATGTATCATGGATGTTGAAATCAACGAGTTGGGTTGGGAGTGACTGGAGAAAAAAAATTGGACGTGGCAGAAAAATAAATAGTTTTACAATGTATTATGCTCCTGTCTTCCACAGAAAACTTTGAATAGATATGTGATATTGTATAATCAAGAAATAATGCTGTCCTCTGCAGTCCTGATGGTACATTGCTAAATATGTAACACAGACAGAGAGGAAATGCTGCACGGTTTCACAATGCTATCTCTGCTGATCATCTGCTCCCAGGAGACCTTATCAAAGGCCCATGGAAGTTACTGGGGATTTCTTCTTTCAGATAATTTTAGTCCATATCTGTAGCTTCTCAGCTTCTGTGTCCCTCCCATGTCTCCAACAATCTGAGATGGGCATTGGGAAGAGCTTCTACTTATGCTTTGCTTTTCTTGGAATCTGCAGAGTATCCTTAGAAATGAGATACTGGATCCAGCTGTATTTTCCTTACTGCTGGCTTGGACAGGGTCCCCAGTTTCCACACAAACATACACAAATATGCACTTGGATGTATCTCTTAGTAGAACAGCTCTGCTGGTTGGAGCAGTGGGCAACAGCTTCCCACTTCCTGCAGTTTGCATAGAGCTCATCTCCTCTCCCATATCTGCCAAAGTCTTGCCCAGGAACACGCCCAGATGATTAGTGGGGGGAGCCTACTCTTCACTAGTGTAGACATCCTCTTTTGAAAATTCGATTATTTGCCAAGTTCTACAGATAAATGGCCATTGTTTGTTTTTTTTTAATTAATTTTTTTTTATGGGGGGAGAGGTTATTATGACCAGTTAAGGGCAAGAGCAACAGCTTCAGTTCGTAATTTATTTATGCTATAAAGACACAACTGAGACACCACACAGTGGGAAGACAATTGCCTGGGAAAAAGACATAGATGTGCCCTTCAGCTGATGAAAATGAGAGGCCCTTTATGGCAAGGAAAACATGTGCATTCTTTTTTGATCATGACTGAAGTCACTGTTGTTTATATTTAGTTAACAAAATGTAAAGACTCTCAAAGAAAAGATATGGAAGAAAGAATAGCATTACCACTTAGGTATAGGGCTGAGAAACACTGGTGTGTACTTCAGTCTCTGTGAATGGTGATTAATTTCTTTGTGCCTCAGTTGCCTGACTGTAAAATGAGAATACATATTTCTTCTATTTATTTGTCTGAGAAGATCTAAGGAAGGAACTAATACGATTTCTAACCCCTGAGTGTGTTCAGTTCCTGGCACCACGGGGATCTGGCCTCAGCTGGGGCACTCAGGTGTCCTTAATACAAATGCTAATACCACATTAGCATGGATATTCAAAACAACTTAATCCTAAAAAAAACCCCAAAAACCCACATGTACTAGATCTCAAATGCAGTTCTTTATTTTGCATTCTAGTTTGTCCATGATCCATTTTTTATTTCTATAACCCCTCAAGTTTAGTGGAAAAAATATTCTTAGTGCAAAATCCTTGTAAGAAAGGGGATTTGTATTAAACATATATACCGTTGTGAATCCAGGAAGTCCCCACACAGGTTTCTGAATGTGCCAGCCTGATGGTAACCAAGAGTGGTCTAAGATCATCCTGAATGTATGGAAAAGCCAGAATTTCTCATCATTTATTTTTGTCAACAGATGTCCCACCCATGGGACCACACTTGCTGATCCCAGCTTGTGGCAGCTCTGTAACAGTGGTGGGCAGAGTTCTTCCTTATGGTTTTTGGATGGCTTCAAATTCCAGCTGAAACCTACACAGACACTGGCACTTACTCCCTCAAAACTAGAAACAGCAGCTGTACGAATTTCAAGCTGCCAGGCAAAACAATTGCGAGAAGACTACAAAAGACTAATTTTGCCTTTGATGATTTCTCATGTCTGGAATTCCTGCCTTTCCAAGCCCTGTTGACCAATGTTCTTATACCACCACTGAGTTAGAGTTACTCCCATTCTTCTCATTTTCTCTTAAATTTTCCTTTTCAATTTGCCAGGTGTTTTCACTATAGAGGTCAGACCATGACATATTGAATGACCAAGGCCACAGATATCTGGGAACTTGAAGCCAGACTACCCATGTCCCTGAAAAATTCCTGAACTTCAGTTCAAGGCTTTCCTTTGTGATCCAGTCTGACCTCTCTCACACTATCATGCCTGGCTGCAGAGCAGGATTCATTTGATTCCTGCGTGGTTACTCAAGTGTCAGTATCCAATTCATAAAGAGAAAAAAATAAAAACTTGTGCCCCTGCAGCCCATAGAGGAGCAGAGATCTACCAGCAAGCCCTGGAGAGGCCCGCTTTGGAACAGGTTGTGCCTGAAGGACTGACCCCATGGAACTGTGACCCACACTGGAGCAGTTTATAGAGAACTGCTGCCCTTGGGATGGGCTCTCTTTGGAACAGTTCATGGAGAACTGCTGCCCTTGGGAAGGAGTCACATCGGAGCAGTTCATGGACAACTGCTGCCCTTGGGATGGACTCACACTGGAGCAGTTCATGGGAGGGACCTGTGGGAGGGACCACACGGTGCAGCTGGGGAGTGACTCCTCTCCCTGAGCAGCTGGAGAAAAAACATGTGATGAACTGACCTAACCTTCCTTCCCTGTATCCTTGTGCCTCCTAGGGGAGGAGGTTGTGTTGGGCAGGAGGAAGGGGTGGGAAGGGGGTATTTTTAAGTATTTATTTTACTTGTCATTATTCTGCTCTGATTTTGTTAGTAAGAAATTCACTTAAGATCTCTAATTCCCCATGACATTATATGGTGAGTGATCTCCTCCAGCCCTTAACTCTACTCATGAATTTTTCATTACATTTTCTGTCCCCTTTCCAGCTGCATGGGAGTGAGAATGTGGCTACCAAAAACTGGTCATACGAACCCAAAACAGCTGTAATGAACCAAATTCTCAGACATGCTGTAGAATCTTCAAGTAAAACTTGTGGTCCCAGAGAGCTGGAGGCAGCTCAACTTCTACTCACCAGTGAAGTCAGTGAAACTTCCTCCAAGCCTAATCTGGCAGTTCCTAGAGAGCATTTCCTCCCACCAAGCAGATTAGGATCATGTGGAAGGTGTTATGGCTAATGGCACTTAACAACGCATCCAGGCAAGGCAATTGTTGCCCAAATTGAAGTCAGGGAACCCCATGAAGAATTGAGTGAGATTACTAGTGGCGGGAAGTGGTGGTAGATGTTTTCTTTCTGCCTACCTCTTCTCAAACAACCACATCACATCCAGTGGGACTACTGATTAAGATATGACCCTGCCCCAAAGGTGTGCCTAAACAGGTGATACAAGATAAGACTGGTGTGTTCCACCTCTGCAGAGTTCTAATCATTTCTGCATGAGCGTTTTAGCTTGGGACTGTATTAATTTAAGTGTTTTTAAAAGTCTCCAGATGTTGTAAAATCACTACTACTAAAAAAAAAAAAAAGAAACCCAACTAAAAAATCTACAGATTTTAAGAAAACCACAGAAGAGCAGAAAACTGAGTCAGATATTTGGCCTCTTGTCAGTTGCAAGAAAAGTCTAAGAGCATGTGCATGGCAAAGGAACATAATTCCTAAAATATCTGAAACCTTCAGAAGTGCTGTGCCCTGGGTAGTGGCAAGTCCCTCTGTCTCACTGCCTACTCTATTTACTGCTTCCATCTCTCTTGGTGCTGAATCATGGCAATCAGCACTTTTGTTTGCATTGTAAATAAAAGAAAAACCACTCAATAATGGAAAACCTTGAGCTAAGAGTGTTGTTTTTGGGACTGTGCTCATTTTCCACCAAATGCACAAGTTGTGCATTAGAAACTATTCCCTCTGGCAACCCATAAAACAGAAACTTCTCCATTTTTTCCACCTCAGGAAACATTCTGTCAGCAATTCACTTGCAGTGTTCATCTATGAATATTGAGATGGGGGTTTTTTTGTGTCTCATTCCTAATATATTAGCACAAGATATGTGTTAATATCTCTGGATATCTGCAGTATACTACAAACTGTGTGAATAATTACAGCTTTAACAGCAGCAAACCCAATCAGGAAAATACAGAAGGCTGGAATGGAAATTTCAGACCACAACAGGGCCTGTGTCATTATGAATTTGCTCTTGCTCTGTTCTGCTGCTCCCAGAAAACCCAACAGTTTTAAGGCTGTGGCCTTTTGTATTTCAGGATTTCTGCACATTCTTCAAGCAGGTGGTGCACCAGGATCCAGTGAGGATGCAGAGAGGTCCAGGAGCTCATCATGTGGTGCTGGAAATGCATCAGGATATATCAGCCAAGAGTGGAAACAAAGTTTCGCACATGCAACACTGCAGCACCTTAAATTTCATTGCTGGAGTGGGTGACCACTGTGAGGATTCATGGCACAGTTTCACGTGTCAGTTAAGGCAGCTGAAATTAATGTTTCATTGCAGCTTCCATGTGGGAACACCATGAGCACCATGGGTGTTTCACCTATTGTTAATGTCTTGAGTTGCAGAACCTTGACTGTGACTTTTTCACCAATTTCCAAATGTAATGCGGGAGAGTATGAGTTGTGAGAAAGCAGAATTCAAGGTGAGACAGCAGAATTCAAGGTATCAGTGAACCCTTACAGAAGATCTGGCAGAGCACGTGTATGTTGGACAAGGATTTGTGCACTCCAGGGTGAGTTTCAAAAAGACATTTGAGAAGGAATGATGTTATTGCCTCTGTGGACTTCAACAGAGTGGATGAATATTCCTGGGAGAAGACTTGAAATTCATAAATTGTATTTCAAAAATCACACTGTCATTTTAAAAATTAACTTACCTTTAAAAAAGTTTTTTTTTAATAATGGAAGAACATTCTTTTCATTCGGTTTCTTACTTCTCAAGTCTGTCAGAGTACATTCTGGTTTTATTTATTTATTTTTTTATTTGTCTTGACCAAGCTCTAGAAATATTTTCTAATCAAAAATTAAAACAGTTTCATTCCTTCTTGAGTTAGGGCTTCAAGAAAACATCAAGTGTCATGAGATCCATGGTAAAAAGGATAATTTTGGCAAAATATGTAAACCGGGGGTGGGGTTTGATTTGTTTGTTTGTTTGTTTTAATTTAGTTTTATGGTGTTTTGTAGATTTGCTTTTTTTGTTGGGTTGTTTTTGTTTGTTTATTAGGTTTCTTTGTTTGGTTTGGTTTTGGTTTGTTTGTTGTGTGGTTTTTGGTTTGGTTTTTTTTTTTTTTAGTTTGGTTTAGTTTGTCTTTTTGTGTTGGGGTCAATAATTTTGTTTTATTTCCAGGTGTTATTGACCTCCATGGAACTTATATTGGATTACTGTTTGGTACCTGGGCTGTTGTCCTTCTAATGGAAGGATGCGTTGCTTTCAAGAGCCTTCTGTTGGGGCAGGCTGCTTATTGCAACACAGGCATGGCTGCTCTCATATTCTCTCCTTTTGCCCTTTGTGACCCACCTAGGAAGAAATGCCCAACTCTGCTTTGTAAGCGCTGGGTGCCACTGATGCACAGATTTAATCACAGATTAAGGATTCTGCTTTGTGTGCTGCGGAGTTCTGAAATCCTGCATCCTGGTGAGAAAATGAGCTTCAGCTCCTGGGGCTGCTTTAGGTGACAGAAAAATTCTCAGAAACAGAAGAGGGGGGAAGAAATCAATGAGCAGAAGTGATTCGGAGCAAGCATGTAATCCCGGGGAAAGAGTGCTTTATCTACCTGCATTCTTAACCATTATCCATCACTACTAGTTACTGCTCAGTACCCCAAACTCTAAATAGCCTTTATTTGGCCTTTTGCTGCATCTCTTGGGCACAGAATATGTAGACACACCTTCGAGTGCTTTCATGTGCTTCAAGTGTGACAAAACACACGCTTGAACCAGACTCCAAGACAGCAGCAGTCAGTCACTTGTGCAGAGAGCCTCTTTAACTGCAGCCAGCTAAAGCACTGCCTCTGCAAGGGCAGGGCTCACAGGGTGTGCATGTCTGCTCAGGGGGGAGAAAACAGGCCTTGGAGGAGCTGTGAGAGTGGGCATGGAAGCGTTGGGATGGTTTTGCCTTTCCCTCCCTGCCCAAGGCTGTCACAGTTGATCAGGATCAGCACTGGCTCCCTGCCACTGAACCTTGTGTCTTGGAGCTGCACCCATTCCTGCTGTTCACAACATGCAGAGGAACCACAGGAGAGCTGGGCTTTAGGGTTCCCGAGCATTTTTCATCCTGAATTCAGTCCTGTAGGACCAGTGCTACTCCAGAAAACTCAGGAGGAGGTTGCAACATGGTAAAAAGAAGAAAAAAGGACTTTATGTTGATGTGATAGTCATCAATGCATGGCAGGTTTCCAGTCCAGTCCACCATTTTTATCCAAGATAAAATGGCAAAGGATCTCACTTGTGATTGACTGATGCGGATTCCTGCACATGTTCTGGTGCATTTCCCTCCACTATCCTTTTCTTGATAAGAAATCATGTTTTAATGGTCTCACTTGGAAGAACTCCCAAACCTGAAAAGTGACCTGTACACAGTTATTAGTCTAGGATGAAATTGAAAGACTGATTGAATACTGTGCTGTTCTAACACCATGGTCAGTTTTTGCCTATGAAGTTTTTGCCTCTTAATTTTTAAGCAAATGTAACAGAGAGCCATCTAGAATATGGGTCTGGCTACTGACATTGTCTAAATCCAAGCAAGTGTTTGCATATTTCCTGGTTATGTTTTCTATCTCTTCTGCCTTTTTACTTCCCAGATGCCTCCACTGTCTACCATGGTGCAAATTTTGTCTGCAGCTTGTGTGAATAACTGCTCTAATAATACCTTGCACAAGCATTTGCCATGACAAAAGTACCCTGAAGTTATTTTTAAGCTCCACCATATGAAAAGACATCTAACTGTGAGCACTTGCGCTGCTGCAGTTCATTGGTACAAAAATATGTGCACGATTAATTGCTGGTATTAAATTGCACCTTGCAATTTATCTGGGACTGCACTTAATGCGTTCTTTGAAATGGATATGCATGTGTGCACACACCATGTGTTTGTCTTGAGTGTGAATGGTCAGAACACTGTAGTGGTGCATTAAACAGCAAAAAAAACCCAAAAAAACCCTGCAGAAAGATGTAGGTCTGGCTCAGAGTAACCTTGGGTTGTGGAACAGTTGGGCAAACCTCAGTCAGGTGTTAGAGGTGCTGAGCTGTGGTGGAAGCTGGAGGGGAGCCACAGTAGAAGGAGACAGGTGTGGGATCAGGGACAGAGGAGGATCCTTGCCTGTCCTCTTTGCTGTGAGGGCTTCAGAGTGGTTTAGACGTAAATTTGAATGTTGTTTTCATTCTGTAAACTGTAACAGAAAACCAACAAATCCCAGAGTTAATATGACTGCCCAAGTACCTTAGCAACCACATAAGTTTTATTAAAACACCCTCCTGCTTCCACTACTGTAGCCTGTTTCAGGTATTTTTGGGGGGAAGCATTTGCTTCAAGTATTCCTTAAACTGTAAGGAGAGAGTTCTTTATTCCTGTTCAGTCTGGGGCCTCTTGGCTGAGCCTGCAGACTGTGAGATATGGTGGCTCACATGACACTGATATTTATCCAATGTGAATGGAGGGGGGAACCACACTATCCACTTGCATGCGCCACAAAGCTGCCAGTGATTTTGTGTGTTGCTGCCATTACGTATTGGCATGTCTGATTTTACCAGGTTCCTCATGAACTTCATCATTCTAACACAAGTCCTTATTCATCTTCATCATCACAGAGCAATTAATCTCTTTAAAAGATCATTCTTAATGTTTGCTTGGTTTACTGTTATTTTTTATTTGCTTGTTAATTTTTAATACCAATGCCATTTCTGGGGTTTTCTTGTGTCACCCCTGCTTCTTATTACCCTACACAAAGAAGACTTGCCTGTACTGTGCTTTGCCAGGACCTTTCTACCATTATACATAGGATATTTCCAATGAAGTTAACTCCCTGAGCAGCAGAGATTGATTTCTCCTCTGAGTAGCCACACTCTCCACAGAAGTATCCTTTCCCGTTATGTTTTGAAAGTCATCAGACATGCTGTTATAAATGATCACTGAAGATTACTGGAGAAGCTGCAAAATAATAGCGAACCAAGTGGCATCTGTAATTTCCACCGCTGCTTTGCAATCATTACTCAAAATGAATCCTGTCTCAGTTGTAGGGCTAAACTTTATTTTTTCTTTCTCCTCCTCTTCACTGCTGTATAAGACAGTTGAAATAGATACTGTCTCATGAATCTTTATGCAAAAAGCTGAGCTGCAATCCTCTGTACCAACAGCTAGCATTCTTTGCGAAGATCAAGACAAGCTTAGAAAATGCAGGAGAGAAGTCGACATTTCCAGTTACTGTGAGGCTCTGTTACAGCTCAAGTGGCTCTGAGATGTATATCTCTGAAGTTCTTTCTCCTTAATTTGCCCCAGTATAAATCCAAAACCTCTTGCACAGCATATTTATCACCATTCCTGTTTGTTAGTGGAGGTTTTAGTGTTTTATGAGCATGGTCACCTCCATAGCCCTTGTTTTCCTGTGAGTCACTGGTGCCATAAATGCCCTCAGTGCAAAGGAATAGACATGAATCAATTTTAATGGAAAGTGAGCTATGATACCTGTGTTTTTCTGTATCTTCTGTGCAAGGAATTGTTCTCCACAACAATGCCCGAGGCCTTGCTCTGGTAACATGCAGGTGTATAACTTCAGGCACAGGAGCAAGCCCAGTGGCTATTAAGTTTAAATGTTTCATTAGAGGACATGATAAAACTTCCCCCTGACTTGGATATACCCCAGTGTTTCTGGTAAAACTTCTCACTTGTGGGTTTTCTTCCCCACCTTGTGATCTGAGGATGCTACAGTGTTTTTGAAAGGAAACCCAAGCTCACCTGGCTGTCGAGAGGGGGAAGGTGGATGGTAAGCTCCCAAAGTTTAGTCCTGTAGCATCACATACAAAAAACAGGTGTTGCCAGTCAACAGACAAAACCAGGGAAGAACATCAGTGCTATGAGGTTGTCTTTTGGTTCTGTATTTCACCCGTGAAAAAGGCTTTCTTTGTGCTTCCTTTGTCTTTCCTTAATTGAAATTTATGTGGTATCAGTGTCCTTGTTCAAGACTTTGTGCTTTCCATGTGAGACTTAAGGGCCATTTGGAAGTGAATAAGACTGCACCAAACCATAGTCATGGGATGAAGCTTTCTGAAGCCCGTGTTGTATTAATAAATTTATTTTAAAATGTTAGAGTATCTCATCGCTACCTAAACTAGCAACCTCACTTGAAGTGGGACAGAAGCTCCACCTTCTTTTGAAACAGGTAGGGAAGCCAGTGTTGAAAAGGCAGGGATAGATTTTAGTCCAGACTTTGGTGAAGATGGAAAAGAAAATAGCATAGGAATGGAAGCAAACTTCAGAGTTTACCAGATCCTGCATGTACAAAATCATCTTGTTCTAACGCTCTTCTCTCTACAGCAACCTTTGCGTCTTCTTCATCTGTCATTTATTTGTTGATGAGAGGGTATCATAGAGATTAGCAGAGGGAACTCAGAACTGCTGAGCTGCATCTCCCTTCTTTCAAGAGCTACATGCTCTTCCTTCAGTGTGCTGCATGTTCTTAGGGCTGGGCCTATTTTCATATGCATGGTAGGTATTTGGAGTGTTTTTGAAGCCCTCCAACTCTTTGACTCCTGTGAATTAGGTGCTCTAATGCCTTTGAAAGTATGTCTGGGTGCTAAGTTTTTACTCTTAGACTTCTACATTCTTTTCAAGAGCTGTGATTTCTAATGTTATTTACTTAGTTTCCTCATTCAGCCGAGAACTTTGATATAAAAATCCTTATCTATTTCACAAGGATTCAGAAAGTAGCAAATTAAAAATAACAAGCAAAAAAAAAAAAGTTTTGTATTTAAATTGTTAGGTTTGGTTTTAGCCACTATTCACACTTCCACATTGATGAAATTTAATGGTACCTCCCTCACAGCTTGTCTCCAGCAGCATCAGAAGACTGTTCTTATCAGCCACCTCTTCTCAATAATTTCTGCTAATGTGTAGATTTTGTCAAGCTACAAAGGTTGCAACATTCTCTACAAAAATTAAAACAAGATTTTCTATCTGCTTCTGACAAATCACACACCAAAGCAAAATGGTTTGTACCGTCTATTCCCAAATGTGTTTGTTTTCTTAGTTTTGGCTTTTTGTTGTTTTTTTTTAATGTTCCATGATAACTTTTGCTATGAATTTTGAATCACAGATCCTTTAAATGAGATGACTCTTTTATAGGAATCTGAGAACATCACTGTCAATTCAGATCAATAACTCCTGAACCAATCGAGTTTTTTTAATGCAACTTACTGAAGAAGAAGAAAGTACTATGGATTTGATTGCTTCCTCCAGGTTTTGAAATGTAAAGAACACGGTATTTCAATAATTTTTTTTCTCTCTCTCTCTCTCTCCAGGTCAGGCTTGTGCAGTGTGTATTTAGTCATTCCGGCTGATTCATAGTCAGCGGTTTGCATCTCCAAGAGTAAGCACAGGGTGTTCCTTGCGAGATACAATGATCAGTTCTGCAAACACTGCTTAAATGATATCTCGCTATATTATGGCAGCTCCTGCCAAGCACCTCTGCAAGTCAGGGGTTGTATCAGCATTTCCATTATAAATATAACATTTACATTACTACCACCTCCCTTGATTTATCTCATGCTCCCATGCTCTAACACAGAATCACATTTGCTTTGTTCACTGCAGTTGTACAGGGCTGTAGATGGGGCTGGGGGCTCGGGGGATTTTTCTTCAAGTGCTCCCAAATCTCTCTCCCACACTATAAAGCATAGCATTGCCTTTTCAGCAAATATTGGAGCTTTTTATTCTTTGCTTCAAGACATTATTCAGTTTATATGCTGTGTACCTCGGCTAAGGTGCATTTACAATTTACTGGTGCACATACTGTGGGTGTTTTAAATCCTTCGGTTTATTGTCTACATGGTCAGTTAGAAGGAACATATGTCTTTCTACAGCAAACATCTCATTCTGAATTCTCCATGTCCCTGGTTTTGCCACTGAGTCAGGATCCAGGTCTCAAGACATGGGATGTGTACAAGTGTCAGAAAAGGGAACCGAGCCCAGGAATGCAAATTTATTAAATCCGTGCATTATGAGCACCCACTGTATTCACGGCCCATTTATATATATCATTACAGATGGTTATTAAATCATTATTACATGATGTTACAGACCCAAATAACAAGCTTTACAAATGGTATCATTATTCTATCAGCAAGTGGTGTTGGAAATTGCATATAGAAGCTCACAGTTGGGCCCACTAGATTTCTGTGGCAACTGACTTTCCAGTTCTTTCCTATTTAAAGACATTAAAATGCCTAATTCATCACTGCTAAGCTATTTGGAAATGGGAATCTAATATTTGATGCACCCTTTTATGGGATTTACTGACATTTTTCTCTGGTCTTTTTTTTTTTTTAAGCTCCTTGTGATTTTGTACCTTCAACATTTCTTCTGGAGAAGAGCATCTGTGAATTGCTTGTTTGCAAGTGGTGAAAATGTTATTGTTTACTTTTTTTTTTAAATTAAATTTTGGTTACAAATTGTTTGGGGATAAAAAACCCCTACTCTACTTTTGACCTTATATCTTTTTAAAATACATTTGTTTGGAAAACCTGGACTCAATGCCATCACCTCAGGCAGGAGGGCAGGGGCAGAGTGGGCAAGTGGAATGAACTAGGCTGCTCAACCCTTCTTCCCTCACTGCAGAACAGGGCATGGAAGTGAACCCAATTTTCAGGTGTGTGGGTTCCACCTGCACCTGGGTTAAAAGATTAGTTCTGCAGACTTCAAGCTAAGAATCCAGTATCTTATAAAAAATTACTTAAACTAAGAGGAAGAAGTAGTGAAGAAAAAAAATTGAAGTATATAATTTAAAAAAATTACCCAGGAAGGTGCCTACATTTTTTCACCTGCTAACGCACCAGCAACTTTCTTCCGACCTCTTGAATTATATTTACAGTTTCCTTGTGAGTTTTACCCTGAAGTCAATTTTCACTCCAGCACCTTTTCTTCTGTACTGTGCCTTGGCTTCTTAGGTCATTAACCTCAAGCGAGGAACTTTGTCAAACACTTTGAAAAACGAATGGCAATACAGGACTTTCAAAGAATTCCAACAGTTTTCTGAGGCGTGACCTGCCTCTCCTGAAACATGCTGGTATCTTTGCAATCTTTCAGCAAGCTGTGCTGTACCAAATGTTCTTCCATTTGATCTTCTTAAATATTTACTCAACTGTTTCCAGTGACTCTCCTTCAGTTAACTGGTCTCCAGTAACTTGACAAACTCAGCCAACTTGATGGATTGCTTGTTTGTTTTCCATAAAAATCTCAAAGTAAGCAGTAAAATATATTTTATTCTCACAGCTTACAGTCTCTCCTGATGTAAAAAATTGCTAATCATTCAGTGGCTTTGCATGGTAGAAACAGTTTGATCTCTTAAAGTACTATCAGAGAACTAACTTGTTAAATAGCTACTGCCCATGTTTACTGTTATGTGCAATGAAAATACCATTTTACTCACAAATGCAGTAGAATTTGTGTTACCTGTGGAAATGTGGTGATCGTTATGAAATGATAATGTAATTGCTTTCTTAGAAGTAAAATGCTTCAAGGAATGGAAGCTCAAGAGGAAGTGGAATGGCTTCTATCAAATTCAAAATAGTAAGAGTGTCTACAATGTTAATCCACCGGATTAACTGCTGATCTGAATGGGCATGGTGGGCAGAGGGAGGCAGGGAATACTTCTGGCCTTTGTTTCAGGTGACCAAAACATCAAATGAATTGGTGTTTGTGCTGTGATGCCCAGGAATTATCCTCCAGAATGAACAAACACGGTCTTTGAATATATTTTTGGGCCAGATCCTCAGCTGTTTCCTTGAGGTATCAATCACATCACTGCCTCCAGTGCCTCTCCTGTATCCTGCAGGGCCTGGCCCCGGCCTCACCAGCACAGAAGATCATTTTAAGTTGCAAGAGAAGGAAATTTTTAGACAACTCTGTTCCTCCCCTTGTTCCCATCTCTTCAAAGCTCTCAGGCAGTGAGGGGTCTCCTTTTACTTGAGCACAGGGAAGTTTGAGTGTTTAGATCAGAAAATCCAAGCTTGCTCTCTGCTGTCACTGAGAAGTTTTGAATGGCTGCATTGTGAGGCACTAACCAAAATGTCCTAGCTGGTCACTGATCTTTTCAGACACATTCTTCTAACTGGGGCATCCTTGTGGCATGATGAACAGAATAATAATTTGGGAAGAAGACATACTAAATCATCCTAAAGCAGCTCCTTTGGTCTCCAAGATGGTTAGAGCAAGGCAGAAGATTTCTGAGAGGAGTAGGTGAGTGAGGGATGAAGCAAAACATTGTGGAGGACCTGAAAATTCCTGCATGGAGGGGGGACAACACCTGTTTGGCATTTCTATTGGTGTTTTCTTGGACAGCAGAGAGGCACAGGTGAGGGAGTGAATTTTTTTCCTGGTGTTCAGCTTTTTAACCTTTTCTTTCCCCTCTTCTCTTCCCCACTCCCCCTCCCCTCATGACAAAGCCCTCACTGGCTTGAAAACTGAGCAGCAGTTTTCTTCCAAAGATAAAAAGATTGAGGTCCATCTCCTTTGTATCCACCCCAGGGGTAAACCTTCTCTTCCTACTGTGCTGCAGTGGGTATAATTTCACACCTCAAAGCATTACTCTTGCTATTTGGTGATAACTAAATACGTTTCTCTGAAGCTTACTCTGATTTACTCCTGAATAAGTAGCAGTCATTCTTATTTGTTTGGCTACACTGGTTATCCAAATGTCACCCCAATAAAACAGGTGGCTCAATCAAGCATGTATAGATGAAGCAGAATGCAAAATTTTGTTGATCAAAATGTTTTTTTTTATTTAAACTTTTTTTTTTGTCAGAAACTAGCATTTCAATCACACTGATTTTCTTCTCTAAAACGTCAACACTCCTCCATTTAATTTTTCAGAAGCTGGAAAAGGGTTTTTTTCCCTTCAACCAGTAAAAAGTTAATATTCTCACGGATTTCTGAAAGAAAAATTGAAGTTAAATGTTGATATGAATGAAATTTACTTTTTGAAATACTTCTAAGGAACCAAACTTTTCTTAATTAGTTTTTAACATGCTGCTGCAGCTATAAAGAGAATTTGAGATCTCTCATTTTGGAAACAATATAGAAATTCTACTTACACAAACTGGTTTTGCTTAGACTGCCTGTTTTAATATTGATTCTTTTATTTCTTGAAGAATCTAACACTGTCAATTCACTTCAGATAATATGTGTATGGATACAGCAGTATTGCTGATCAGTTTTTTGATGCAAGGCTTTGCTAATGGCTATAGAAGAGATCTCTGAAAGGCAAACACTACTCCTGGAAGCCTGGGGAAAGGAGAGAAATTGAAGTAGGTATCATTGTGTGGACATTTTAAGTGTCTGCATTGGAAGTTTTTGCTGTTTTATCTGTGGTTGGAATAATCTTTTGGTCCCATTCTTGGATTTATGTTACAGATGCTTCAACCATTTACATACCTGAACCTTTTCAATGCATTCAACACATAACTTTAACAGCCCACCTTGAATTTTAATAATCAAAATCATCTTATGTTGTTGACATCAGTCTTCCAGTCAAAGTCTTTGAGTGGTGGAGGATTTGAGACTGCCTACTGGTATTGAAAAACGTTGACTTCATTCACTGGATGCTGAGCCTGACACAAATCTGTCCCTTCTTTTTTGGCAATGAAGTGGGCACACATTTGGTTTCAGTTGTGCTGATAATCCCCAAACCTCTTCTCACTGCTGCTGCTCTCTCCACCAATGCCAACCAAAAAGGATCTTCTGATCTATGTCTTTAAATATTTTGTGTAGTTTGCTTTTTTTTTGTCCTCCACTGATCAGAACTTCATCATATTCTTCCTCTGCTGGTTTATGGTGACTTCTGTAAAGTCACAGCTGTGGTTTTGCAGCAAGAGTAAAGGCAGGATTCAGAGGGGATATTGCTGCTCTGTATTTCACTCTGACAAAAGTTATGGATGCATATGTGCAGTGGGAATGGCACGGTAAGAGAACTGTTTGCACCTGAAACGCACTGCTGTTTATTGTCTCCTCTCCCATTTCTATCTCCTGCATACCATTTCTTAGGAAGCTCCTCTTCGTAATTCCTTGAGGATATAATCTTGATTGAGGCAAACAGATATTAAGATGCTTTCCACTCCTGCAGACTCATTTTTGTTCACAATCCATGAAACTTGCATTTGCTCTTCTGTAATAATTCAGCAATTCTTTTGTCCACCAAAATACTTTTTATTAGTGTCTGATGCTTCCCTGTATCTCTCCCTACATAAATCATCATTTTCACCTCCTGACATTAGAAAAACTTTCCCTGGTGCAGGTAGAAATAGTTAGCAGAGGATGCAAAGTAAGAGGAAGGTTTCAGTTTTCCGGCCCTCTCCTTGCCCAGTGTGTGCAGACCTGATGCACTTTGTTCTCCACAGTGTGTTAGGGTGTCCATTACCAACAATGGAAGCTTGTTAACACAGTAGCACGGAGACTGTCCATTATTCCTACTGCTCCTTTATAAAGAAGCCATTAAAATGGAGCCAAGCTCCTTTCCCTACAGGTTGAATTTTGAACAAATTTAATTTCTATTTGTTAGGGAAACTTGTGCTGCTGGGGGAAAAAAAAAAAAGAAAAAAAAGAAAAAAAAGCCAGATTGACAGTTCTGGAATATAAAGTCCTTTATTCATCCACAGCGCAGGTAGAGGAAGTGGCTGTTTTACTTGTCTTGCCAATTTTTTGTCATCTCTGACCTAGAGGTATCACCTCAAGCTTGGAGTTCACTCTCCACATCTTTCTAATCATTGGGCTCTCTGCTGAGGTAGGTGCCAATTAGCACAGGTTATTTTAGTGATGTGGACAGCTGACCATTACAAGGGGACAGGAACCATGAATTTCACTTTGTGCAATGACAGTTCATCATCATGGCTGTGTTGGACAAACTCGTGCTGCTGTCCTGAAAGAGTTTGTCTGGGCTTGAGTCACATTGCCAAGACATTACAGGCATCTCAGCTCCACCAGCTGTGCTGGTTTTCACACAGGAAAAGACTGTGTGTAGTCTGCTGTCAGTGAACCAGTCACCACAACACTGAGCTTTGCTTCTCTCCTCTTTCTGCCTGAAGGTCTAAGTCAGCCTGGTCAAGCCAGACCATGAAATATCACTCTTTGCCTAGAGTCTGCCTAGAAAGGAAAGACAACCAAAAATACTCAGGAGTGGTGAAAACACATTGAAACCATATCTCAAGTTCATGAGAGAGATCATATCAAAAGATCATCCTGGTGTTTCATGCTGGGGGATGGTGAAGGTGACCATCAGGCTGAGAGTTACTGACTGCAAAACCAGGTACTGTTAGTCCCCAGAAACTCAATAGAAAGGGAAGAATATCAGGGTCTTGAGCAGGAGTGAATGAACTTGAGGCGATCCCTGGCTTGGGCATACTTACTGTTTTTAAGTCTGGGCTGAAGTTGATGCACACAGAGAATGATCTTACAGATGTGCCCTGCATTGCTTGTTTGCACAGCAAGAGGCCAAGCAGTCCAAGGAGGCTTTGAAATGTGCTTCTAAGAAAGCAAAGAAGGGGGTGGAGGATGCCAGCACTCTTGGGCAGTGTTACTGACATGCACACAGAGTTGCTCAGTCAAAGGAATTTGCAACCAAAGGCTCCTCATTGAGCCTGGTGGGCAGTGGAAGCCCCACCTTGTTTGAAAGCTTGAAAACATCCCAGCCTATAAATCTCATTCATTTGCATTTCTTTTCAGAGGATGAGGTGGAGCGTGGAGGATAGCAGTATTGATGAGGATTAAACTAGCAAATGGGATGAGCTTGTGGAATACCTAGTGCTAAGCCAAAGTGCTCAGCTTCTGATACATGTACCAAGTGAGACAAGGAGGCTGCCTGTGGCATGGTTCAGATCATCTTGGATTGTGTAATTGTTTTCATAATGATGAAGAGAAATCAAATCACCATCCAGAATTCAAAGTATTTTACTTTTTTTTTTTTAAATGAAATTTACATAGATTGAGGTGGTATTTTACAAATTTCTAATTTTTTTAAAAAATATTTTTAGTTTGGGAGGTGCTCTATTTTGGTTTTGTGGGTGGTTTTTGGTTTGTTTTTTTTTTTTTTTTTGTTAAAGTTAAAAATCCCACCTCTTGAATTTGGAAATTTCCCAGCATCTTATCTGTTCTTATTAGTCACATCCATGACATGACAATGGTGATGTAAAGTGGACTCATGGAACTGGGTGGGACTCACCCTGTGGAGCATGGTGTGTCAATCTGACAAGTGTAAGAGACATTGTTTTCTGTAAGATGATTTATTTAATTGGTTGTTTTGAGGTTTTTTTGTTGTTTGGGGGTTTTTTTAAGTGCTTAAAAAAAAACAACCCAAAAATATTATGCCAACATTAAAGGAGAGAACTAAAAAGGAGTTTGCCTGCATGAAAACAAGCAGAAAAATGTCCTTGAGAACAAGGTGCATTGCTCTCCTGCCTTGAGAAGCCAAGAGATACTTGGGGAGAGAAACAGAGGTGGTGGAGCACACAGGGCTGGGAAATCCACATATCTCGATGCATACAGCCAGGAAGAAAAGCTGTCAGCCACACTACAATCTCTTCTGCAGATTACAAATGACTTCACACAGGATGCAGGGATATTTGTGGTGGGTGCTTTACTTTGCAAACGCTTGATTTGCAGCATGAAACTCTAGTTGTACTTCAAGGTGTAGGTACCATACTGGAGCTGGTGCTCTCTAGAGTGGAGATGTTATGTCCCCTTGGCTGTAAGGTCTCCACTGTCATGGCTAGCAAAGCATTCACATCTTGACAGCTCCATCCTCTTCCTCCCCCAGCATTCCCCCAAAACTGAACAAAGTCACCCCTCACTCTGTCACTAGTGTAAGAAAGATGTGCATGATGATAAAACACAAATCAGGTGAGGTCTTCCTGAGTCAGGGGAGAGAACCCTCACCAAGATGCTGACATATACTCCAGGCTTTGAATGAACCTTCAGATTACAGCTGCAGCCATCATGGAAATCTGGTAAATCTCCAAGATTTATATATATAGATATTGCTACAGATATATAGATATACACAGAGAAAGTGAGAGGGGGAGGAAGGGAGAGATGCTGCATAGCAAGACCCTCACAGTCACCTTTATGCCTGTTGCAAGGTGTCAGGAAGGGAAGGTTCTCAAAATATTGAGAACAAATCATTTAGACATCTCCCTGTCTCCCATTCTTCACTCAAACTTGATGTGCAACTTTTCGAACATCAGCCTTAAGGAGGTAGATTTTGTGTTAACAGAGTTCATCCAAAGCAAGGACTTCAGAAACCACATGTTCCTGAACTGAATCCTCCTTTCTACTCATGCTATGGTTATTTTTTCCTGCTAAAATATCTTGCTGCATGAAGACTTTTCTTTTCTGGCAGCCCCTAAAATCACTTTGTTATGAAGCATCCAGATTTTATCAGACAATTAGCAAGCCAGCTCAGTGTTTGTGTGTGTGCATGTGTGCGTCTGTTTGCGTGTGTTCATGTGGTAATTGATATTCATGATGTATGGCTGGCTGGCTGGAATATCTCACTACCCACACAAAATGATTGCTGGTGAGAAGGCCTTTTCCAGCTCAGTATTAGCATGCTCCATCTGAAATTTGCTTTGCTGACAGGCCTTTTGCTCCTGATCGTGTGCTCTGGATGCAAAATGCATCCATTGTGCTTGATTTCAAGCATAACAGTTCTGTTATAATCTCCTGAGGAGATATTAAGTTATATCTATTTGTGCTGTCTTGGGTGATCATGCAAGTTGCTGGCGTGACAGCAGCAACAAGACCTGGATACAGAACAAACAAAGGAAGGGCCTGCCAAAGCCACAGACGTGTGCTCCAGTTGCAGTGGTAATATATGAGGTATGTAAGATGTCTTTTTAGGAATGCTGGGCTCCCAGCCTCTGCAGGTTAAATATTCCCCTCTGCCTCATGTCAGTTGAATTGATGCTTTTGCCACCCAGCAGCCCCAGGAAGATAATAACTGTCAGTCACCAGCAATCTTTACTGCATTTACAGTAACAAATAGGATACCAGTTTGGGGAGAAGATTATATTTGTACAAATATGTTGTAAGTGGCCACATATTGTTGCAACAGTTGTCGCACCTTTATACATGTATGTATGTCCAGATATGTGACACAACTGAGTGTTTAAACACACACCGTTCAGAGCTGGGATTCAGGGCTTTAAGAAAGGCCTTGTAGCAAAATAATTTCTATACCTGCCTTGATGAAGAATGTGACATGGATGCGGAATCCCTGCAAAGAAATGCATTATGAGATTTCTTTTTTTGCTGGTTCAGCCCTATTAATCTGTTCAGCATGAGCTCAAGTATTTTAATAATAGGCATGGAATATTATGCCTGCTCTGAAATGGCTTGTTTTTAAGCACAACTTGGGCTGTGTTTGTGTTAACCTAGTTGGGGAAAAAAACCCAGGTTTTAAGCTTATCCTCCTTTTCTTTCTCTAATCACAGCTACAGGGCAAAACATACCAAGGCTCTAATAGGAAAAATAGCATTATCATATGCTAATTTACAGTAATGTTAAGAATAGCACAAAAAATAAGCCTTTGACTATATATACATGTTGAAATTCTTACTTGTGAATAGACCTGTAACATGGCTGGTTGTCCTTTTGGGGACAGAATTTGTATTCATGAGTAAACTGCATTTTGGGAATTGGTGCTGATACAAGAGCTCTTACATAGAAACAGATCTATTTTTCCCCCCCTTGGTTTTACCTGTATTTATTTCCTGCTGAATACTACTGCAGGAAGAGGTGCTCAGTCTGCAGGCAAAGACTATCTGCTCTCTATGATCAAGAGCAACCTCTTCATTTCTTACAGAAACAGACACTGACAGCGTCCAAAAGAGTATCTGTCTGTTCCTCTTCCTCTGGAAACTAAAGGCTGCGCTAGAGAAGTCCAAGGGTGAGAGAAACTGCAAATGGAGAAGACAAAGGACATCTGAGAGTCTTCACTAAATAATCAGAAGACGGATTGATTTCAGACAAAGACAGGAGTTATATAATGCATTCCTCCTCTGTGAGTAATCATATGCAAAGATTGACATGTTTGTGAGTGTTCCCAAAACTGATCCTGGGCTTACTGTGGTCGTTCCTGCATGAAAAAAAAAATCAGTCAGAGGGAAAGAGGGGGGGGGGGGGGGGAAAGAGAGAGGAAAAAAAAAGGAAAGAAGTGTGATTGTACCCCTAGGACAACATCCTGAATTTTTCCCTGGTGGACCCTTGCCATTACCATGGCAAAATGCCTGGAAACTGCCGTTCTTTTCCACAAAAAATGTTTTGAAGGAAGAACAAAAGAAGTTTGAGCTTTTGGCAGATCATTGAAGATCACTGTGTTCAGATCCTCAGCTGGTATAAATCAAGATAACTGCAGTATTGCTACAGTAGTTAAAAACTGACTGACTCTCCCATCCATCACGGCTTGCTGCTATGGGGGAATATTCCTTTACAGCTTAGATAGAGGAAGGAATTACTTTTACTGCATGGTGCATGTTTTCCTGTTAAAATAAAACAAACCAACATTCCTTATCCTTAATTTCTTAAGCTCCCTTGTATATGTAAAGTAGTGGAGCCTTCTGTCATGGAGGCATTTGTTGTGTGCAACACCTTGCTTTATTTCTTTGGTTTGCGAGTTGAATGACATGTTAATCTGCTCTGAAGGTGCATAATAGGATCAATGGGAATCAGGATGTATGTTTTAAATTAAAAAGATGTCCTTTCCTTGTGTGATTCAAGTTTCTGTATTATATCACAGCATGTGTGGCCAAAGAGTATTCCCACTAGGCCAGGATAACCTGACTCCGGTCAATAATTAAATAATAATCTGTAAAATTGAAAGACTTTATGTTTCAGAATGAAAGGGTGTTTTTGTGGCCAATGGTGGTCAACAGGTAAGCATCCTGAGACCTCCATAAATGTAAATACCTGATGATAATTTAAATACAAGGGCTTGCAGATCCCTTTTAACAGTTGCAGGATGAAGTCTATTTGCTTATGAACCAAGGTGCAGTGCATCTGACTAAGGTGCAGCAGAGAGACTTCTTTTTTTTTTCTCTTCTATATAGAGAGAAATGTCTTGGGGAAATTAAATTCATCTGAGCTATGTCAGGAATTGCGTGTGCCCACAAGACTTAGATAAAGTCTAGAAAATTCCATTATCTGTTCATACTACTCATTATTTGACGGTCCAGTGTGTATCTGTGATGTTTTTGAAGTTTGACACTGAAGCAGGAGAGGCAGGTACGTCCCTCCATGTGCCTGTGTGGTGGGTGGTCAGTGGCTGACATCAACAGCAATGATTCACATTCAGGTGGTCAGGAAGCAGACTCAGGAATGGACAGGCAATCTCAGAGACAGATCTCACATTCTCTTACATCCCAAACTCACACAGCTCTGGCCACTTTTTGCAGTTCAGGAGCCCAAGGCCTTCTACAGCATGAAATACTGCAGCAAAATTAATCTTTAAAGGTGTTCATTTATGTTGAGGAATGTTACTCCTGATCTGCAGCCCAAGTGCTGTATCGTGTTTATACATGTATTCACTTTTTTGTCTTCTGTTGGTAAAGAGTATTATTTCAGGATCACCTGGCAGCTGATTTGATTAGCTGTGCTATCTTCCAGAGAGTTCTAATGCTGCTTTGTCCCCAGACCAAGGGAATGTGAGGTTACCGCACTAAGAATTAAAGGTAGCAAATAAAATAACATTAAGACTGGGAGAATTGGACCCAGGTAAGAAACAGCAGCCCTCTGAACTTCCACATTCCCCCAGGAGTGTCCCAGATGGCACTGTGCTGACAAAAGGAGATAATGTGGTTCCCTCAGTTAATCCAGGAGATCTTCTCCCCCAGAAAGCCACAGCTCTGCCTTCAACTGATGCTGTGCCCATGCAGTGGTGTCTGATTGGTCCAGTGCTCATCCAAAGGTCACCTCTGTGATGAGCATCATTGTAAGAAACATGGGTGGGTTATTCTAAACCTCTCATGCTGGCAGAAAATGCCACAGCTGGCGAAAATCTCCCCGCCTTGCAGTTTTAATACATTTGGAATTTTAGAAAATTTACTTTATCACTTACTCTTACTTACTTTTGTGGGTTTCAAAATAGCATTGCTAGTGCACTTTTTCTTTTATTCCCTTGTTTGGTCTCAGAAACACCGCAGAAATAAGTAGAACATGGGACTATTTATGGGGAGATTTGAATTTTCTTTCTGAATCTACCTATTTGCTGCTCTGTCACCTGAGGAATATCACACCATTTCTTCCTGCCTTGATTTACTTTTGCAAAACAATAATTACCTCTTTCAATAAAATGTTACAGCCTTTTTGGGTGGAAACTGCTCCATTAATGCTCCCAGTTACCCTTGGACCTCCAAAGAAAGTGGAGAGAGCTCAATAAATAAGAGATTTCTGATCACAGTGTTCAGGAAACTGTGAATTCACTGAGGCAAAAACATGGCTTTGGTAGGTAGTACAATGCTAACAGGGCTAAAATCTTTCTGAGAGTGTGGCTGGGAGAAACTTTGCACAACATGCTCCTGGCTGAACTCCTTTATGACTGGAATCATCGAGAGGTGATGAATAGTAATGGATTTGCACAATGTTATGGATTGCTACGCCTCTGCTGGGGTTCCAAGCCTGTTATTGCAGTTTCCCACCATTCTCCTTCTGGCTCTGAGCCTCTCCTTTAAATACCCAGAAACTGCCTGTGAGTGAGGTCTCCTTCCTTACTGAATCCACCCATGACCTTCTCCATGAGGTTGTTCCTTCTACAGCATTTTGTATTCATTTTCCTTCCTTACTTTCCACAACTTCCTCTCCTTAGTGTTTTCAGTCAGGCACAAGGAGAAAGAAGCTTCAATACAATTTATATCTGTAGTGATTGAAAACTTCCTTTCCTTGCCTGATTTTTCTGGAAATCACCCAGTCCAACCCCTTGCCAAAGCAGGTTCACCTGAAACTGGTGACATGGGGGCACACCTGGGTGGATTTGGGCTGTTTCCAGATGGAGAGACTCCTCACACTCTCTGGGCAGCTCTTCCAGGGCTCTGCCACCCTCAATGGAAAGAAATCCTTCCTCTTGTTGAGATGGAACTTGTGTTTTAGTTTATTGGCCATTGCTCCGTGTTCTGTCCTTGGGCACAACTGAAAAGTGTCTGGCACCATTCTCTCGAAACCTGAAGGATTTTTTATGAGTTAATGAGGTCCCCTCTCAGTATTCTCCTGTCTAGACTAACTATGACCAGATCTTGCATTCTCTCCTCACAAGAGAAATGTTCCAGACCCCTCCTTGTGTTTCTGGCCCTTAATGACAGCACTAAGCCTTTCCAGCTGACCAGCCTGCACAGTTTGGTCTGCATATTTACACCTGGGTGTGCCACACACCCCTCTCTCCCCATGGATTGGGGTCCCCTGCATGTGCACGCTAATTTTGATCTGACTGCTGATCAGTGCATGGCAGCCTTGGAGCACCACACTCATGTGGATGCTGCTTTTGATCACCATGCTTCTGAGCTGTGTGTTTGGTCCTTCACTGAGGCTTCCTGTATCCTGATGCTGTCCAGATTCTGTTTGCTCTCAGAACAGAGAGTCTTTGGGGATGGATGTCACTGATACCAGAGAGCGTCTGGTGTATGTTCACTTCTGAGGACCCTGGAGAAGAGAATTAACCCAGGAACATGGTGTTGTCAGGCTGAGTCATCTTTGCAAGGTATCTGCTCTACTGACAAATGGACTTCTCTGCTGTCTCCAGAGAGCACTGAGGGTTTCTGAGGACCCCCATTTCTGTGAGTGCCCTCATTAATAATAAATGTCTGTCACCTCTGTCCATGCTAGTACCTTCCAGCATCACCCAGCTCCTGCTGAAGCCAGGAACTACACTTACCTCAGGCCAGCATCACAAGCTCTAGCCTCATCTGGGGATTCCCCATGGCCTGAATGCTGTACTTGTTTTAAATGGACCCTTGATCTTCCAGGGAGAGAGCTGCAATGAGCTGTGAGAGCTGAGGAGACGAGTGGTGGAGCAGAACAAGTGCGCTAGAGGGGTTTTTGGTGTTTCTTTCAGGTTAATGCAATCATCACTAAAGATAAAACCTCTCCAGCAGAAAGATAATACAGCTTCCCTTTCTTTACCTCCACATTAAGAGTGCTTCTTACACACACATAATAGATACTAGAAAAATGTGGGAGATGAGACTGCACAAGCTTTCAATAATGGCTGCAGAGAACAGTAAGTTATCGCCTCAATCAAGAGGTCTTGAAAATGTAATAGGGCAGCTAGCATTTCAAGAAGACAGCTATGTTTGTCTCTGTCCTTACCAATAATTTCCTCCTTCTTTTCTGTACACAGGGCACCCACAAAGCTTCTGAACATGGTTTATTGTTTTCTGTCTGCTTAAGTAATCTGAGAAGAGGGATTACATTGTGGTAAAAGAGTTGCAGTCAGGTTTGAGGGATCTGGCATAATTTTCAGATCTACAATATTCTTTGTTCCCAGGATATGTCTCCCTGTCAGACTGTGGTGGGTAGCAGAAGGTACACTACATTTCCTTCCAGAAGAGTGTAATCATTTCAGGTTGGACACCACCTGGCTGATTTGCTGGATATGGGGAACTATTAGCATGTTTGATTTGAGTGAGCACACATTTATGTGGCCACATTTCCCAGCATTTCTGAGGTGGATTGTTCAAAGCTATCTGTGTGCGTGATGTGCTGCCATGAGCTTACACCCTTCCTGTCTGAAAGCATCTCCTCCCCACCCAGCTAAAACAGCAGTGGCATGACGGTTTTCCCAACCTCTGTCTCTTTTACTTATTTTCATTAAAAGTATTTTTTTCGGAGACTGTCTCATCTGCTGTCTTTTTTTTTTAGTCCATCTCTCAGAAATGTCTTACATGAGGAGTGGAGGATGAATAAGGTGGTTGTGACTTAAAAAAAAAAAAAGCAGCATATCTTAATTTATCTGCCTGTTGATGCAGCTATTACTCTGAAAGCTGATTTTGAGGAGAAAAAAAGATCTGTGATACAAAGTCAACAAGCAATGGACTCTGAAGAGGTGACATTCTCTCTTGGAGTGAAATATTTGTCATGGTGCACACCAGAATGGGTAAGCAACCAACAATTAGACCATGAAAGTGTACTTTTAGAAAGGGAGTTGGGCTGTTTAACCCCTGCTGGCTCAAAGGAAGTCTATGATCATGTGCAACTGGCAGACAAGTAATTTCAGCCCCTCATAAATGGGTCAAGAGAGCTCCTTGAATGCTCCTTTCCCTCCACAGAACTGTAACAGGGTAATATCTTTTCCTTCTGACACTGAATCAACTCATCTTTGCTGTGACTGAATTCGAGAGAATATGAGTAATTCTTCTCTCCCAATATCTTTTCTGTGACTCTTAGATAGTGGGAAACACTGCCATCATTTACCTATGCATCCCCTCTCTATCTTATTGCTGCCTCATAAAACAAACCCTCAGAAAGAATGAACAGTTGTCACTTCGTTGCCTGCACTGTCACTTTGCAAACTCTGAATAATAGTGAGATTATGGCATGCTATAAAAGTAACTTGAGATAAACCTGTCTGAGTGCAGGTCTGATATTTACTTTTGGATTAGATTTCAGTATGATCTCTCTTTCTTTTTTTCTTTCTTTTTTTTTTTTAATTTAAGATAGTTCTTGTAATTCTCTTAGAAACTCAAAGAATGGCCTTGAGAGTGAACCTGCAGAACACACTGTTAAGCCAGAAAGGAAGACTGAATTAAGTTTACTTTCAGCTGAATTGTTTGTGCTGTTAGCTGAGTTACTCAGCCTTTCATGTAGTTCTCCCATGCAAGTACTAATCTGGCTCACTGGCTTTTGAGATCTTAAAGGATCCTAGCTCAAGTCCAAGCAAAGTACATGTGGTGTCTAGACAGAGAGTTTAATTCACACTCAGACTGCAAAAAAAGTCTAATGTTTTTTGTCTTTACATTAGAGAGGCTGAGCTTGCTTAAAACTTGAGTTCAAGAGACTGAGCTCTGGCTTTCTGGAATAAGAAAGAAAAGGTATTACTTGAACAAGAAATGCCTTGGTCATCATTAGCTGATGGACAGGCAGACCCTGGAAGGAAAATATAAATAAACTGTCAATCAAAGCTCTTCTCCTTGTTTTGTGCCTTGTCCACTTTCACTTTCAGACCTGTTTCAGAAGGAGCTGATTGTTCTTGTTATGACTGTGCCTGGTTTCACAGCTGATGATGGCTGACTTCTTTTTTCATCTATTTTTTTCAAAGTGAAACCTCAAAAAAGGGAAGACTACTCCCCACCAGAGAGGCCACCCTCCTCCAAGACAGACTAAAAGGCTTCTCTGATGGCAAGAGATGCCTGTTGTCTGCTATCCTTGGACCAGTGATTTAATCTCTGGGGGGTGGCCAGGGGGAGTGCCTTTCTCATCGAGAAAAGGAATTTTTTAAGCATTTTCCAGAAGCACAGCAAGCTATCTTGTGGCTGTGATCTCAGACAGCATCACAAACTCATTTGGGGAGCCCTGTGGTCAGTTCAGTAGTGAAATATCTTCTTTTCCAATTCTTATTCTCAGGTGTTGCTGACAGAGCCCTCCACATTCTGTAAGTCCTTCAAATCCCATCCATGAAACTGTGGCAGTTTTGTTGATGAAAAGTAAAAGAAAACATGCTTTTGGTGAGTTTAAGCTGGGGTGTGGAATGAGCACTGGAAATTGGAATGACCTTTCACCCCTTCTTGCCCAAAGTTTGCAATTAACTTCACCAAATTCTGGAGAGAAAAAGGTACCCATGGGCAAACACAAGTGGAGATGCCAGGCTGCCCTGGTGCTGCAGCCACTGACTGCATCAGCTACCTTGATTTGTTTTGCCAAACCCATCCACAAGTGGCTAATGTGCAAAAAAAAAAACCCAAGCCATTTCATGTCATCTGACAGGCAGCTATGCAGGGGATGTGGCTCTCATAATTTATTAACTTGGAATGGCTGTGAATTGACCACATAGAGGTACAAGGCTTTGTATCCTGCTGTCAATCCCTTGGGCTGCAGAGCATACCTAAATATGTTTTAGTGCTTAGAACAAAGCCCTTCACTGATACCCATCATTAATCCTCTACCACCACCTCCACCACATCATTATCTGGAAAGTCTGCCTCTCATCAAATTCAGAGGAAAACAAATAAAAAAAGCATGAGAGAACAGAATGTGGGTGAACCTGAAGATTTGTTCAATAATTATTGTCTCGGTTGAAGAATAGGAGCAGTACTTTGGAAATGAAACCACATCTTGCTTGACTATTTGACTACATTGTCCTGGGGGCCTTGGTTGAAGTTCTGACAGCATTGTCAGCACTTTTCTTATTTCAAGCTCACTGAGTTTCCTGCTGTGGAAAAAAAAAATCTGGCTAAAAAAAGAAAACTGCTAGAGCTTAAAAGCCCTCTGTTAGCAAAAGCCAGCAGTAGAGGCCTTGGTTGATGAGTCACTTCACACAAATAAGTGCCACTAATCAATGAGAAATACTATAAGGGGCACTCATGGGCAGGAAAAAGCAAAATCAAAGATGTGGGAATGTTAAGGGTGGAGAAAATGGGGAGGGCTGTGTGCTGGTGTGTAGGTTCTTCTGTATGGGATCAAGGAGCAAGTGGGAGTTGGGAAGTGGGGAATTTCACTGGAGGATGCTGTTCTGGAGGTAAGGACAGGTGTCCAACAACCCTCTGGCCCAGAGTCTTGTTTGTGATAATGCCTTATCCAAGGGTTTCATAGTGAGGATGGAAACCTGACATTTTCATCACATATTTATGACCTGCTGTGGAGATTAATGTTTCATATGCATTTGGAAATCCAATCACTAACACAACTGGCTTTGTTATGCTTAGCATGCATTCTGTCATTATATATCTGTTAAGTATGTATTGGCAATTTATTGACATTGCTATTCAAATTAAATTCTTGAGTAATTAGTCACCAGTGGATTTGCTTTCCCAAGATGCAGCAATATGTCTCAAAACCTTTTCAAGCTTCTTCCAAGCTTCACTCCTTGGCATTTTTCCAAGATGTTTCCTAAGAACAAGCACTGAAGCTGATATTTAGAACATATGGTGATGATGTGTTTGTATGTTCATTAAATCAAGATACCAATGAAAGAAAAGTGTAAGGCTTTCTATCCTTTTAAATGAAATTGTCAACCTAGATATCTATTGCCTTTGCTGAAATCCAGCCTGAAATGACTTGTAAGCAGTGCTCTGTTATGATGACAAATTAATTCACATCAGACTTTGATCACTGCTTGAAAAGTTTTCAGGCATCAATTTCCAGCCGTTGCATTTAGAAAATGAGAATTCAGTTTGGAGCCTCAGATTCAAAACAACAGAAATAAAAGTGCCTTCATGTAGCTGGTATGCAAACCTCTAGAAAAAAAATGCAGGGTATTCAGTAGAAACTTCTTCTATGTGCAAGATAGAATTTCAGCAGCAGTGGCTGATATGTGCAATTAATGTTCTGCATATGGCTCACTTTACATAAAGTCCCTCATGTTACTGTTGCTCGTGTGCACAAATGCACGCACGCACACAGAATATATCTGTCTGTCTGTCTGTCTGTCTGTCTTCTCCCATTGGTCTGTCTCCTTGCCTTGTAACATGTCAGAAGGAAATGAAAAAGGGAGGAGAGGGCATGGGTAGCGAATCTGTCTTAAAAATAGAATAGAATCATATTAGCCAGCCTAAGAGTGAAGGTGCATTTTGGAAATGTGGCTCTGTATACCTAATGTTTACCACTTGACTACTCATGCCTCGGGCTCAAAATGCATAATAACGCAAATTAAAGCACGGCAAATGGAAGAGCCAGAATCTCAGAGATAAGCACACCTAATGCAAAGTATGACAGAACATCTGCTCTTTAATTAATCTTACGTAAAGATTGAAGCTGTGCATTAAGATGCGGAGTGTTTATGACAACTGTTTTTATTGTAGTTAACATGCTTCTGGCCTCCCCCATGTAATTGTTTCTGCTTTGTAACAAACATAAAGCTCTGATAAACAGCAACAGCCACACAGAAACAAAAAGGTTGGGAGTGAGATAGTCAGAAACACAAAGTCAGAATGTTTCCAGGGAAGCACAGGAGTAGCATTTAAGTAAGTGGAAGTGGATTTTGATGATGTTGAGAAGAATCAAACATCTGGTTTTGAGAGTACACCGATGACAGCTGAAATCCTATGATTAAGGTTAAAAATAAAGAAAAGCAAGAAACCCCCTGAGGTCCTCAGTTTTTAGGTGGTCAATTTGAGCTCTGCTTTGGGAGTCAGATTTTCAGAAAGCATTCTGGCCTCTTTCCCACTGCTTTTCAGAAAAGGAGGATTACTTGTAAGTGTTTGGACCCAGCTACCCCAAAACATTACTGATTTCTGAAATTCTCTATCATTTATTCCATTTCCTCTTCATTATGAATGCATGCAGGTGTTTGCATGGATACAGTTGCTACAAAGAGCAAAAAGCATATCTGGAACCTGCTCATTCATTTTGTTAAAACAGTTTCCTCGTTCTACGATATTTATTTTTTTTTTTGGAAAAGTAATTTTTCAGTTATCCACATGGAAATGTCTGCACTGGGATGGATACACTGGATGAAGATTAATTTGGAGACAACCTGACAAACTAACTTGGTTTAATCAGGATAATTCTAAAGACAGTTTAAATCCCTTTTTGGCTTCTGTCTAGGTGATGGGGGTAGGAATCTGCTCTTGGCCTCAGTACAAAGGTGAGTGAGAGAGTTGTCACAACAAAATATGAGAAATATCAGTAGATCATCCTTCTCATTGGTTGCAGTGCAAAATGTCATCACCATCAGGAGTTTCATCAAGAACCCATGAGAGCTAACAGGTTGACTGCCAGTGTGGCTTAGACCTCTGGAGAGAAGAAAAACTTCCTTCATCTTTATTCCCTTTCACAGAATGGTGCAGCTTGGACACAGTCTGACACTCAAGAGGCAGATACTTCCTGTGCATCCATCTGGAGGAAAGATGTTCTCATCTAGATCTGTGAATCCAGACCTCATCCTATACAAAATCCGTCCAAGTCTGAATGAGAAGCTCAGCTTTCTGTTATTAGGAGATGTTTAGTTGCAAGATACATCCCAGTTGTAACATGTGAGGGAAAAGGAAAGGAGGTGAAAGGACTGTGAAAATACCTATTTTGTGACTTTGTATTATCCTAAAATAAAGTTTGGGGCTCTATAAAGCACCTTGAAAACTTTTCACTTGGTACAAATGGCTGGAGTCCTGAATAAAAATTATAGGATGCTCTTTAAGCTGAATGAAAATAGTTTACCTGCAGAAAATGTGAAGCTTGCATGTGGGCTATGTCTGTCAAGAATAATTTTTATTTGCCTAAATATGTATAAGGGAGGAAGACAGATAAATTGAAAGAAAAATGCCATCACAGTAGCGTTCACTCTGGCAAAAGGTTTGTAAACAACATAAAACAGCTGCCTCTCTGAAATGAGAGCTTTACTCAAAGTGTGTCCAATATATGTGTGTGAATATATGCACATATATATAATCCAAAGGTAGCCTTCTGCCATGGGAATCGTCTGCAATTATTTCTCCCTTCCATGCTGTATTATAATTAGTGATTTCTGTGTCATCATGGGATGATGCAATGTAAATGCAGGCTTTCTGCTCATCCATTTCTTCCCATGTGTAGTTTTATTCCCCCAGCTGAGCCTGTGCAGCAGATGCCAACATTCACTGTAATGAGGGACTGGAGAAGGACCTAAGCTTTACCAGCATTTGAATTGCTCTGGACTGCTCATCACCACTCCTTTAATTTATACCCTTAGAGAGATGGCAATAGGGTCTATGTCTCCTATGGAAGTGATTTGAAATCTTGCCAAGAAAGGGCCTTAGTCCCTTCCTCCTTATAGTCCTGGCACGTAAAACCACAGGAGAAAACAAAAAGCATTTGTGAGGAGTCATCCAGGAAGAAAGATTAACAATATAAACCAAAGGAAAAGGGAGAAAAGACCTTTTCCTCATTGAAAGTGGGTCTGTGCTTATTTTAATGGACCTTTTACAGTCCCTGAATGTCCTCTAATCTGAGCGTAATGCTCATTGCTGTTTCTGCTGCTTCTTTGTTCGACATCCTGCCTGTTCTGCTTGTGGTTGGGTGAGGGGAGGGGGAAGTGCAGTCACTGGCCAGCTTTATCTTTGTGTGAGGAACAAATGTTGTTGTCATCCTCAAGGTTATGGAGAATGTCTGCTCTACAAAACAAAGGAGTAGCCAGGGCCTTGTTTGTCCACCTAGTCCTCAGCACGCCCTGGACCTCTCATGAAAAACCAGGAAGGTTTCTAATTTTTTTCTTTTCCTGAAACACCATCAAAGACTGTGAGTAGAGGAGGGAGATGCTTCCCCCGCTTCCTATAACCCCCCTTCCTCCTTTCCTCCCTCCCCCGGCCATGTCTTTTGGTTCTGAAAACTGTGTGGCTTTAACCTTGCCTGTCTAATAACGTGTGACCTTGACTAAATGTGGGTTGGAAGGATTTCAGAGTTGGTTTTATCAGGATTAGCTTTTCATCTGCACAGAAGTATCCAAGGAAGTAAGTCATCTCATCTTCTTTTCACCTTAGACTCTGAGCTTTCTCCTTTAGTTCTTAGAACAGTGAGGAGAAAATAGACTGAATTATGGCGATGGGCATGGTGATATCATACTCAGAGAACACATGAAAGGTGAAGCTGTCTCTCAGTGCGGGGCTCGGGCTCAGTGTGGTGGGAAGCACACAGCTGCCCTGTGCAGGAGGAGTTAAGAGCTCTCCTCTTCCAGCACCATGTATTCCTTTTCATGTGTTCCCTGCATCCTGTGTTCAGGGAAGAGCAGAGGAGGAGGGCTGTGGAAACCAAGTATAGAGGATTTGTGCCTCTTCATGTCTTCCCTGCTTCTTGGAACATGAACTGACTTGAAAGATTGGCTCAGAAAATGAATGCCCAGGACATTGCTCCCTTTTACTTTGCTGTGAAATTACTTTCCTGAATGAAAATATTTAATTCCTTTGAAAGCTAGTGCATAACGTCTCTGGAAGTAAAAATCCTGTGGAAATCACAAAGGAAAGAAGGATGAGGGATATAAAAGCTTTATATCCCTAAATGTTAGTGTGACTGAGCTTCCTTTGCTTTCTCTTTTTTGTGTGTTTCTGTGACAACAATCGCAAATGCACTTTCTAATGTTGATATGGTCAGTGCCGGAATCTTCTCATTGCTTGCAATAGTTTTAAGTTTTATCTACAATAAACAGCCAATAATGTGATCTTTAGTGCATTGCAGAGCTTATGAACACCCTAAACTAACAGATTCCAGCTGTTCAGCAACCCTAATCCACTATCACCATACCTTGTGGAAATAACTGCCTTCCATGGAGGACTGCCTCATCCAAGATGGCATCATGTAAAATTCCCTTGCAGTGAGCCAACTCCTTAAGCCCTTAGCCTTGATCAGTAACACCTGATTCTTCACATGTTCTCCATGCAGTTTCCATCAGAATAAGGTGCTGTTCCATATGGGAGAGCTGGCAGGATGCATAAGCCCTAGTGAAGGCTGATAAAATGCATTGGACAGATTTTTGGATGTTGCTGGCACTTTTCTCTTTTAAATGTTCCTGCTGCATCCATCCCAGGCTTTAAGGGATGACGTTGTTCCCCATAAATGAAATTAAATAGGCAGCCCTAGAAGCCAACAGCCAGTCTGAGCATCTAAGAGGACACAGGACTGTGCATGTTGGTGACTGTGGCCACCAGTTTTCTCTTCTTCAATCCACCAGACTGAAACAAAAAAGTCTCTTCTTGGAGCCAGCCACTTTGTTGTTCAGTACAGCTCCTTGCCTTAAGTCTGGAATGTGTCATATACTGAGAGCTCTGTCATGCTCTAAATCAAAATGTCCAAACAGCTCCTGGGTATTCCTTTAATGGAGTCACAGAGATTTTGGTGTGTGGGAAAGGGAAGTGAAAGGATGCTGGAAAAGGGGTGAGGGGCCACCCAATTTTGATCTACTTTTCTTTAATAAATACCTTAGGCAGCAGATAAGTGACAGAAATCTATGAAGGAAAAGGAACACCACAACAGCCTCTCCATAAGTTTTCACAGGAAGGTAAGCATATCCCACAGTGCAGGGTATGGATTAATTAATTCTGCATTTCATTCTTCTGTTACTCATTCTCATATAATCTTCTCACCTTGCTCACGATTTACATCACTGAACCTAAATAGAACAAGCTTTTGAGACGTCTTGCTATCATTAACTTCCCCAAGATTCTCTTTCACACTGAGTAAGATTCTTAAAATGTAGAATTTGCTGCAACTTAGTCCTTGCTAAAATCAGAGGAAGACAACTCTGTAGAATTAAATCAACATAAAGTACCTTGGAAGTTCTCCCTTTTGGACTTGTGATTCAATATTATTTTTAATTCTAGAATGAGAACACATTTTAGGTACAGTTATATATGTTTCTGGCCATTGTCAGAAACAGGACACTAATGGTCTGGCTTATATGAGTGTTTAATGTTCTTATATGTGCACATATACCAAGCTACAAATGAAAGAAAGAGCTGATGTTTTAATTTTCCAATTTTCATTACTTTTATGTGCTGTTGACAAAGGGATCAACACTGCTAACCAGGACTGTCTTCTTCACTCTGATCTAGAATCTAAGCCTTTTTCTGGAATCCACCTGGGTGTCTAGTCCTTGGACTAAGGTATACACATCCAAAACAGAGCTCTTAGGTGTGCCACTTGTTGAGTTTCTTGTCAGCCTATACAGATGATCATAGTGGAAAATCACCTGTCACACTGGGCAGTGTCTTCAGCTTCCATCACAAATTTAGACTCATGTTATGACTTAATCTTCACATTGTTTTCATGTCATATTTTACATGACTGTGTCTTCTCTACCTATGTGATCTGTGGCTGGTCAGGCTTCTCACACCTTGTGCTGTAGCACAAATATTTTGGTCTTTGGCAGAGATTTTGGCCATCTTTTCTCATTCTTATAAATCTCTCCAACCTGCCATTTTGACTGAAACTCCCTTCCATTGGTCCACTCCATCTATCCACTTATTTTTCCTTCTTTAGCATTTGGGCTATAGCCTGCTTGCCTTCATTTACAAGACCCTTCAGATGTTTCCTACCCTATTGCCTCTCATTCACTGAAGGAAAACACTTCCTGTCTCTGATCCCCACCTTTGGTGTTTAATATCTCCAAAAGGGAACTTGTGTGCTTTCCCTGTGCTGCTGCATTAATATGAAATGTGATCTCCTTTAGTCTCTGCCTCATCTCCACCACAAATACTTCATCCTGCTATGAGGATTGACTGGTTGGTAGGTGGGGATGGCTTCTCCTCACAGTCCCTAATAGGCTCTGCTGTTTCTTTCTCCTCCCCCATCTAACATCTCCATCCTTTCTTTCTCCTTCCCCACCGTTTTTATCTGTTTGTTTTCTGAGGCTTTCATATATTTTTTATGTTGAATTTGGAATATGTTGAATCTACAACAGTGAATGCTTAGCTGAGATTCTGAGAACTCCTGTGACCTCTTGGAACACAAATCAAGGGTATGTATTTAGAGAAAAAAACTTTCATTACTTTTGTCTCTTGCAATTAGAAAAGATAATACTGCCATAAATTCTTTAAGCAGAAATTCAAGCTCTGTACTCAGCTTTAGCTGCCACAATCCTCTTTTTTGACCATTAGAGAGTCACTTAATCTCACTGTTTTTCAACACTCCCCTCAAGACTGATAAACATTCATTAATATTTTGTTATGGTTTGAAGTTATGAAGTAGTGCACTGACAAGTCATAGCACTCTTTAGATAAAAATGCAGGGAAAATTCTTGATCATCTGGCTATGCAGTGGAGAAAACAAGTTTATTGCAAGTAGCAGTATCTATGATAGTGAATGTCTGTGCAGAAGGATGATGCTGGTAAGAAATATCTTCCCAGTGTCTTGGCAATATTTCCTTAGCAATCAAGAAATTAAAGTTGAGGTACAAACATTTTTCTTGCTTTGTGAATGACTATTACCTCTAAGGATCTCCTGAAATCTGAGATGTGCAATAGTTCTAACATTTTTTTATTCCATACAGAATTAGTTTTGTAAGCAAGAAATAAAATTAAACCCAGGCATAGCAGTACTTTAAAAGGGAAAGGCAGTAGCCTTGAATTATCCATGTTGATTTGACAAAGCCAGTGATGCTGCAGATATAATACACGGCACTGCTGTCACATCACCAAGTGACATCTTTTTATCCAAAGTGAAAATGAAATGTCAAAGTAAGGAGTTCTGCAAGTCTTCTCATGCTGGTTGCAAAACATGTAAAGCTCGCTTTTGTGCACTGAGGTGGGTGTTTACCAGAACTTTGTTTTAAATTAGAGGTTCTTAAAGTAACAAGGTCTTACTGAGGTTCCCTAACACTCTTCTTACTTGCCCATTGTAAGTTACTTTTAACCTTGCCAAATATGAGTTGTTTGGCTTGAAATTATCAGTGCTTTGTGTATTTGCATCTTGGGCTTGTTCTGGAGATGCTTTCACCATCTCCACCAGGAGAGGATCAGGTTTAAAAACCCCAGAATTATTTAAACACTTTTTGAATATGTTAGCAGAAGGAATGCACCCATAATAAATATTTTACCATTACTTTCATGGTAGTCCTGCTTCTCTTCATTTTGGAGATTCTCCTCTGATTTGACAGGGATGCTTTCCTGTAGTAGGGTACTGCTAATACCCATATGGAAACTTCCTCCAGAAGCCCTTTTCAGTTTCTTTGTACTCAACAGAAACTCCCTGATTTAAGACCAACCTTCTGTGGAGATTTTGTCTGCACTGAGAGACAGCTGCCATTGACAACAGTGTGTGCAAATCAAGGCCAAGGAGAGGCTGACCAAGATTCAAACAACATTGTTGAGTTTCCTTGTCAATCACTACCACAGCCTGCTGAAACTGGAATAAAAAAGAAAAAACAAAAAAAAAAGGCAAAAAAAAGAGCCAAGCCGAAAACCAAAACAACAACCAATGAAATAAAAACAAACAAAATTACAATAAAGACCAACCAACCCAAAAACTCAAAACACAAACTAAAAGCCCTCTTAAAAAAAAAAAAAAGAAAAGCAACTCTTAACTGGGCAACTTGAGCAGGTGGCTGCCTGGTCAAGGTAGTCAAAGATGGGACATGTAGAAGAAAACAGGGTTTGATTCTCAAACTAAAATATGCATTATAGTAGGTTGTCAGTGGTTTCTGTGCTATGAAGTTGTTTGTAAGAGCTGTTCTTTTACTGTCTTTGTTGCTGTGGGTTTGACCTTGCAATCTTAAACATTTTGCATTACACAGCTCTTGAAATGGGCACAGAAACAGGATATGCAATGAGCAAGTAAATTCAGACCAGTGTGTGCCTTGTGGACCTTCTATAAACTTGTAATCTAGATGCAGACAAAAAGGAAGATTGGAAAATTTACCCAGCCCATATAATTTCATCAACATGAGAGGAAAGCACATCTGTGTACACACAAATGCATAAGTGAATATAAAAGGAATATATTGGAATGAATTCAGTTTGCCTATCTACCTCTAACAAAGTTTTCAACAGCTAAATGATACCTAATCATAATCAGAACACAGTCAGAAGGAAAGACCAGTTATGAGCAGTACTTGGGTTTATGAGATTGACAGTGCTTGGTTGACACTACTGAATAATTCCCTTTTCTCACTTGTTCTCTTGTCATTCTTAACCTGTTAATTTGATAATTTGTCACTTGTTAACACTTACACAAGGAGTGCAGAAGCTGTAAGAGATTTTAGCTGGCATTCTTCAACTTCTGTCAGCCAGTTCTTGCAGGTAGGACATGTCATTCTGTCCGTGCTGCTCTTGGGGTCTGTCCTAGGATTACATTTGCTTTTGTTTCAGGATTGCCTGCCTTTCAAATGGGTCCTATATAAAGGGAGTAATTTCAAATGAGATTTACAGGTAAGGAACTGAGTCATGGGGAGGTAAAAGTAGCTTAGATTAGACAGAAATCTATTGGAAAAACCATGAGAAGAAACAAGTTCCAATCCATGCCCTAATCATACAATCAGCCTTCTACTTCAGCTGATGTTCAGCTGGAGTCTTTGGAAGAGTCTTGATGTCTTGAGTACAAAAAGGACTCAGGTACTGTGTGAGACAACTCAGCAAGACACAAGTGAGCCACAAGTTCCATGGAATGTGCTAACGACAACTTCCTTCTCCAACTGGCAGAGGAAACGAGGACAGCTGCCATGCTGGATCTTGGTCAGAGTGGGGACAGTGGGGAATGTGAAGCTCAAGAGAAGCATTGGTTGCAGTGACTAGGATATTCTGGACTTCAAGTATTTTAGGGCAATATGGATAGTCTGCAGCAAGGTCACTTCCCTGGACTCCAGGAGAGCAGATTTTGGCCTCTTCAGGGACCTGTGTTGTAGAGTCCAAGGGGATAAAACCCTGCAGAGAAGAGGAAGAAAACCCAAGAAAACCAATTAATTTTCAAGGATCTACTCTGAGTTCAGGAGTAACATAGCCTTACAAAGAGGAAGGCAGGTAAAAATCCCAGGAGAGCTGTGTGGATGAACAAGGAAATCCTGGACAAACTCAAAAACAAAAATGAAGTCTGCAGGGCATGAAAACAAGGACAGGTAGCCTGGAAGGAGGAAAAAAATTGCCTGAGCAGATAAGGATCAGGTTAGGAAAGCAAAAACCTGGGTAGAATTAAACCTGTCCGGAGACATCAGGGTTGAATAAAAAAAGCTTCTACAGGTATCTGAAGGATAAAAGGAAGACTGGGGAATATGTGGGCCCTCTCCAGAAGCAAATTGGAGACCTCCATAGAGAAGGCTAAGGTATTTTTGCCTTGGTCTTCACCCAAGGTTCTCCAGCTACACTGCCCGAGTCACAGAAGGCAAAGGCAGGAGGGCCTGGGAGAATGAAGAACCATCTTCTGGAGGAGAGGATCAGGTTTAAAAATATTTTAAAAACCCAAAGGTGCACAAATCATTGGGACCTGAGGGTATCCTGAGGAGATCCTTTGGAAACTGGCAGATAAAATGTCTAAACCCCTATCCATCATATTTGAAAAGTTGTGGCAGACTAGTGAAGTTCTCACCAAATGGAAAAGGGGAAAAGCCAGTTTTAGAAAAAGGTAGAAAGAAAGACTGGGGGAGCTACAGGCCAGTCAATCTTACCTTAGAGCTTGAAAACAGCATGGAGTAGATCCTCCTGGAAAATATGCTAAGACACGTGGAATATCAAAACAAAATTGGTGACAGCCAACATGGCTTTGCTAAGGGCAAATCATACCTGACAAATTTGGTGGCTTTCTATGGAGAAATGACCGTGTTGGTGGATGAGGGAAGACCAGCTGACATCATCTACCTGGCCTATGCAAAGCATTTGACATCGTTCCTCACATTATCCTTGTCTCTGAACTGGATTTGATGGATGGAATATTGGGTGGATAAGGAAATGGCTGGACAGTCACACTCAGAGTTGCAGCCAGTGCCTCAATGTGTCAGTGCAGAGCAAGTGGCTCCTCAGATGTCAGTGTTGGAACATCTCTATTGGTGACATGGACACTGGCACCAACCATTTTGCAAATTTTCTGAGCTACATGCTGTGGTGGACATGCTGGAGGCAAAGGATGGATTCAGAGGGACCTTGACAAGCTTGAGAAGTGGGTCTGTGAGAACCTCACAAAGTTCAACAAGGCCAAGTGCTGAGTCCTGCACATGGGTCAAGCCAATCCAAAGCACAAATACAGGCTGGGCAGAGAATGGACAGAGAGCAGTTCTGAGAAGCACTTGGGAGTGTTGGTTGATGTAAAGCCCAACACAACCAAGCTCAGAAACCAATGCTGTCCTAGTCTGCATCAAGTCAGAAGAAGGGATTTTGTGTCTCTACTCTGCTCTCAAGACCCCATCAGCAATGTTGCATCCATCTCTGGTGTCCATAACAGGAGGACATGGAAATGTTAGAATGGGTTGAAACAAAACCTGCTGGAACAAAAATTATTTGAGGAATGGAAGTCCTATTCTATAAAGACAGACTGGAATGAGTTGTTCAGCTTGGAGAAAAGAAGGCTCTGGGGAGACCTTATAGCCCTTTGCAGTACCTAAAGGACTAAAAGAAAGCCAGGCACAGCCTTTTTACAAGGCCATGTAGGCACAGGACAAGAGGCAATTACTTTAAACTAAAAGAGGGCAAGTTTAGATCAAACACTAGGAAGAAATTCTTCACTGTGAGGCTGGTGGCACAGGAGTTGTGGCTGCCCCATCCATGGAAGTTTCCAAGCCCAGGCTGGATGGGGCTTTGAGCAATCTGGGATAGTGGAAGGTGTTCCTGCCCATGGAATGGAGATTGGAACAAGATTATGTCTAAGGTCCCTTCCAAGCCATGCCTTTCCATGACTGTCTAATTCCATGAACCATTTGTTTTGCGCAGCTCCAAAGTCAGCATGGCCAGACCATTCTGCAGCCAAAGGGAGGGCAGGAAGCAATAAGGCATCAGGAAGTGTCCAGGCCAAGCTCTTCTTTCGGTCACCCTTGCCCAATATCTTCAAAGTTGGACCAACAATTGTAAACTGTAGTCTATTACTGAGAACAGCTCCCAAGAGAGATGATCTTCTCTCAAAACAGAATGTTGAGTACTCAATCCAAGATCCCAGATTCATACTTATTATTTACATGTTCTCAGAGTATGGTGGTCAAGCATGCTTTATGCATAAATAAATCTTCGCTTAACTAAGCTCATTTTCTTCTTTGTGAAGCCCAATTTGCTGTAGCTCTGTTTATGTAAGATACAGATGAATCTTATTAGAAATATTGGATTACAGTAGTCTTGACAGATTAAAACAATTGCAGGAAAACGTGGACCTATTTACACACTGGAATGTACAAGACTGTATTGTGACCATACCGACTTTACTCCAGATCAGTAACAGTAGCTCTGTTAGGAAAAAATCATTTTAACACATGGTGATACTTGAAACTTCAGGGCTTTTTGGAAGTTTTAGAGAACTGTGGGGTATTAAACTAAAATTTGTTGTGTTGAGCAACAAGATTTACTGAAATGCAAAGCCTTTAATAGTGCAGCATAATACAGATTTAGAAATTAAGTTCTTTAACTCTTCAGGGATAGAAGAAAGGGCTGTTTATAACAATACACGGTACTGCTGTATTAAATTATTTCATGATCAGAGAGTCCCACTCTACATTTTACTGAAAGATGGTGAAATCTGTGACTATTCCCCTGGATAGAAATTGCTATTATGTTAAAGTCTTCATGAGGACCAGTGGAAGTTAAGACCAATTGTTTGTATTTTTTTTTTAATGAATCTGTAATAGACACTAATTAGCCAGTCATTTCACCTCTCTTCTCATGACATGTCTTGACATATACAATATAATGTCACACATGCTTGAGTTATTTTTTTATGAATGCTTCAAGCAAAGAGGTTTTGGTCCCAAAATCTTTGTCAGTTCAGAGAAATCCCACCTTCTCCTTCACGAACAAAAGCGTGGAAATATACTCCACTCTTACTAATTCAAAGACTCTTTAAGCTATTTTACTAAGAATTCTTAATATTTATTTTTCAAGGGCCTGTTTTAGACAGTTAGTGTGAATCAAATTTCAGACTGTTTTAGATAATGTTCAAGAACTACTCAAGAGACAGGAACTGATTACTTGTCAACTTTCTTTAAACTGGATTTCTACCTGTATCACCTCATATAAATTTGGTTTTGGATGATGAAATAAATAAAATTAACCAGTGGTACACAAAATCTAAAAAACTCTTTGAATTTGAATAGGCATAGTTGCAAGAATCTCATTTGTCTGAAAGAGGAGAACTGTACTTAAGAGTTCTGCTAAAAGAAAAATACAGTAAATAAGGCCTTAATGGGTTTGTGCACAGTTTCTCTCTCTTCTTGAGTATCTTTTTCTAAAAATCTGGCATCAAGGATAAATAGTCCTGTGTTAAGCATGCGTAATGCCTTATTCCACCTTGATGAATTTTGGTGAATACCCCATTTATGTAACTTGTGAAATCATCTATGAAATTAATTGCTGGCAGGTGTGCACAAGGATATCAGAAACTCATCCACAGAGGAGGAATCTCAACAGTGGTGAGCCAGGCTGATCCAACCACTCCCTGTGCATGGAGAGCCCCGTGAACACATCACCAAGAGAAAGCTAGAGATGTCAGAGTGCCTGGTCACTGAAATGTGATTTCATCCACGGCCTTGGTCATCATCCAGAGAAGAAGTCATTAAAAGTGATTAAAAGCCTGGGTATGGGTCTGATTGTGAGCACCTCCATACCTCCATGCCTTGGTAAGCATGGCCTTCCCCCTGCCAGTCAAATTCCAGTCTGAAACTTTAGCTGCTTTGTGACTGTGGTTTCAAAATATGACTGTCAACCCAACCTTGGAAATTTTGGGAACAGGCATAGCTGCAAAAAAATCAACCCTGTTCAGGGCATTCAGGTCATCTGCTAAAGCGGCTGCAGTCCTTGCAGCTCACCCAGCTCAGCATCTCCAGAGGAAAGCCTGTTCTGTCCCTCATCTCTGTTATCTAACACATATCTGAGTTTGGAGAGAGCTTCCAAATCATGTCTGTCTTGTAAAGTTGTTTTCTCTTGGTGGAGGTGGATGGGGAACAGAACTCACTAGACTCACTACAGTCATTGAAAACATCACTGAACATCTGGGACTAAGGAAGTGTCGACACTAAAGACAGCCACCTCTTAAAATACCAGCACTTAACAGAAGTTGATGTGTTATGGCATCAGTGTCAGGCAGTTGCTCCCATACTCAGAAAGAGAAACTTTGGGGTACCTCATTTAGTCCTGGCAAGTGCTGGGCACCAGGAGGTCTCTCATGTTGTGTGTGCTGTGTACAGGGCTGTAGCTTTCAATGGATTCCCTTCCCAAAGCTCTATTAGGAAGGGGAACTCATCTTCATTGTTCACTGTCTGAGAGGAGATAATGGGGGAAGGCAAAACTCCTCCCCTGCTATCTCCCCACAGACTTTGAACAGGTAACTACCTGGAAAAGTCTTTGAATCTCTTAGAGGGAATTCATGGGTCTCCTTTGTCAAGCTGAAAGAAGTGTGCCTGCTCTTGCCAATGCTGAGCTGTGTGACAGCATGCTACTAAATCTGCTTTTAGCTGCTTCAGAGGTATGTGAAGCAAGGAAGAAAGCAGAGTATCAGTGGGTGAGCTTTTAATGGGGTGGGAGACAGACTGCTGCTCTTTTCTCCATCATTCTGGAGACCATCATGAAAAATGTTGCTCTTTCCCTCTCTCTCCTGAGGTTTTGCACTCTTACTGTACCTTCACTCACAGCTGTCGTTCTCCAGGTATGCCACCCTGAGTGATCCCTCAGGTTTGTGTACATCTTTGCAAGAAGGTGTGAGACACAACTTTCATCTCCAGCTTGGTGAGAAAAGAACAAATGCAGCTCTCCTGCAGCTTAAGGCAAGCCCTGCTGTGTTTTTCCACCCTTAGTAATACTAGACCAGAGTTAGAAATTTAGGGAGGTAGCAAGAGTCACTAGGCATAAGTTTGTTGGTTGCAGCTTGGAACTCTTTCTCCTTAAAATAAAGCCATAATCCAGCTCTATGTTACCATTCAGTGTCTCATCACTCCTCCTACGTACAATATCTGAATACATTTGTTTGGGGCATCTAAAGTTGTATTTTTGGTTTTGTTTTTTTTTAATCCAAGTGAGTATTTAGAAGAAATGCATTCAAAAACTCCTCTTGTTTTGTGTGTCATATTGATTATACCTGGTTTTGTTCTAACTGCTTTGGACAGTTAAATGGAAGTAGTTCCTGCTTCCTACCAGTCTTTACCTCGTTGCTTTGTACAGACAGTGCAGATTTGCAGTAATTGGGAATTGGAAACCATGCTCCAACTCTGCCTCATTTAGCCTAATTTTTTTTTTCAATGACATATTTTCTTTCTATCAGAACTGTTAATGACAGTAAGCCTTTAACATACTATTTCTGCTTGAAGTGAGATTTTTGTTTCATTGTACAGCTCCTTGAAGATGTGGAGTCTATTTAGAAGTGTCGGTTTTCTCTCCTTATTTAAGTCTTTAGCATTTACTGAGAATTTAGTAGGTGATGCTCTGTGGAGTGTAGTTGCCATAAAGACTCCTGGTTTTCCAAATTTTTGTTGGTTGTGGCTCCCACCTAAACAACACCTGCGTCTGCTCTCTGGAAGCCTCAAAAGTTTGAGGTGTAGCTTGCACTGAAGATAATCCATTCAATTTCAGAGAGTATTCTGTCACAGTCAAGGGCTGCTCATGGTGGTATCCGCTCTCCTGCTTTTTAAGCTTTCATTCCCACTGAGGGGCACCAATCCTTGACAGAGTGGAGACAAGGAAACAAATGGCTCAACAGCATAACTGCATTCATGCTGTCAGAGAGTAACTAGTAACAGAGCTCTGAGCAGACATTCCAACGCTGAAAACAAACCCAGAGCATTTCACAGTTCTCAAGTAAAATTTTATCAGGCCTTTTGTGCAATTACTCTTTCTTTTCCATGACTTAACCTGGAAGTAGAATCACAGTGCGTGTACGTGAATGCAGAATGTGGCCCATGCTTAATAATCTCCTAAAGACTTGTTGTTGAGATAGTCAGGTGGGAGTGGAGCATCACTTTCCCAGCAGCAGATTTTAAAAAAACACACCCTGATTTTTAGCCTATTTTTCACATTAGAGAAAGCAGGCCTCAAATACTTGTGAAAATGTGTATACCAAAAAGAATTTAGGTTGCTCTCTTTTATGAGAGGAAGAGATGCTTAAGTCTAATAATCAGAGTTATGAACATTTTTTTTAATAACAAAAAAGAAAATCAATGAATACAAACATCCATACCCTGTTACTAATCCTACACTTAATCTGACTAAGCGCTGTTGATTTTGCATGTGAGAGTAGATGTGTCTTTGACAGGGAGTTTGAGAAAGTGACAATTTAACTGGCAATTCCCCTGTTGCTACTGAGATCAAAGGCACACCAAAGCTGCTAACCTGGAATATGCAGTGTGCTAAGAAAGTGTGAAAAGAAGCAACAGATACCTCAAGAAAACAGCTACTTTACAGTATTGCCGCAAGAACTAAATTTGTTCGCTTGTTTTTTGGCATTGCTCCCTGCATCTGACTCAGTGACATTTTTCTATCTGCCCTTATGGTATTGTTTTTGCTCCTAAGAACCAGTTTGAGTAATAATGGCCCTGTAAAATGCGTCTTATATGTCAGGTATTTGTCATATAATCCCTCATTCTCCTGTACAAGATGGCTCAGTCATTCTGCTTTGACAGTGGAGATGGGCCTTAAAAGAGAGTGCAGATGCAATATCCTCCCTCCCTCCACCTGCTGATGAAAAGCTGGACCAGACCCCTGGAAACGTACCCCAAGTGGGCCACATGTCCTCCTGCTGTGAATGGTACAGTGTTATGGACTTGCATGGAACTGATGGCCTCGCCTTTAGCTGAGCAGTCTGAATATGTCTTTTGTTGCAGAAGAAATATTTTCTCTGGGCTGGCAAGGCAGGACTGTAGAAAGACGAAGTGAGTCTGTTCTCCTTGTTTAAATGCTTCTCCTTTCTCAAAGCCATTAGCTGGTTGGAGTTTTTGCTTCATTTTGCGTCAAGCCTTGGTGAGATGCCTGCATGCAGACTCAGGCAGGGGTTTCCAGAGTTGTGGCTTTACCTCTGTAATTCAGGACCCACGGAAAGGTTTTCACTGACCTCTGACTAAGGGCAGGCTTGAACCTTTTTTTAAGGGCTTTGAAGTGTGCTTTGTTCCAGTCATCAAAAACAAGGCAGCCTTTTCTGCAGAGGAACCGGGTTCCATGTAGGCATCACTCTTTGGCCAGACTTCCCCTGGCAGTGTTGAGTTTGCACCTGCCCATGGAGAGAATTCAGACCTTCCCTGAAAAACAAATGGTACAGGAGTAAACGAACGTGATGGGAAGTGCAGAATGTTCTGTGTTGCGCGGACAACTTAAAATTTTTATTGTGCTTCTTTTCCAAAGAGAAACCAGCCCTACTCTGCAACGAATCAATGAAGATTTAGTAATACGAACAAATGAACTTTGAATTGTGCAATTGAGTCTTTCAAACTGCACTATCAGGAACTATATTGTCTACATCTCTTTAAAAGTCCAATTTGTTCCTAAGCCATGAATACTTTAAATCGTCAATGATTTTTGTGAAAATCAATGAGAATCATGCAGTCAGAACTCAGAGTATCATTTTAACCATAAATTATACACCTGATGAATCTTATCCCATGGTCACAGTAGAGCAACAGAACTACAGTATCCTTGTTTCTTTTATTTCTGTTCCATGTGTTACTTCCAGTGTTGGTGATCAGGAGGGAAACATCAGTTACAAACCTATTGGCTCTGGAAAACAGGCAACATTCTAAGTGTTGCAGTTGAAAAAGTGCTTTTAGATAAATTGTATACAGCACATAATTCAGCATATAATCTATCTTTCAAATGTTTTGTCAGCTTTTCCATTGAGAAAACTCCTCAGGTTTTTCCAAAACTGATGTTCTCTCTGGTGAGCTCTGCTCTTTTCCCAACTGTGGCTCATAATGCTTCTTGCAGCTATAAGAAGGCGATTAATCAGTTTAACCTGACAGATCTAAAGTCTTCAAACTGCTAACCTCACAAAAATTCCCAACAATATCTTGATATAATCTTAGTAATATGGAGCCTGATTCTCCAATACTTGCAGGTCGCTGGCAGCTTTGCTTGAGCTTGTGGAATGCATGGTATGTACATGTTCCTGTGCAAGGTTATTAAAACCAAAATTGAGTCCCGAACTTCTGCCTAAATTCATTCTCAGAAGAAGAAGGGGGGAAAAAAATCCTTATTATTTCAGAGCTGAGGAGGATCAGAGGATTAAATCCCATGACTTTTTTCTTGCCGAACTCCTTCATAAAAATTATTTTATCAGTGTCTTCCTTTCTCACTGCTCTGGTTTTGGTGGAAAGGTGGTATCTCACCACTGAATTTACATGAGGGATGTCCTCTTGGATGAGATGGGAAGAGTTTTACCTGAAGCATAGTGCATTCCTGGGATGGCAGCAGCCTGGAGCTGAAAATTCTTGATGGATTCCACCCAGAGCAGGAGGCATGGGCAGGGATGGGCTTGGTTCAGAGACACACACTATGCTCATTCCCAGCCAGCAAGAAAAACAACAAGATGCACAAAAAACCTCACAGAGATTTAAATGAAAGCATATTATATATATATATATATATATATATATATATATATATAATATTTATTTATTTATTTTAATTTTTTTTTTAAGAAGAAAGTTAAGGAAGATCTTGTAGCATAAATTTTCTCCAAAATCCATCACTGCATTTCATGCTGGAACAAAAAAAAAAAAGGAATGGAACTTTCAAGCATCTTCTTGGCAAGTCCTGTTGATAGTAGTCACAGTTTTTGTCTCAAAGGAGATCAGGAGGGACATGAAAATATAGAGGGAGACGTGTCCATAATGAAGTTTCACAGTAGGTCACTGTGCAGCACTGGCAAAAGTACATCTTGCACATGTCTAGATGAGATAGAAACCAAGGACAGTTTCTCCCTTGAAGATTTTTGGATCCTACCCACATATTTCTCATTTTTGCATAAAACCTGCTGAACTGTTGATGTGACCAGTTGCTTCTTCATTTGAGTCATTCCCTTTCAATACACAAACCAGATGGTGGCTGTTCTTCATGAAAAGAGCTATTGTTGCATCCTTTTATTTTTGTTTTTGTTTATGTTTTTGTTAGTAAATGCAATTTAAATTACTTGGGAAAAATATTGACAATTTTTTATTGAAAAGTTTGCATCTCGCAATTTTCTGCTTTCACTGAAATTAAGAAATTACTTACAATTAATTTCAATTTGCCAAAATCTTGGGATTTTCCTGCATGATATAATTATCTTGTAAGTTTTGAAAACCTATTTTTAAGTTTTCCAGTGGTCTTCAATGATGAAACATAGAGAGAAATAAAATCATTTCTTTTTTTGTTTGTTTTGAAGTCATCATTTTAGAGCTGTTTGAAGAGAAAACAGCTTTAAAACCTGTTTTTAGAAAACCCCTTCCATTTTCAATGTACTCTAATGCACAGATCAGCAGACACAGATACCCAAGTTATGAAGTTAAGGTGAGTTAAACTCACACGGTGTGGTTGCAAGTTTTACACTAATTTTAATTTTTTTAGTATTTCACTTGGATGCCTGCAGAGTCTTATAAAACATTCCCTTAGTGATGCTGAAGGCAGCTAGGAATGGATTATAACCATATAGGAATGGCTGGAGGGTCTCCATCGCTGGAAGATCTTATAGAAAGGATTTAATGAATCTTTGACAGGAATAGTTTTGGTTTTCCTGACCAAGTTTCAGGATAGGGGGACAGGATAGAAAATGGCTTTGCATCCTTGTTTCCAGAAAGGATGGTCTTACTGACCATTTGTAAAAGTCAGGAGGCTCCAGTGATCCAGGAGTTGCAGAACTCCTAAAAATCAGTGCAGGCTGCAAAACTCACCTCAGGAAACCAACCCATCCTAATTTCAGGGCTGCTCTGGTGGGCACATTATCTTAGAATAATCAGAATAAGGGCGTGGATGTTTTGATTTCTGTGGGCAGGAACTTTGTTCTTTTGTGGACAATTCTGACCAAGAGAAAGTTTTGTCCTTGTGGTGGGACAGCAGCATCTTCTCTTGTCTCCCCTTTTATTCACACCTCTGTGTATACACAATGCAGGTTTGGTTTGTATTTCAATTGTACAGCAATTTACTAAACAGTAATTTTGGAGTTTTTTGAAATTACTGAGAAGTGACTTAGAAAAACCTTTTCTTTGGAAAGTATCCAATGCTCTGACATAATTTTGAAATAATCCCTGAAATTCATTATAATCAAACCTTAGTCAAAGATAGATTATATTGCATTCTCCAACTAACAAGCTGCTTTTTCCTGAATTTAAATATGGGAATGAAAAAAATTGGTGAGAATTTCCATTATACAATGAAACCTGATGTTCAGTGAAACCTGTCATACTGAGTTCTTCTAGCTCTTCAAACAAAAACTATTAGGGCTTTTTGTTCATTATATGTTTTTAATATGCTGACCTGTTCTTTTTGTTTGTTTGTTTGTTTGGTTTTTAAAATTTTGATTATCAAAACTTTATAATAAAACATCACTGCTCTGGACAGAATAAGGACATAAACAGAAATCACTCAATTTCTACAGATTTCTACCCATGCTCCAACTTTGTGTGGAAACACATTTAAAGAACCAAGGAAAATAAGTTGACAAGTACAAACAAACTTCTTCCCTGGCTACTGGGAGAGGGAAAAATTATTCTAAAATCTGCTTATCCAGAGGAAGGCTTCAGAAGACTGTGTGTATGGCAGAGTACTGTCGCTTCAGAGCTTACCTTGAACAGCCATGTCTCCTGCAGACTGAAATATTTTGGTATAGCTGACAGAATTAAGCATTACATGGGAGTTTCTTGGAGAAGTGTAATCACCATTTTCACACAGAGGAGCAGCATGCATGGCATTCACATCAAAAACTTTCTGGGACTGTTTTCTCAACTAGTGCAGAAAACAACCAGTTAGACTGAAAACCCCTGAAACTGTGTTTTGGGTTGAGAATGATGGGGTTTAACGTTTTTAAAATGTATTTAAGTCAAATTCTTAGGTAGGCAGTTTGTTCCTATATGTGAATGCAGGGTATTTTCTCAGCAGATCTTTTTGAAAGGTGTAAACACTTAAATAGGTGCAGTTCAACATTTCTGTAATTATAGTAATTTTTGGTTATTCATGTCCTGATCTATAATTTGGAGGGATTCAAAGACCAGCCATGTTTAGTAGTCACCATGTCTAATGTGTTCAGCTCTGCAGTTCTGAGCCAAGAATGAGTGGTATGTGCATACCAGAACAAATGGGGGAAAAAAGGGTCTGTGAGTATTCATTGAAATTCAGAAGTCAGTTTTCATTCAATGATGTTCATGGAATGTTCCCATTCACTTTCTACAATCAGATTTTGAGCATTTGTGCAAGAAATCAACCAGGCCACGATTTTGTCCTGGGTTTTCATTGCAAGTTACTTTTAAATTCAATATTTAAAACATGGATTTATGGGGAAAAAAATGAAAGCATGAAACATTAATGATATTTTCAGGCTGGGTTTAGTTGAAAAGGTGATGTCACTATGCTCTGCCAGTTCCCTCTTGGATGCTTTTCATACGTAACCAAGTGTCTGCAGATCAAGCCATATAGACAATTCCAGCTACCACACTTTCTTACTGATTTCATGCAAAAACCCAGCTTGGAGTAATACAGTCTTGGGGCTGGTTCACCATAAATGTGATAAAGAAAACCATAAATGTACAGCAGAGACAGGATTTTGCATTTATGATTAATAAACAGGTGAGTCTGGAGATGCTGAACCTCAGCTGTGGTTTCTACAATCCTTAAGTCAAAGTATTTCTTGAGTTGCAAATTCCAATATAGACCCTAAGTCATAGAATCATGTGCTGATTTGAGTTGGAAGGGATTAAAGCTCATCCAATCCCATCCCCTGCCATGGGGACACCTTCCACCATCACAGGTTGCTCCAAATCCCATCCAACCTGGCCTAGGGCACTTCCAGGGATGAGGCAGCCACAGCTTCTCTGTGAAGGACAAAAAGGATGAAAGGAACTTGGTGAGTGTGATACATGTGACAAATGTCCTCTTTGGGAGAGGAAAGATAAAGAAAAGAAAAAAGAAGAAAAATATATCATTTCATAAGTAACTGAGAAGAAAATAATTTTCAAGGTGTTTATTTAACGTTTGAAAGTTTTTGACATGTAAAGGGCTTAGCAGCTTCATGAAGTAGGGTAATCTTTTGGTTATGCTGGTACTGTCCATGTCAGTCTATTTATATATCTGCCTAGGGTTAAGATCAAGGGCATTTTTCAAAAACTTTCTTTAATTCCTGGATTGTAAATCAAGTAAAAATCAAAGATACCTAAGAACATCTTATGACTTGTAAAATTTTCTCTTCTTGATGTTAAAAATGCTGTTGAAGAACTCTCTTCCTTTATCTTATGATCAGTGCTACCCAGAGCGATCTGGATTATCAAATCTCTAAACTAAAAATTCTTTGAAAAAGACTATTTTTTAAAAAAATCTTTTAGCAATTATGTTTGAAATTTCAGATTCCTTGTTTAATATATTTCTTCAAATATCTGCTAAAGAAATGTAAAGGACAGAGATATACAAGTATTTGGTTTTTAAAAAATAGAAATTAGATTTAATTAATGAAACTGCAACCACTTCAAAGAAGAAAAACAACTATAAGAGCAAACAAAGGAGTCATGAACCATCACACAAGAATTTTTATCTCCTACAGTTTTTAGTGTGTTCCTCAAGTAATGATAATTTATACTCCTGGTAGTCCTAATAATATGATGAGGGTGAGGTGTGAGGTTTCTGTGACTTTGTGACTGTGGGGTCAGGATCTCCCACCCATGTGTAGGAAAAGTGAATGAGTGTGCACATTCCTGCTGTGCTCCTTGAATAATGGTCAAATTCTGCCTTCTGGAATGGCACCAGCTGGCTACTTTGATATTTATACATTTTAAAATATTTTTTACAAGTAAATGAAAGCAGATTGTACAGTGCCCTTCTCTGTTGGGACTTATTTCCACATCTTCAGGCTAGCTGTGAAACGAAAACCGGAGTCAGCACACACCAAAAAATTCCTTCCACTGGAAAAATCTGGAGGAGAATCCCTGATGACGGCTGCAAAAAGGTTTCACTGAAAACACTGGATGCTTCTTCTCAGCTGTCATCTCAGTTTTCTTCTGAGTTAGAACAGTAACTTCATTATGACTTTCGTATGGCACACACATGGAGGACACTCCAGACCCTACAGAGGCTTTGTTGTAATATGGAGAAACAGTGGCAAAAACACAACAGCAGCTTGATGGGGGTGGGTAGGGGGGGAATCCAAACCATAGTTTTATGATAATCCATGACAATTCACTAATGAAGTCATCCAGACTGGGCAAGGTTACAGGAGACTGGGCTCGAAAGCCAAGAGCTGTGTCGTACTTTTAGGATGTGCAGATGTGTTTAAGGCAAGAGGCCTGCAACACTCAGGAGCATGTGCAAGCCAAATTGGGCCTCCAAAATTCCCCAGCCAGAGCTCCAGTGCATGTGCCTGCCTGTTCAGGGATAATTTGTCATTTGTTCAACATGCAACAGCCAACCAGTTTATTTGAACAGCCTTTTGGCCGAATTCTAGGCTCTGTTCAGTCCCTGCAACCCTTGACCTTAGCGCTGCTGAATGGGTGTAAGGGAGCAGAGGATTTATTTTTGTGTGTTGTCATTTAAACATGAATGTGCTGAAATCCTAGGGAAAGCTGGAGCTATTTGCCATGTTTTACAAAACACATCCCAATCAGGTTATGAACTGATGGTTTTACCATGTTAGGCTTCCTGATGGAATGGTAAGAAATTAAGATTTCTAACAAGCCACATGCCTGTTCTGGTTCCTTTTTAGCTTTGGGTTTTTGTCCTTAATTACTGAGCGATGCAAAAATTAAACAGATCTGCTGTATTTTATGGAAATGAAGAATCTCTACCATTTAAATACTTTAGGAGAAGTGGACAGCAAGTTGCTTCTCAATTTTTCCACACTCCTGTGTGCTATTCCAATTGCTATAGAACACTGAGAGTGACAACTTAAAATATCATAGTAAGTATAGCTTTCTCATGCTTGAATAGGATTTGGTGGCCTTCATAGCAAGGGAAGCTTCTACATCTAGAAAATACATTTCAACATTTTTGGTTCTGTTAGACAGAGGCACCTGCAGATCTTCTGCAGGGTTATGATGAAGGTCAGCACAACTCCTTTCTGCTTACCTAATCATGACAATTGTCATTACAGATCTTTATTTTTTTCCTAATTTTCAATAGTTTAAGTGTATATTTGGCAGGAAGAATGTGTTTTCAAAAATAATATGGTCTTGGAAACTTTTAATGTTGACACAGGCCATTCTGACACATATTTTTTCCTGCCTTTGCTACTTCTGATTTCAAACAATGTCTTAGAAAAAAAAATCCCTGAGCCAGGAGAGTGGGAGCAGCTCTCCACCTCCCCACATCTCTACTATTTAACCTACAGTAGTTTGGGATAGGTAATAGGAGAGGGCACAGCAACACAAAGACACCCCCTCCCCCCCTCCCTGCCCCCATAATGGAAAGTGAAATATCCAAGCGCTTGGGTTTTGGTGGCTGGCAGAAGGCATTTCAAAACAGCTCATGTTACACAGCTGACTTATGGATGGAGAAGCTGCAGGGAAAAGAGGAGCACAGAGAAGGCATGGAGATTTGAGTTTCCTTCAAAAAGATTTGTTTGGAAGTTAAAAGCAGGAACATTTTTTTAATATTTCATGCTGATGTCAGCGCAATCTCTGGGCAGGTTCTGTGCCAATGATTTGGAATTTCCTGGGGAAAAACTGTTGTGTCAAAAGAAAATGTCTGAGCAGCTCTGGAGCTTAGTCAGTATAACATCACCACTCATGGGACCACTCACAATACGCCAAGAGCCACACACCTCAGCGTGCCATTTCACTGCCTGGAACTTAAGATCTCTTAGCAACCAGAGGAAGATGGTTGGTGTGTTTGCCCATATTATTTCAAGTCATAAAGCTGACAGGAAAAGAATTCCTCTTTTGCAATTAGTTGTTCCCTCGGGAGGGACCATCTGCAACGTTCCCATGAACCGTTCTGAATCCTACACAAAGAAACGGCTTAGGAAGCCGATAAGCAGAGCATTTAGGCTGCGGGACCTTGCACACAGGGTTTTCTGGGAGGTTTCAAGGACTTACCAGTGGTTCTCATTCAGGTGTTATCTACCAACTCTGAAATAAGGTTGAGAGTAAAAATCTGATAAAAGAGCAATGGTTCTTTTAACGTGGTGGGGATGTATGTAGCTCTGCATAATTAGAATTACAGGACAACTATTTTCCACCCACAAAACACCTCCCCGTGGTATTTTACTGATATGGCATGCCGATGTTCTTGCAAACAGTAAAAAAACTCTGCTTCAAAACAGTTCTGCTTCTGCCTCTCTAGTTTTGATAAATATTGTGTGGGTTTACTAATTTATATTTGTGTGTGGCAATTATCTTTCACTCTGTAAGATGAAAATATCCTTGACAGAAAAGGATTCTCTTTCTTCTATGAAATATTCTTTCTAATATCTGATCAAACCCTGCCCTCTGGGTCAGCCATTCCTTGTGTCGTGTCCCTCCAGCACTTGTCAACAGTTTCCCCCTATGTTTCTTGCAGCTCCTTCAGGTGCTGGAAGGCCACACTGAGGTCACCCCAAAGCTTCTCCTGTCCAGGTGAACAATCCCAGCTCTGCCAGCCTTTCCTCCCAGCAGAGCTGCTCCATCCATCCCTTTGCTCATCCTGGAGCCTCCTCTGGTCTGGCTCCAGCAGCTTCAGCTCCTTCCTGGGCTGGGGCAGCTCTGCAGGTGAAGTCTCACCTGAGTGGGGCAGAGGGACAGAATCCCCCCTCCTCTGCTGATCAGCTTTGGATGCAGCCCAAGACAGGGCTGGCTTTCTGGGCTACCAGCACACACAAAAAATGGCCTGTGTGCATCTTCCTTCAGCAGAAATGTGCCACTTGGATGAGCCACAATTGTTTTGGTGTTATTTGGGATTTACATAAGTCGCTGAGAACAGGGAGCAAATTGTAAACCCAGCTAAAAGTACAAGGTTTTCCTCGACATAAGCCTTGCTTCCTAGCTGGTGTGTAAAGAAGGTCTTTGCTGAAAAAACTTTTCTCTCTTTGGCTTTTTTATTGGAATAATAAGGCTTTCCACAACTAGGCTTGCCACTTTTTGCAAGCTCTACCCAGGCACACTCTCCCTTTTCTTTACTTTTGTTTTATGATCCAATGCTAGTCAACATCTGCAAGCCTCAAATGTATACAGATGTCCCAAATTCACTTCAATTGTTCTGCTGCTTGAGTTGTCTGATGGATGTTGTCATTTTAAGTTTATGAACCATTAATCCCTCATAAGTAAATGCATATTCTATTTTAAATGATGAAGCATTCTTTCTTTCTTATTTTTTTTTCTTTTTTTGGTCATAAGCCTACATATTTTACTTCTTTGATGAGTATCAACACTCTCAATCTAATCATTCCTAAAAGATTAACAATCTTACTTTTGGAAAGGGCTGAGCTCTTTTGCATTCAGAATAGAAAAAAAATCAAATATATTAAATTCAGGCAGATAATCACTGGAGAGTATCATGGAGTAAGTGGGTTGGGTTTGGCAAAGTTGTAAACAACAAGATTTAATAACAAAAGTTTAATGGCCTGGGGTTCCACTAATTGTGTCTATTGCCTGTCCACACACATGGTGTTGAATGAATATACTGGGATGGTATAGAACAATACTATATAAAAATGCACTACTTGCAGACATGTTAAAAGACGTAATAATTTCAAGTATTTGCCTTATCAGCACTTTCCAGTTGTGAAGCACCATTTGCAGCAGTCCGGTCTTCTCAGGGACCATCCTTCAGGAAATAATCTGGTAATCTGATACAAATAACATCATGTTGTTGTGCCAAAACATCACTTGTGCACAAGGGTATTTGCATTTTTGCAAAGAAATAATGGGGACTCAAGTCTGATTTTCCTTCTTCAGAACTCTTATTGCTCTCTCCTGCTGCTGTGACTGCTTTGGACTGACTCCAAACCACTGACTCTTCTTTCAAATGTACTGTTAATATGCTATTATGTTAAACAGGCTGATAGAGTAAAATGGAAATGAACATGTGCAAAAGTCATTTAGGTCAAATGAAGTAACATGCTTTCAAAATATTAGCCAAAAAATTTTAGCATAAAACTTTGATGAGGCTGAGAAATCCTCTATTGAGTGGGAGCGTGGAATTAGCCCTTGTGCAGACCATGTTTAGAACCTTATGATACTATTTAATTCTACGGTTCCCCGAGGGCTACTTATAACCAAATTAAAGGGCGTCTTGTGCATGTTCTGGACACTGATTACGGGACCACAGACTGAAGCTGAAGACAGCTCTACAGCCACTAAGTATGCAAGTAGAGACACCCTTTAATTCAATTATATGTACCCTCAGGGATCTTGGTAATTATAATAAGAAGACATTTTGCAATTTATCCAAGGCCAGACTTAGTGCTGGTGTGGTTTTCTCTGGTGGTTTGGTTTTTTTCCCCCCTGCTTGTTTCTTTTGTTTACTGTTAGTTTGGAAGAGTTTTTTTTCGTATATGGTCCTGTGAAGAAGGCATTTTTTCAGCCTCAGGAGCAATTCACCTGTGTCTGCTTTTCCTTGAGATATTCCCAGGACTGTGGTCACCCTGCAATGTCTGGGAATTACTGTGGTTGCTGGAGTGCTGCACTTGAGAGCATTCAGGAACTTGGTTCTTGGTTCTGTCTGGCTTAGGAGAACACATTCCTGGGAGCTCAGCCCTGCTGGACAGCCCTATCATTTAGAGTCTTCTGTAGGTTGTCAGCAAGTGTCTGCCAGCCTGGAGACCTTGGAATGCAGTATCTGAAAAGGCATTTGAGTCACCTGGACCTTCCTGAATGGTCTGAGAGGTAGTAAATGCCACAGTGTGGAGTTGCAGAAGGGGAAGGAGGCTTCTGCCCATATTTCTATCTCTCCTCAACAGATTATGCGGTCTGTGAAAATAAATCAGTACAACTCCCTTGACTTTCAGTGAGCACCATCTGAAGATCTGGCTTGGTCAGTAAATCAAGTTTTTTGAAATAAATATGTACAGTTTACACAGATCCCTTTTTTTTTCCCCTGATGTGAATTACCAGATGTTCCTTTGGATGATCATCAATACCTCCAGAACCAGAAGCATTGTCATGCATTTTCAATGGTTACATCTGGTAGAGTGTTGTGTGAACCATTGTGTGCATTCTTTTTTCACTGTCAGTGAAGGGCACATATTGGTGTATATTGTTAGTGTTCAGCTGAAGCTGAGTGCAACTTATCCACTTTGCACAACACAACACAGATTTCACGGGTAACAGACCCCCTTTTTTGGTTTAAGGTTCCCAGAGTGAGCTAAAAATTATTTTCTTCCTATTTCCCAGGTTGATCTAGTCACAGAGGAAATTCCCATCTCTCTATTATTTGCAACAGCAGTTCATGCCAGCTGAAGGTGTGGTCCTGCTGGGTTTGGTCTCAGCTGCAGGGCTGGTACCAGCAGAGCCTGTGGCCTCTTTGTGCTGCCTCACCTCCCCTGAAACCCCCTTGCTCAGACAGCAGGCAGTGTCCAGAGCAGAGAAACTGGGACAAATGAAAGGATGTAACAATTATGTGCAGTCCACAAAAGAGTACATCTCATGCACTTTGATGGGGGCCAATCACACAATGGACCTGTTTGGCCATTAGGTCAAGGAGCTCTTGAGTGCATGCACCTCTCAAAGGCATTATGAGCATCAAGGATGGAAGTGCAAAGATCCAAGTGGGTGATAAGTTGCGACTGTCCCCGAGACTTGCTTGTGCCACCTTTGAATTCAGGTGTGATTATGCAAGCAGTGGGGTGCTACTCAACCCAAATTAAACTGGGAGACCATGTGTTAGGAGCTGTGAAAAAGTCTAAAGTACTTGTATTGTGGAAGCTGGTGCCTGAGAGGTTCTGTAGCCTACAGTGCTCTGCTGCAAGCAGCAGAAATTAAAGCAAAAATATAAGCAAGGAGGCTGCTTACTGGCACTGCAAACTTAAAAGGGGTTTTTAAACAACTTTCTCTGCTCTAGTTCTCCCTAGACTTGTGCAACATGTTGCCTACAAGGAAAAAGTCTTTTCCTGGAAGTAATGTTTGGAGGAACAATAGAGTCTCACTGCTGTCAGAGTTAATGCCAACCCCCAAGAGTGGGATGAAGGAAATTCTTGAGGGGAGAAAATCCATGGAGAATGACCAGAAAATGAACAGTTCAGAAGAATTCAGATAATATCACGTATTTGTATAAACCAGAAGCTACTCTAAACTCCTGTAAGAAGGTTTCCCTTTGGCTGCTGAGGTGGAGCAGGTAGCAACTGCAAACAGAAGCAGGTTGGTTGCTCTGGTTCATGAGCTGCCCCTCCTCATCTGTGCATGCAATGAAATCCAAGCTGGGAATGCTACTGAGGGACACAAAGCAGGCTTTGTGAAAGACCTGGGAAGGTGGAATGTGAGAAGTGTCACATGCTCTCCTTGCTCTTCCACCCTGCCTTAGGCAACTGGTAGTATTTACTTTCATGGACACAGTTCTGAGTCAGGGGGATTCGCAGTCTAATCTAGCACGTCTGTTCTTACACTGCCAAAAAAACCTAAGAGAGCAACTTTCAAAGCTTGTCTTTTTTGAGCGGAACAAATCAAGGGGTTTTTTGGGAGGGGGAAAGAATTGGATGGAAAGCATTAGAGCTGTAGCCTGGAGAAATGAAAAGGCCAACATGAAGAGCAGGTCCCACCAAAATGCTTTGCAAGCCCTCAGGCAGATCATGGCTTTTTCTGGTATTCAGTCCAAAAATGCATTCCACCCACCAGGAGTTTATTGTGCCATATGTTCCCCTTGGCATGTCTCTCCTCCTCTGAATAAAATTAATTCCTGTAACTGGCAACTGATAAATTCTGGTGAACACTCCAGGCCTCCTCTCAGCAAAGCTCATCTAGAAAACATCAGGTTACCACCTTCAAACCCACAGATTTCCTATTTGCTACTGTTAACCAAAGCAGATCTTTTCCTCTCTTTTTAAGCCCCCATCTAACTCCCTGCTGATCCCAGGCATCCTTCCTCCCAGGGATGGTTACGATCAAATACATGGGATATGAAAGATGCACTGGGTGCATGTTCTTCTAGTGAAAACAAGCTAAGGTTTGAATCGAATGAACATGTTATAACACTTCTGAAAGAGCCTTTATACATTCAGGAGGATGAAAACAAAATAATCCAGCCTAACCATAAGGGTTCCCCTGCAATGGTGTCGTGTTTTCTTGGCATGAAAGTGCCATTATCATTCTTCAGAAAAGAGAGGAAGTTCCCAGTCCTTCTGGAAGGTTCTCTGCAAAGCCTGGTGGCAAGGATGTGTCTTCCAGTGATATTTCGGGGGCTAGTTATCATGTAGACAATGAAGAAGCAAAGTTTAGAATTTCAAACTCAATGATTTACCTACTGGAGGCAGGATTGTCCCTGATTTCAACTAAAAGGAAAAAGGAAAGTCTGTTTCTAGTCCTAGTGGTTGTAAAAATTCAAAAATTTGACCTCTTCAAACCTTCCCACCAGAAAGCAAATGAAAAATGAAAAATGTGCTTAAAATTATTCAGGCCTTCGGGTGGGCTTGCTCATGAATTTTGGATACCTCAAAGATGATGACATATTTTAGTTTTCTAGTTCCCCACTGAGTAAGCATAGCTCAACTCAGTTGCAGGCTGATTACTTGGCAGTTTTCATAGTACTCTGTTTGGCAACCAGTGAGGGGTTAGAGAGGAGTCACAACTGATAAAACAGGATTTTCTCCGTCAGGATGGCAATTACTTTGGCAGGATTTGTCTCACAGTGGACCGTGCTAAGCTGAACTTGCTTTCACCTGGTGTCGACTAAGAGACATTTACCTTAGCTCAGCAGATGGAGGGCAGACCAACTCTTCTGGGGAAAATGTGTCTTGAGTGAGACACCTTTCACTGAGAACATTGCATGGGAAGAAATAATAATGGAGACAATTTTTTGTTGGGGATGGGATGGCAAAAGGAGAAGAGAAGAAAGGAGAGGAGACAAGAGGAGAGGAGAGGACAGAATAATCCCCATTACTTTGTTTTACAGAATCTGAATGGCAACTCGTACTTGAAATAGTTCAAATTTCAATTTTTGTTTTTCTTCCTATGGCACAGTTAGACTGTTTGTCCTCCCTGATGATTAGAGGTCATCCATTTCAGCTTTTTTCTCAGAGGAAACCTATATTGTTGGTAATAAGACATCCACACAGTTGAACTGTAATCATAATAGCATGTTAATCCTTATAATTACCATGAGAAGCAATGCAGATTTGACCACAATAATCTGTATCTCACGTAATAATGGAAAATTCATGTTATTTTCATTCTGCTGATTGATGTGTCATTTTGGAGCCAGCATCTGGACACTCTCTTCTGATGGCTACCTAGAAGGCTTTGAATTAGGTACTTCCAGGCTGAAAATATGAGGCCAGGTCCTGAAATGATAAAACATAGTTTCACCTAAGTTAGGGCAGCTGCCAAGCCACAGCTGGGTGTCTGTTGGTGGCATGTGTTTGTTCCTGCTTTTTTCCAAAAACATGGTAAAAAACAGCAAAGCTCAGAGAAGGACAAGACAAAGGGATAAGTGAAAAGACATCTTCTGACAGGAGGAACAGACAGGCTGTGGGAGAGTGTGAGGGTTGTGCATTTCCCCATTGAGCACTTCTGATGGATTTTGAGAGGAGAAAAGTGCATAGGCTATAGGCTTGATGGAAAGAGAAGTTTCACCAAGGAGCACCTGAGATAATCTTTGTTACTTCTCTCTGCACATATTAATGGTGATCTTGCTGAGGGTAATGCAAGAAAAATCCTGTGTGTGGAAAGAAAAAATCAGATTCCCCTCAGAGCAGAAGCAAGAAGTGACTGATGAACCTCGGAACCAACAAACACAACATGAATGACTGAACACGAATGACCTTAAATGTGTAGATTTGCAGAGGGTCACGGTGAGAGGAAGTGGAATGAAGTGGATTTTGGCAATCTCAGTGTATTACACTGGATACTCCTTCTACTTATGTCATAGGAGGAGATCAGAAATGTATAGGCTCCCCCATTGTCTTCCTGCCTCCCATTTATGTCAAAACTGCTCCTGTCCCTTTCAGAAGTACAATTAATCCTTGAAAGCCATTGGAGCAGAAAATTATGCAAATTAATTTTCAAGTTTGAAAAAAGGATTAAGAATTGAGAGAAGCCAAAGTAAAGGACTAAATTTTGGTCTCGCGCATCATGCTTTCTTCTCACTATATGTCAGACAAACACGCGATTCTGACTTGTGAAGATTATGTCACTGCAAGGGATCTTTACAGATGAATCTGGCTCTCCTGCACAACAGCAACAGCAGATATTCACAGACCTCATACCAGCAGTTTTTGTGGAACTATTCCTTCATGCCATGGATTGCTGGGATTCTCTTAAATGAACTTGGTAGCTGAGATAATTTGCAGGCTGGTTTAAAAATAAGAGTATCACAGTGGTGAAGCAAAGCTGTTTCTGCTCCCTTGGAACTGGAGTCTGCTGTGACCATTTTCCCTGTACTGCCAAGGTTAAAATCACAACAACATTAGAAATTAGTCATGGGCAGGCTCAAATGCATTTTATTCGTGGGAAAGGTCATTTACTATGAATGTAAGTGATGTAAACAGTGCATGGTGACATGTTATGCCTCTTCTCCTCCCCCCCCCCCTTTTTTTTTCCTATGAGTACCCATTGATATTGCAGGCCAAGGGCTTCAGTGTACATATCTTTTTTTTTTTTTCCCCTCCTGGTCTGGTAGTTTCTGTGCTTCTGCTTGTCTTTGGATTTTAGGAACAAAACAGTACCTGTTTTATTTGTGGATTGCAAGCCTGTTCACAGATTGCTCCATTCCCCTGCCTTGGCAGTCATCACACCATGTTTGTGCTGGCTTTTCACAGAGCTAAACCTCACCTGTCACTTTCATCTGCTAACAAGGTTTCCATAACCAGCGACAGAGTGCTGTGGAAGATGCATATATTACATCCTTTCACTGTCAATTCCTTCTCCTAACTGCTCATATCAGGTAGAACACTCATCCTGGCTACTTATATCCTTCTCCCTCCTAAATTTTCATCTACCAAACCAGAGCACTTTCACCCACAGAGCAGAAGCAGGAGCTTGCTCTGATGGGAGATAATGGGATTCATCTGCTTTCAATAGATGTGGTTATGCATCACCCTGCTGCTCCCAAACAATCCTTTTAACCCTTTCACACACTCTGTCAGATCCCTAAGTGCTATCCTGTGTATCTGCATAACTGGGAGGGGAATAATGAAGTAAACAAGAAAGAGTTAAGCATGGTTGGACACCATCTCACTGCCCAGGTGACTTGTTTCCCCACTGACTCATTCAGAAGCAAGTGTCATTTCAATATTCACTGTCTCTTCTTCAGAGGAACTGGATCTCTCTTCAGATCTCTAAACACTCTCCTAGATTATCTCAGAAGACCACCTTTCCAGAAGATGCAGCCTTTCCTGAAGCTGTTAGGCCAAGCTGTGCAGAAAGCTTGTTGAAGAGTATCCATCATATGGCTCCTTTCACCAAGAGATTGCCACTACTTCTGTCCACATTTGCCCTAAACCAAAATCTTCAGTGTAATTTTTCGTCATTAAGCAATGTCATAAAGATCAGAAATTCATGGGTCTGAATTCAGAAGCAGGTGAAAGTCTCCTGTATTATTTTTGGGATGTTCATTAGGGTGTATAAATGTCAATATTATTGGTGAATGGAAATTCTGTTCATTGTTTAAATGAGAACACCAAGATGAGTACGAGCGATTCATTTCAAGAGAGTGAATTGCCAGCGAAGCAGAGAGTAAATGATAAATATGCAATTTTTGTGTTTCTATTTCTCTTATAATGATCTATTTGCAAAAACTTTTACTAAAAAGGAGATTATGCAAAAAAATGTTTAATGACTGTGTTACTTGGTAGTGTTTAGGCTAAGATATATGTGCATCAGTCATTTTTATATTCATCTGCTTCATATTCAGATATTCCCTCTGCTGAAATTATAGACAAAACATTGCTGCAAGAAAATATTATACTCTGTTCTGCCAGGTCAATGCAGTATTTCCCAACCTGTCAAACAGATATTGCAATAACATTTTCTTGTGTTACCATACTGATCAGAGAGATTTCTGCTATATCATGCTTCTCCAACCCCAAAACAATAACCAATTTTGCTAGAAGAAATATCTACTTGTGAAAAGGGAACCAGTTAGTGATACAAAAGTGTCTCTATCACTTAAGATGAAGAAATTGTAAACCAGACCAATGAAATCTGTGCAGGGGTGAACAGTCAGATTCCAGTCAGTCTAATGCTATTGTTAGCACCTCTGCGTACCCACAAGTTGGTCTCCTTTAGTTGGGCCTGGCTAGGACAGCTGAGCTGAGGGGTGCAAAGCATTCACTGACTCTGGAAACTTTAAAAAAGAAAAGCTTAGGAGACTTTGAAAACTTAAAAACAAAAGCTTAGGAGATAATTGATTAAAAGTCTGGACTTGCTGGGCTGTGAACTGAGCTATGTTTCTTTCAACACCAGCCATCTTTCTGCTTATGATAGTATTTTATATCTAAGATTTAATGGAGGGTGGAGGATTTGGTTGTGGGGGGAATTTGGAGTGGGGAGCCAGAGTTGCACATTTTCAGAAGTTCCTTCAATTTTTGGAGCTGAAATCTCAAAAAGCTAATTGATCTCCAATGACATTTGTAGAGAAAGCACACTTACACAGTGTGTTTGAACTCAGGAAACTGAATAAATTTTCTTCCTCCCAGCCTAAAAGATTTGACTGGAATACTTCTTTTTTTCTTTATTTATTTTTTTTCCCAAGTGGTTCCTCTGCTCAAAGCATGGCTTTGTTTTGTACTTTCTTACTTAATTTCAACTATTTTAGTTGATTTGTTTTCAGCTGGTGCCTTGTTGTTCTGGTTGGGGAGTCAGTATCCAGCCACAGCTTGAAAAGAGAAAAATTACAGATTGCTTTCTAAGGGTGGCCTGAAGAATGCCAGTTTAATTTCTCCAGTCCATCACCCAGGAGGCAAAGATTTGTCTTCACAGCTTAGAGTTGTGATTCAGGTCACACAATTTGAATTTAGATCCACTGACAGTATGATTATATAAGATGATGTTCTCTGAAGGAAGGCTCTTGCCTCTCTTCAGCCTGCTCCTGGTTATGAGGTGTTCACTTGAAACAAGAAAACAATTTCAGGAGGCTTCCTCTGCAGGTGCACTGGTAAGATGGCAAGCAAGCAATCCTGTGGATCAGGAAAGAAAAAAGGTGTTTTATAAGAGTCTTTATAGCTGGGCTTGTCTCAGAAAGGGTGGTAGTCATTAGATGACTTTAAAATGAGAATGGGTGGTGATATTCTTCCAAATCATATCCATTTTCTGTTTCTCTGCTTCTGCCCTTTTCTTGATCTTCTGTTTCACCCAGTTGAAAATTCTCAGTCATTTCCATTTCTACCCACATCACCCACTGATTGAGTTTTCCATTACTCCTTTTCCATTCTCTTTATTCCCTTTTTGTCTCCTTGGATTGCCTTTGGCATTTTTAGCTGTCACTCTAATTTTTCATTTGTGTGCTCCAGCACACAAGCACAGGCTCCTGTACACACACCCATGAGCAGCCACAAACTCTCTCCCTTGCTCCCTCTCTCTCTCTGCATCTTCTCTGAGGACAAGGATTCCTCCCTCAGTGGCTTCCTGGTTACACAAGTGATTCCCACAGAGTTGGGGGTTATTTTACCACTGTTTTTAATTTTGTCCCATTTAACTGTAATCGTGGCCTTGGAGAGGTTTTGCTTCTGGTCTTGTTTTATCAAGAAGAAGCCGATTTATTTTTTTGCCTCATTTTTCTCTCTGGCTTTCTAGTTGTTATTCTATTGAATTGTGAAGAATGAGAGGCTTTTTAATGTGCCACTGAAGAATGTAAATGCTGTAAAGGTTTGAGGGAACACTGTTGCTCTGAAATTACAGGTTAGCCCCTACTCTCTCACCTCTTTTTGACTGAGGGTGGGCAGAAAAGGCATTCAGAAATTCACACATACCTGCTCAGACACACTCTCTTTTTCTCTTAGACGACACAGCTTGCTATTATCTCTATGCCACTGGAAAGAGGAGGGGGTAATATCTATAAATTGCCAAAAGTGTGATTACTTCTAAATAACCATGACTGCGTCATACCCGATAGCTCAAATAATCCTGGTACTTGGTTTTTCTCATCACTTTATAACTGTGGGTAATATCTTGAATTAAGCCTTGAAGGAACATAGGCATATTTCACAGGTCAGACAGGACAGTTTTTTTCCTGGAAAGACTAGGATTAGGTTTGATTTTTATGTGCATAAATACACATAGAGTGAGGGGGAGGATCACCTGGCACAGGGTGACCCAAGAAGTTGTGGATGCCCCAGCCCTGGAGATGCTGAAGTTTTGGATGGGGCTCTGAGCAACCTGGTGAAAGGTGTCCCTCACACCACCAGGGGGGTGGAATGAGTTGTCTCTAAGGTCCCTTCCAACCCAAACCATCCTGTGATTCTATGATTATACACACATATATGCTGGATCTATTTTGCAACCAGCACTGCTCTTCAGCAGGTTAAAGGGTGCCTGGCCTGAAAGATGCTCCAAAAGCCCAACTGCAATATTATTTCTCCAAGCTGCACCCTTCCTGAATGTTCTGTCCCCACAAAAGACTAGAAAACCTCCTTTGCTTTAAACTGTTCCCCCCCAGTGCCCCATTTCCTAAAGAAACTCCCTGCATTATTGTGCTTTCTGGCTCGGTGATCTCGGTAATAGAAGATGTCCTTGGGAATTGGTTTAGATAGTATACTTGTGTGAAATTCTTATGCAAAAACTCTGTCGGGCTGGCTGCCTGGAAAGGCTCTGTATGTCTTCTTGTTCATTCAGTAAAGTGTGTTTTATTGCTCTGTGTTATCTACTTATTGTACATTTATAAAGCTCTCTGGGTGACTAAGTTGTTTGCATAACACACCGTATTTCTGGCAGTGACTCTCCCCTGGGGGAGGGATGTGTGTGAACGGCTGCTCGTGGCTACCAGTGGGCTACAGCACATGGGCACGTTTCAGCCACAGGAGGAGGACCAGCACACTGCCAGGTGAAAATTTATGCTGCATTGTTCTCTGCTGGCAGCTGTGGGCTGTGAGAGGGCTCCTGTGAGCTCAGGGGTGTGCGGTGTCAAAGGCTGAGGGAGCATGGTATCCAAGGGCTTTTGCAAACAGTGCTCAAAGCAGCATAAATTCCTCATCAAACGAAGCAAAATCCCAACTCCTCCCTGAACCACAGTTGCTGCTGGATCAGGAATCTTGTTAGGTTTGTAGCTTTTGGATTAGCAAGACCCTTTATTAACTGGGACCAAAAACCTCCTCTGAATGGCTAAATCCTGAATTACTGAGCCTCATTCTCCTGGTCTCCAGGAAAGGTCATTGGTGAAGGCCTCCTTGCATCTTCAGTGTAAAAATGTGTCACTGTGGGTGGTCACTCTCTCAGCTACTGTGCACCAGCTTTGTGGAAGTCATGGCCTATTGACACTGAGAACATCTCTACCTTCCCTTTGTAGGAATCTGAATTTAAGCCACGCAGTATTTGTGCAGCCAGTTAAGGGTTTAACCAATTATTCACCCTGTAGGATGAATAAAATTCAAAATTACGAGTTTGCAGGAAGCAATTTGACGACTTTAACTTGAGAAAGGACTGTCAAGGTTAGGATGTCTATGCTGTACTGCACTGCTGAATTTGTTAATAAACACACATAACTTAATAGATCTAAACCCCAAACACTTTGATCATGATAATAGTATTTCCTGGTATACACAGCGTGATGATGGCTTGGGACTAAATTAAAACATTTTCAGTTGTTTCCAGCCTAGTAAATCAAAGTGCTTAATCCCACACATATTTTGTAATTAATTTTTCAAGACAGGTAAATTTCCAGCAGTTTGCTTTGTGTTAGTGGACATAAAGCAATGTTTTTATACTTCAGCAAGGAAAGTAAATAGGCATCAACAAGCAGATATGAATGGTCATGAATTTAATGTATTAAAAAAAGTTAAGTTTCAGGTCTCGCTCCATCCTATAAACTTTGATCATCACTGAATTGTGTAGGTACCAGGTCTCTCTTTATTTATCCCATCATGAACCCATGTTCTGTGCAAATACTGGTGAAAGCAAAATTGAGATTTTAAAAATGGCCAAGTTTGCATTTTTGTTTGTTTTTGTTGACCGTATGCAGGAGAAGACAATTCAGGGATTGTGGAATAAAGTAAACTTGGGGTGAACACCAGTGATTTAGATCAGCATTCTTCCTGCAGCTGTGTATGCCAGCCATGTACTCCATGCTGCTGCTGCTTTAATGCACAAGGCACAGAGGAGTTCTGTGTTCTGAATAACTTTATCCAGCAATCTCTGACTGGAGCTAATGTGGCACACTGAAAGGAGCATTAATAAGGTAATGGAGCAGTCTTCATGATCCTGTTTAGACAGTGGCAGAAGAACCACAACATTTCAAGGATGAGCTACTCCTCCTCTACCACCAGAACCTGAAGCATTTTCCTTTTATTGGGAAGAGTTATTTATATCCAGTTTTGTGCATGGGGGCTGTGCTGTGCAGCACATTCTGCTCTTCCTGCTGAAGTATTTGCAACTTAAACTGGTGAAGAACCACAGAAGGTGCTCACAGAATCTGGCAGGTCTCACAGGGAGTGAGCAGACCACAAAGGGATTAAAACCTGCAACAGGTCAGCCCTCTGCCTACATTCCTACAGACTCACACACTGACACAGAGCTGGGAGCAGCCTCTGACACAGCACACATATGCAAATCACACTGTCTAACTCCAAAGTTCAGTGAGAGGGCTGGTGCTGGGGACTTGGGGACAAAGCAGCACCTTACTGGTCACATCAGTCACCCGTCTTGATGGACGCAAAGGTCTGCAGGGAGCGTGGGTGGGTCAAGGGGAAGGGGTGTGCCAACGGGAGGAGCTGCCTCTTGTGCTTGCTGGGGTGTCTGCTGCCTGTTTCTTCTAAATACGAGTTTCCTTACTGTTTTCTTGTTTGCCCCCTTCAGATGCTCTTCTTCCTTCTTCATCTTGCTTCTTTTCTCCCTTTGAGGCATGTTCCTTCCCCCTCCTACCCTCCCTATTTGTTAGTTGTCTTTCCTATTATTCTGCAAATACATGCAAACACCGAGGGACTTTAAGCAGATTCAAACTGGTACCTCTGTCTAGCCACAGAATCAAGCTGAGTTTTGTGCATTCTCTTCCACTTTGTTCTAGTTTATTGTGTCTCTTCCTTCTGCACTGCTTTAAATTGTTCACTGAGGAATTCCAAGTCTTTATTTAATGATTTAGCAGAGCTTCTCTCTGAACTCACAGTAAATTTCACTGAGCATCTGTTTGTGAGTTTGAATTTTGTCTTGCACTGAATTCTTTCACTTGCAGTGCAGGGTTTTATAGCACTCTTAGATTCATTTAATCTTGTGTAACACATGAATGATCCCACTCATTCTAAAGGCCACATGCTTGATTTGGTAATTACTATGGGTCTGTTTCTGACTAGTTTGGTTTTGTCTCTGTTTCTTGTCTGTTAATTATTTCATGAGATCTTGCTGCATCTTATCTCTCATCTCCAGTTTATACTGTTATTTATTGTTCTCCTTTTTAATCCTGAAATTTGAATTCTGTAGAAGTTCTGCCTTTTCTTTTTTTTTTTTTTTTTTTTCTTTTAATGCCAAGACCATGTTCAGTTTATCAGTCTGGATCCCTAAGAGGCCATCAGAGACATTATCCTTTTACCCACTAGGTCTGAGCTCTTCCAACACCACCTCTAAGCTCAGGTAGCTTGGTGATTTCGTAAGTCAAAATGTCAAGGTAATGATCAGATAGGTCTCAGACAAGCTTATGAGAAAACATGAACTTTATGTTCAAAAATCTTCTCTTCAAGCTCTTTCTCATCTGAAAAAAAAAAAATTATCCCTCCCCCCCAGCTTGTGGTTGACTTCAGAATCATTTGACCTGGTTTTATGGGTATGTGTGTGCGGAAATAAGTTAGGACATTCCCTCTACAGCCATTTAGCAGGCCTACAGGCCTAAAAGACAGGGCCATCTCCAAGTGTCCTGAATTCCCTTCTGTGTCCCAGCCCCTGGCAATAGAGAAAGATAAACATTTCTGAAAAGTTATTCAGAAGGTATAAGCCAAGCCTTCTTTGGGATGTGCACACAGCTGGAATTGCAGACTCTTCCTCCCTCCCTTCCTCCCTTCCTCCCTTCCTCCCTTCCTCCCTTCCTCCCTTCCTCCCTTCCTTCCTCCCTCCCTTCCTCCCTTCCTTCCTTCCTTCCTTCCACCACTTCCTGAATTCCTTCCTGAATTCCTTCTTCCCGAATTCTGAATTCCGAATTCGGTCTGAATTCCTTCCAAATTCCTTCAGAATTCCTTCCTTCCTTCCAAATTCCTTCCTTCCTTCCTTCCCAATGCCTTCTTTGTCTCTCTCTTTGTCTCTCTCTCTCTTTCTCCCTCTCTCTTTCTCTCCTCCTGTCTCTCCCCCCACTCCTTCCTTTTCAGATAAAACTAGAGACTCAAAAGTGCTCTTCTTGCGTCAGAAGTCAGAGTTTTCAGAGGAGCTCTATATCTGGCTAGAAAGACAATAAATGTGTCGAGTTGACAGCAGTGTAACGGTGGAGAGACAGATCAGATTTTGTACCTTAACAAAGCCTACAGAGCTAACCTGGGTTGCTAGGGTGGTGCAATGTTCCTGAGGAGCTCCTTCTGATCCCTGCCCCACCTCTCAGGAGATGTTTCCTGGAATTCTGGGTTATTCTGCTTCGTGCCTCTGCCGTGTGCATCAAGACGTGTTTTATTCAGGGCAGTGAAACAGACCATCATTTCTAAGAAACTGAGTGTCTGCTGTGGCAGAATGAGTGTTGAAGTCCCAAGTATGTAATTTTGTCTCGAGCAAAGTGATCTCTGAAATATACAAGGGTAGCATGAGCTACATGACAACCAGGACTAAAAGACCTTATTTTTGAATTGGAAAAGCTTTTCATCCAGAGGCTGCGAGGGAGGATGAAGTTTGTAATACAATGATTCAGGTGCGAGTGAAAAACTGGACCATCTCTAACCAAGGTCTTAATTTGAGATATGTTAAAGCTCCAAACAAAGATTAGGAGAGCATGCAAATAATAGAAAATCTTGCCTGTCAAAACTTTTGAACAAACTGGCAGCCTTTTATTTTGCTGAGAATACTTCATGTAGTTTTCTGATATTTAGGAAACAATTTACATTGAAAAAATATTTCTTGATTCAAAATAAAATGTAGCTGCAGAGAAAATAGTTAACTTCTGTTGGTTTTTTTCCTCCTCTCTTCCACTCCATCTTCCCCCTCCTTGGCTGAGGAGATAAACAAGGAAACCAAATTATATTTATTTTAATTTCTTCTGATTTGAAAGGAAGTGAATATTGTTTCCAATTGATGAGAAATACTTTTTAGCATGAATCACTTAATTGAAAAAAAAATCAGTACATTAAAATATTAATATATTAGCATATTTTCAGATGTAGATTTTCCCACTGAGCATCTTTCTACAGTCCTGTTTGGATTACAACTTTTCCAACACCTTCAGAATTTCAGGAAGTTGTGTGGGGACAGCTGCTCACAGTGACCAGTTCCAGAGTCTAAAATTCGTAAGTCCAGGATGTCCAAGTCCATAACCTCCCATGACCCACCTGAAAAAAGAACTTCTGCTGAGAACTTGGCTGCTTGCTGGATTGGGGTGTAATTGATAAAGCATGAAACTAAATATTACATGCAGAGGCAAACGCTCTTCTACCTGGAAAGCCCTTGACAAGGCTGCATTCAGGAGTATTGAAAGTAGTAATTATCTGAAATAAATTATCTAAAGAAACAGGCAGGCACATAAACAGAGAGGCAGAGGAAATGAGAAAAAGATCCCTCCCACATTTTTACCTAACTTCAGGAAGAGTGAGACACTTCCCTCCAGCAGAACACCAAGTCCTCAGAGAAGAAAAGTCCTCAGCTTCTCAAGGTCATTGGTATTGTTTTGTGTTTTGCACAGAGAGCTTGAATGGGAATGTGGAGGGATGTGTTTAACTTATGGTGATCTCCTTATGTAACGTCTCAGGGTTGCATGTGTTCTATGGTCTACATCAGATTTTGGAAAGTCCTACAAGGACTTTCCTGGTCATCTGGGAAGACTGTCAAGATGCAGTTTTCAAGGCTCTTGTCAGACTCAAGTTATGGCTGGTCTGAGCATTTTTGCCTGTCTGCCCAAAGCAATGCACTACTAAAATGGATTTTATGTATCTCTTAGGTATTTGTCTCCAGGAATAGTTTCCAAGGAAGCCTGAAATATCTCTTGCCATGGCTTTAGACCATGGTGGGAGCTCCTAGGGTAGGCAGGAGAGAACATTTTTAGGGATTCAGTATCTTCTTCTTCTGTTAATGTTTCCTTCAGTACCTTTGTTCACTTTTGAACACAGCTCAAATGCTCAGAAGAAGAACAAAAACCCTCCAGTCTTCCTCACTGGTTTTGGAAACTCCCTTGTAGAGTATTTTCCAGCAGTCTGGCAGCCTGTGGGAAGAGCACAAGCCCTGCTCCCTCCTCCTGCACTCTTACCTCACTTCATGTCACATGAGGCACTTCCCTCCAGCAGCACGTCATGTTCTAGGAGAAAACAAGTCCTAAGCTTCTCAAGGTCACTGGTATTGTTTTGTGTCTTTGCACGGGGAGCTGGTTCCTGCAATCAGATTTCCTTGATGTCCTCCTCTCATGGAGGGAATCAAAGAGCTCCATTTGTGAAAGGCTGACAAGCCCTGGCATACTTGGAGAGACCAAACAAAGGTTAGTGTGGGTGGATATCATGAGTCATTCCTATGACTAAGACTGGGATAAACTACCCCTTTCTGGTAATTTAAATTTATTAAGGTCATGGGCCATCTAATGAATCAGTATGTCTAAATGAATCCAAGTATGATGCTCATGATGTTAAGCACACCAAAAAAAAAAAAAGAGAAGAAAAATCAGGTGAAGGTAAAGGTATAGTTCTCTGTGATCTACTTCAGCATGAGGCCTTTATTCCTGCATGTGCTATCAAAATGTGGTTAGCTGGTAGTGCTGACGTGGTGCTTCTGTTTCCTGCTATTTCCTGTTATTGATGCTGGACTTGGACAGTCAGCACTTACTAGAAGCCACTAAAATGCCTTCTATGGTCTTAGAAAGGACTTTTCTGGCCAGAGTCAGAATGGAGGAGATTCCTCTGTTTTCGTGGTTCAGGAGAGCATGGACTTTCTAACCCCAAACCACTTGAGCTACTTCTGTCCTTATTAGCAGAATTTTAATTAACAGCAGGGAATTTAGGAAGAGGCTTAACTCTGAATGCAGTGTGTTAGTTGTGGGCAATGAAAGTGATGTTTAAATACAAAAGAAAGCTTCACAGATGAAATATCAGTAAATATCAAGCACTGGTGCAGAGGACACAGCTTTCATCCAGGAGACTGCAGATCCTGGATCTTTAGCAGTGGACAACTCTGGTCCTTCAGAGTTGATGACTGTTGGTAACTGATAGAGCAAGGAGAGGGGAGACTTAAAAATATGTCCTTCCAAACACTTTTCTATGTTGTTGCCAAAGTCACAGCTCATTCCTGACCTCTGCCAGTTCTCCTGAAATGACAGCTTGGGTTCGCCCCCAACCCATTAGGTAACATCCAGGCTTCCAAGCAGGTCTCCCCTGATTGCCTGCCTCAATCTCCCTTGCTGACAATCAGAGGATGATGCAACGTGTTCTTTGCTCATGCGTGGACACCAAATGAAGTCAAGGTCATTTATGGAGGTGAAAGTGGCTGCCTCTGAGTGGCAGCAGAGCCTACAGAAGCAGCCCAAAACCTTCCAGTTATCAAGCAAGGAGTGGTGGGGCTGGCCTTTAGGGAGTCACCTGAGAGCCCTTGAGTAGAAGATGAAAAACATCTTGTTCTGAGTGTCTGGCATCCAGGAGAGGAAATGAACTTGGGTTTATGACATGGGTAGCAAAACAACAGGAGGTCAGACCATGGAAATGCCTTTTAAGTGATGTTTGTTCTCTTGCAGCATTCAAAGCAGCTGAGGGATATTTCAGTAGGAAGGACTGACTTGGCAGAGGACCCTGTTGTTTCTCACCTACCTCCCACCAACAGTGAGGAATAAGTGTTGGGTGTCAGGCTGTAGACTTCACTTTAAAAAGCAGGAAGTCTTGACTACTCTCCAGGATCCAGCTGCAGACTCCTAGATCTGCTGATATTTTCAGTTACGTGGGAACTATGAATTCTTTTTGGAAAAGAGCTCCATGTAATGGACTTAAAAGGACACAATAAAACCCCCCCATGTAAACAGAAATCTGCTACCTAACAACCCTGTCTCTTGTGTTCACAACAACCTTTTCTTTCTTTGCATATGTGAGGAACATATGGGTTCACGTTTATGCAGGTATGCTTTGATCAGTGCCTTTATTGTTAGCCCATAGAATGCAACCCTCATTTAAATTTCCATTTTGTTTGGTACAGTTTTTGCTCATTGTGTACATTATTGGGCAGAATATCTTTGTTGGTTCACTTACAATGGTAAGTGCACTTCTCTCCGGGGTCACCACCAATGCTTTTTCATTCTGATAGGTTCTGTCTTGCTGCTGGCACAAATCTCTGTGACTTCATGTCCAAAAATGTATGCCCTGTTAGGCATGCTGAAAAGATGTTTCATTACTGCCACCAAATAGAGCACACTCAACTTATCTCATATTGAAACAAAAAGGTGGGTCTGAAGTGAATTTCTCCCCCCCCTTTTTCGTATCAGCAGCTCTCTCTTTCTGTAAGTGAATGTGTGTGTGAGAGTGTATATACTCAAATCATCTACTTTGGATCTGTACACTGCTTTCAGTGCATAAAACTACTATGAAAATCTGATGTCCATGGATATTTGCAGCTCAGAGATGAGAAACTGAGGCACAGAAAAGCTAGGAACTAGATTTTCTCCATTTTGAGACACATATTCTGGATGAAGGACTGAGATATCTGAATGAGACACTCAAAGAACTCCTGAATAGCAGTTTTTATAGCGTATCTTGAAGGAGGCACAGCAAACAGGGAAGGAACAGGGCTTGAATCGAGCTGTCCTGTTTGGTGGTTCCCCATTACTGAGGTGATATGTATTATATTTGTATTCACTAGACAGGGCAGGGCTAATTCCATCTGGATATCCAGCCTGAAATGGCTTTTCCCCAGTTTCTGGCTGTCAACATTTTCTTATAACATCCTAAAAACTCTTCTCAACCTTCAGGTACTAAAAAATATTCAGGCCTCTAAATTAGCTGTTTATCGTTGTCCATCCTGATGTGGGAACATCCCATTGAGTGGGGTGGATGACATTTGCCACCCAAATGCTCACCAGAGCTTGCAGGCTGAGGCTGGGTGGTGGCTGAATGTCACATGTGGTGACTCAACATTGTGCTGGTGTTTGGCTCTTTGAACTGAGTTTGATAATTGGATTGTTCCTAAATCTGAAACTTGTGCCTGGGGAAGAAAGGCACACATGCAGAGTGAAAGGACAGGGATTGTGCCACCCTCTTTCCATCCAGAAATCTAATCTGTATTCGTGGAAGGATTTCCTTGTCCCTAGCCAGGTTGGGAAACAGAAACCTAGGAGAGATATTCCAAAGTAACCACGCTCCAGTTGTGCTTTCACCCAAAAATGTGGTGTGGAAGAGTCCAAATCATACCCTCAGCAGTGAGTTAATGTCTGCTTGATGGCAGCCTGGCTTCACAGATAAGACAGTGCAGTGACAGATATGCCAGGTATTTTTTTAAAGGAACCTCAACTAATAAGCACCTATTACAACAATTCTGACAGAATTTGGGCTTCAGACTGGCTGCAGAGCAGACTGAAAGCAGCCAGAAGAAAAACAGGAATACTGTTGGGCAACATCAAAATGTTAACCACAGGGTCCCTCCTGTGCAAAATATTCTGGGATACTAATAAAAATAAATTAATCCTTCCAGCCAACTTAAATATCCCTTGACATAAAGAATTTAGATTCACTATTTTTAAATACTGAAGGAAAAAAAATTATCACTGATGCAATGTTGTTACAAGATTTCTCCCATAGCCCTTGACTCAGGCATATTTTATAGTGTGTATTAATACATAAGAAATCACACAGAGCAATTTATATTTAATAAGAAAATAGGAATAGAAAATTACAATATGTACAGAATAAGACAGGATTGAACTTTTTCTGGGCCATTGGATGTTAAAACCTTCTATCTCCATGGGGGTTTGCCAGAATTCCTCCGTGCTCCAGCAGCAGACAATGAACTAGATTGTGACTCCATGGAGCTGAATTCCTCCAAGCAAATAGCTGAGATGGATAACATGCCATGCCCAGCTTCTGGTGTAGTACTTGCTAACTCAGAATTTTCTAGCTTGTAGACAAGGTCTCCAAGGCAGGGAAGGATGGGATGGCTGGAGGGGCAGGATTAGGGGAGCAGTTCATCTGTAGTTTTGGGGATCTCACTGGCCAGCAACTCTGCAGAAGGTCAGCAGTGTCTCCTCCTGCTCTGGTGACACGTGGCAAAAGTCTGAGACCAGATTGTTGTAGCCAAGGCAGCCTCTGCAAGGAATGGGAGATCTTGTCAGGGTTTGATGAAAAACCATTCTTGTCTGATGAAGGCATTTTAAAGAGATGAAAGAAGAAAACTGCTTTTCTGGACACATCATAAAACCCATTGGCCGTTGTGTGAATATGACTTGTGCTGAGGAAATAGACTTGAGGAGCAAGAAGAAGAGCTGAGGCGTTGAAAAATTTATCTCAGACCACTGGCAAGGTGGCCACATGTAGAGCATTGCCATGAACCAAACCTGCTGTCTTCTTTTTGCTATGTCACAAAGTGCACGGATGTTAAAAGATATGTATGTGTACCCTCCTGATTTTATTTGGTAGGGACCAAGAAGAACAAAACAAGGACTGATCACAGGCCTTTCACTGAAAATGTTCGTCATCTTCCGGAGAAAACAGTTCAAAATGTACAACTTTTTTTCTGTCCTTTATTTTTTTTTTGTGTGCAGCTTTTTTCAGCATAGCCACAGTGTTTTGCAATAATTCTCAGGGAGTGGAAAGCTTACTTGCTTTCAAGAAACCCATCAGAAGAGCAATAAAAGTGATGAAAAATCTCTTTATGGCTGGTGGCTGACTCCGTACTAATTTGAAAAAAGTTTGCATGTCCAAAGATTAGTCAGACACCCAATCTGACATCCATGTCAGGTACAGCTGCTGCTTTGTTTTTCAGCTGTGAGAGTCATCCCATGGAGAAGTGGCACAGATGTTGCCTGTGCTGCTGGTACCTGATAGACACACACTTAGGGAAGGTTTCATCTTTCTGTGGCCACAATTTATGACAGCATCTTAAATGGATTGGAGTAATGCAGCAAAAAAACCCCCTCTGTCATCAACCAAACCTGACGTTTCTCCTAGAATCTAACACTGTGGGTGCTCTACCTCTCAGAGTGGAAATATCTGAAAATCCAGTTGCTGCATGGGACCAGGTCTCCTCTAAGGACTGGTTCCACATCCCTGCACGGTTGTGACTGCATAAGCTGCATATTTAACTGCTGGCTCCATAGGCTGAACCCTGCAATTGCTCTTTTTGGGAACAATGCTATCGAGCTGACCTCTGGTCTGAAATGTTTTACCATGCTCAAAAGGAGCTGAATTTGGGGTGTAGGGCTTGGACATGGTTCTGTCAGTCCCCTCCTCTGGCCTTGCTCCTCAAAGGCATGGGATTGTGGCTTTTGGGCTGTGTTTGGGTGGCAAACCAGCTGCTGCACCCAGCTTTCCTGCTGCAGCTCATCCCATGGCAACCTGGAAACACTTTGGGCAGGATGTGCACCTGGAGAGCTCTGAGAGAGAGATTATCTGTCTTAGTTGATAGTTTAGGTTTCCAGAGGGGTGATGGCCTTCAGACATGAGTTTTCTCCTGTTCCCTCTCAACAGTGACATGAAAAGCTTTGCTGAAGGGTAACCCTGTTTTAAGCAGAGGAATACTCAAGCTAAAAATTCTGCTAGCATCTCCCATTTTGCTGTGGTGTAAAGCAGGAGGAGGCCACCAGAAGTGCAACAGCTTTCACTGAAACAAACTGACTTTTTTTTGCGTGTTGGTTAATCTGATATACATACCCATCACTGATCTCCCTTAATACCCTAGGCTGAACCTGTGAGCTGGGCTTGAGGGAGAAGCCCAGTTGCTGTTGTGGCTGGGCACTGAAGGCTGGCAGTGCCCAAAAAAGCCACGCCAAGCACAGAGGCAAGCCCGTGATGCCTGGAGACCAAAGAGTGTCTGCCAGGTGACTGCTGATTGCAGCAGGAGGCTCAGCCCACAGCCTCAGGGCTGACCTAGTCCTGCTGGAATGAAGGCAAGGTTGCCCATTGATTGAGTGAAGGATGGGCGGGGGAAGAGCCCGGGACAAAGGAGGCGTTAATTAGGACAGGGATGTGTGAGAGAGCCTGCAGATTTCAGTGCAAGACAGGGGACAATGGCTCCCACAAAGCACCAGGCAAGTGAACATGGGGAGGGACATAGAGGCCAAACCCTGCCCTCTAAAGCAGCTCCATCCCACAGAAGAAATGGGAAGTTTGGATCTCTGTGGAGAAGAAAAGTTGTGCATGAGTAGCGCAGAGGTGGATTTTGGAGGGCCCACCAAGGTCAGCAGGCAAAGCTGCAGGCAGGGCTGGGACTCAGTGATCTGCTGTATTTTGGCTCCTTGCTCCTGTTGTCCCCAGAGGAGCAGGCTCAGGACCCAGGATATGGGCAGCTGGTGTGGCCCAGCCCTGTGTACATCAGCTTCCAGGAGCCCTTTGCTGATCTCTGTCTGCTGCTAGAGCCAGGACAAATCACTGGGCATGACTTTCATCTTGGTGGGCTCTCCTTATTCTCAGTCTCAGTTTTTCCTCTGGCTGTGTGCTGTCCTTGAGCCTGGTGAGTGGACAGGGTGCAGGAGATGAAGCTGTGGCCAAGTCAGAGGTTTTCCAGTGTAAAAATGGCATCCTATAATATTTTCTCCATTTTCAATTTATGCATTTTGCAAAGCCCCTACTGTGTTTGTGGTGTTATGCTAATTCCTGCAGCTACAGGGAGATATTTAAAGGTTGAGTGTTCAGTTCAGTTCACCTGTCCATTGACTTCAGTGGATATTGCCAATTACCAACAGATGATAGCATAATTCAGACCTCTGCTACACCAACTCAGGCTACCAGGAAGGCTAGAGAATTCCTGCAAGAGCTGCACTATTGGCAGACTGAAGACATCATTGAGCTTCAAAACTCACATTGGCATTTATTTGAAAATGTGGTGTTTCTCAGCTCAGCAACTTCACTTTTCTTAAGCATCAAATAGAAGAAGGAAGGTTTATCTCTGAGAAATCCAAGTTTAGGCAAAATTTCATTCAATTAACATCAATCTCAGTGTGAAAAACCTCCTGAAACATGTGAAATTGAGATAATATTAAGAAAACCCCACTGAACATAATAAGGAACTTTTCAATTCTTTGAACTAGGTTCACCATTAATATTTATGTCATTAAATGGATGGGTATTTTCCTGGCACCATTTTGATCTCTCTGACTCCTAGGATATTAAAGAGTTTGGCTCAAACTCATGGTCAGATTTTTAGCCAGTTCTTGCTTTCACGGCTGGAGCATGATTTTATACATCTCTGTTGAGAAAGAGAGCTTCATGATAGCCTCCAAGCATCAGAAAAGCTCCTTAATTGCTCTCCACAGAATCTGCTGACCAGAGAGAGTTCTTGTTATCTTTAAGCAGCCCTGTTTGTGTTGAAGGATCAAAATCACTCACAAAGAAAACAAAACCATCTCCTTTCTCCCCATCCCCATGATGTTTCCAATTATCTTAGATTGCTGTCTCTCTCATTGACTAGTAGGTCATCCAAAAGCTAGGACATATTATGGAAACAGCCTGTTAAGTCCCTTCCCTGGAGTGTCTCAGAGAATTTAGACTCCACTCATGAGGACTGTAAAGCAAACCCCGACAAGGGCTGGCTGTGCACACACAGCAGGGAAATGCTGCTCCTGAGGCAACTCCTGAGGAGGCCACTCCTCTGGCCACAGGAAGCTGGACAGCAGACCAGGATGAGAACAAGGAGCCATCCCCACAGAGAGCAGGGAGAGTGGTGATTCACCATGTCTGCTTCACAGGAGAGCAGGGGTGCTGCTTCAAAGGCTGCAGGAAGGGTGGCAAATTCTTTCTGGATGAGGGCTGAGAGCTCTGCATTGCAGGAGAAACCCCTGTGTCTATCTCCTAATGCATCAGAAACCAGCTGAAAATCAGAGATAAAGCGTTTGAACCCCGTTCATTGAAGTCTCTGTGACTGTACCAAGCCAAAAAAAAAAAAAAAGCTCTGGAGCTTTCCAGCAGAACACATCGAGGAGCAAGTGGTTTATCACAGATTAGAATCAGACCTCTCTCTCTAACCATAAGCCTTCACCACATCCTCTCATTTGCCACTGTTTGGCTGCACACTGACAAAGCACTGAAAGGAAACACTGGGAGGGACGTGGTTGTGCCACACCTGGCAAATGTCTGCAGGGGCAGAAACTTCTACAAATGTCACACACACCCTTATAAATGTCTCTGAATGCACCATCATCCTGCTTGTGTCCGTGTCTGGAAAGTCACGTGGCTCCTCCCAGTGTGCACTACTCTGTGTGTTTAAATATTGTAAATAAAATGCTACTTGAGTGCCTGTAAAAAATGCAGAAGCCTTTCAGAACAAGCAAATTCCCCCGGCTTGTAATTTCATAGAAAACACTGTAAAAATAGCCGTACCTTTCATATCCCAAGGAGGAAAAGGTGATGGAGATTTATGTTTTTCCTTGAACACACAGATTTATAACACTGTGTAATGTACATTCATTTCATCCATATTTATAACTGCATTGATGCAGAGTCTGGTATCCATTACTTTAATCTATGTAACTTGATCATCAGAAATTTAAACCATAATTTTTAACACATATCACCAAGAATTTCAGTTTGATTCAAAAAAGAAGAGTATAATAAAATCCCAGCTGCAATTAGTTATTAAAACTGAACTTTTTTTGCCAAAATACATCCGTTTGTTCGCATAGACTCTGTTCTATTCTGCCTTGTCTGGGTATTTTACTTCAGCTTAATCCTACAACAACTCACTACAAAATACCTTGAGGGTAGAAGAAAAAAAAAAAACACACTTAAGGATCATATTTGGAAGAATTCCTGTAAATAAATCTTTTACATCTTGGTAAAGTGAAATCAGGAATTGAAGAGTCAGTGACAGCAGTAGCCTCTAGTCACTTAGAGTGAAGTGGAAAAAATAATTCCAGGCCAAGATCAAAGGCTCCAATTGACAGACAGCAGAAATTAAACCCAGATACCATTTCATAAACATGGAGCGATTGACGTTCACCACATGGTTATTGTCCAGAATTGGAAAATAAAACATCTGTACTCCTCAAGATTCTGAATGGATCACCCAGAACTGAAATTACTTGGTTGCTTCGTGCTAAGAAGGTGTTCCATTCTTTTCTTTCCCCACTTTGATTTTGTTCTTTCAGCACCATTAAAAGGTAAGATACCTGGATTGTTAGAAAATAGAACACTAAAAGGAACATACGTTCATTTTCTGACAGGAAATGACCTTCATTTTTCTCATCTTTGGGCCCATATTTTACTATTCATACTGCAGGTAAACATCAATAACTCCGCAAATGTCAATGGGTTTAGTTTGAATATAGCAAGTAACTGAATCTTACATTAAACTAATATGAAGAGAAAGCTGCCTGTGATGTTGCAGAAGCAACGTTTAAGTATATGCACTTCATACTTTCTAAGGGAGGTAAATGGCATTTTTCAGAATAACTTTACACAGCTTCTTTTTTTCCCTCTGCCTTCCTCATTGTTTTTCTCATTTCAGAACCATTCACTGCACAAACAAAAACAATGGAAATGAGGAGACCATGAGGGAGCTTGCTGTTGAAACCTTTGCATTACAGGGACCAACAAGGTGATGTTTTTCAATGAAAGCTACAAATTATGAAAATGAAACTGAAAAGGACAAACCATTTGCCATTTAGAACGAACTTTTTTATTGAGAACATAGATTAGTTTTGTGTTACTATTCTTAGTCCTCACTCCATTGATGAGTTATTCCTCGAATAATAGCTACAAAATTGTCTAAAGTGTTGTCTGCTAAATTATTTTCCTTTGGTAGGAAATTGTAGCAGAAAGACAGAGAACTTAGGATTTGTGACACACAGATGTCCAAAAAAAAAAAAAAAAGGAATGCCGTGTTGCAAAATAGTGTCTTTGTTTGACTAATTATATTGCTTTCTTTACAAAACCTCTATTTTAAACTGTGGTACATATGGAAATAGCTTATTAAACCAGAAGGATGTGTGAAAGTTTTTCTAAGAGTTTTTCAGATTTTTTTGCTGTAAGAGAAAGATCTCATCCACCAAAACCAGAGCTAAAAAAATGTGTTCCACAGCCATGTTAGTCCTATTGTATGAGAGCTAAACTCCATCTGAAACACTGGAGAGGCACTGAAAATTAGAAGACCAAAAAAAAAATCTGACCCCCTCCATTCAAACTTCAAAGCATTTCCTCAACAGTTCATTAAATGTAGTTGCTGGCTGGATTCAGAAGTAGAGATGCTCAAAATAAGGTTTTACAAAAGTAATTTCTTCTGTTTCAGATTTCTCTTCAGCTGCAATGCAGTTGTCCTCCTCAACTGCAAGCACAGAATAAAACATCAGCAAGGAAGAAAAAGACATGTCTCGTCACTTTGAGAAATGTGGGAGGTATGCTGGGCCTCTAAAAAGCTCTCATTTTCTGTTTGATTTGGACAAGTTCCAAGAAATTCAGCTACTCACCAGAAACATATCTAAAGCTCAAAAACTCAATAATATTTAGCAGAACATCTCAAAACCACAGTGGCACCCATGAGTTCCCTCCATTGTTTCTCCTGGAAAGACCATGAAAAACAGTCTCATTTCCAAAGACAGACAAATTCCTTCAGCAACAACAGTGAAAAATGGAGATAAAAAAAATTCCATGCTTTATTTTTATTTTTTTTTCCTTACAATATCTTCTATTTGCAAGCGGCCCAGCTTCTAGTGAGCACCAAAAATTTTCTCTCCCAAGCTACCTTCTGTTGTGTCCTATAGTGTTGTGGCAACCCACACAACCTAGATGTACAAATAAATCACTTGCACATTTCGGTACCCACAGAGACTTCATCTGAGGCGTTGCTCTAGCAGTGGGCAGGGGTCCATAGTTTCATTATGCTGTGAGGCAGTTCAGCCCTCCTGAGCCAGCACCCTTCAAGACTTGTTACCATAACAGCTGAATTTCTCCCCACTGAGCAACTCCCACCTCCGAAAATATGCAAAGTGACAACTCTGCACCTTCACTGTGCTGTCTGCTGAAGAGACTGATCCACGTGTTCTCTGCAGCCTACATGGTGAAGCCAAGATGCAGCTGCTGGACTTTTTTTTTTTTCCTTGTTTTCTTTTAAAGACATCCACATTTTTCTGCTGGTGAGACGAGCAGCAATTTTCTGTCAGTCATTGTGTTTCCCACAGCTGCCATCACACCACTTGAAAACAGACCCCAGGTGACCTGAATCCCAGATCCCCTCAGCCCAGGCAATATGTGAGTTGCCATATGTCGCTGTGGGTAATAGCTGACGCTGAACAGGTGTATGTCATCACAGCAGACCATCTGGAGAGCAGAAGATATTAAAAAAAAAAAAAAAAAAAAGAAGAAATAAAGGTACATTTCCAAAGTATAAGTCTTTTTGGGTGACTTTTTTCAAGCCAGCCTGGGCATTTAATGTCTGCTTTTCTTGGTTGTCTTTCAGTGACATTTCAAAAAATGACAGAAGCCATGACACACATTTTACTCAGCCTGGTTCTGCTTTTGTCTAGCAGTGGTCTACCTTGAAACTTGATTAATAACCATTCCAAAAAAACCCACAAAGAATTCATTAGGGTTCATTGCTTTAGACTCTTTCTATTAACCTCAGCAGTGGAGAGCAGGGTGCCACAAAAGTGTTATACATAAAGCAGGAGTTGACCAGGCAGTTGCCAAGCTGAAGAGATTTTCTGAAACTCCACACAACTTTCTGAAATTCTTAGTTAAGTTTGGTCAGTGAGAATGGACTGAGAAAGCTGTTGAAAATACTCTGGTCATCCCACTTGCCTATGTGAGCTGAGCCAAATCAGTGGCATCTGTTCTGTGATAAGAAGTTTGGAATTTCAAATGGTTCTTCAATGTCACATCAGGAAATCTGAATGCAGATGCTCAAAATTATGTAGGAGTTGCATGGCTCAAGTTTGGTTTTGTAGAGTTTTGGTTTGTATTGGGGTTTTAGGCCCTTTTTTCCTCCCCCACAGACAGAAATCTGACATCAAAGAGGTGAGGTAACTTCATAAAACATGCCTTTTTTTACAAGATTTCTGAAGTATAAAGCAAGTACTCTTGCAGCCTGGCAAATTATATAAAAGGAAAATGGGTAGTAACAGGCTTTGATTTGACGACACAAACCTAAACATGGAATTTGTATGGCTTACCACCGCCAATATCTCAGGGTTCTGTGGCATAAATCTGCAGTACCTCCAAAGCCTTGGATGTTCAGGTTTAGCTGAGGCTGTGCTATAAAATTTGGATATATCCAGAAACTTCCCAAATATTACTTTTTTATCCAAGTTTAATCTAGACTGCATGCATACGAGCATTATAGTTTCCTAAAAATAAATCATTTGTGCAAATAAAAGCTGGGTGGCACTATTTATGTATCATTTTCAACTCCAGAATAACTGACATATTTTTTACCACAACAATCTCATTCCAGGGTTTTAACTATTCAGGGATTTTTTTGAAAGGGTGATTTGGTATTGTTTGGGTTTTTTGGTTTTTTTTTTCATATAACCCCAGCAAAAGCCATTAATTGCTTTACATGCTTGTTTCAGTCTCATTGAAATGTCGCTTTTGCTGCAGTTTACAATAGCAATTAATTTTATGTTCTAATTATTAAACCTCTGTTAATTCTTGGTCTAAAGGTTGCCAGTCAGTGGAAGATAGTCGATTTTCTTTCAGATCTTTCATTGCCCTTTAAGAGATTTAGAAATCAATATCATTTTCTAAGTTAATACTTCATATTCATAAGCGATAATAATGTGTAATATATAAGTAGTCTTTTGTTTTAAACAAAGGAGAACATAATACCTCTGAATCTCACAATCAAGTGATTTCACTCATTTTCTTATTACCATGGTTTCCAGATGAACGAGATATACAGAGTGTGGCTCCAGATCTTATGAGCAAAAGAATGAATTCCTGGTGTAACTCCACTGAATTTAACGGAGTTTACATCAGGGAGTAATTTTGCCCAGCAGGATTAGACAAGTCATTTACATAAAATTGGTACTGTACATCATGTGTCGAGTTGATGAATTTGCTGAGAGATTGACTTTATAACAGTGGGCTCGTATCACATGTTATAATTATTTGTATCATCCTTGGCTTCTTATTGTGATGTACATTACACATCCCAAAGGAGCAGGATAAAGGACACGCAATTCGACAACATGCTGCTGAAACACAGAGCAGCTGGAGAAAGAGCACAGAGACTTTTCACTTTGGAGATTGAAGATATATCCAGAAGTATTAATTTTACAGGAGAGGAAATTAGGTGAGTGAGTGGCTTGGCTGGAAAGAACACTTAATCTCTTGTCCTCTTGTTTTTTGTTGCTTGACATTTTTTAATGTAATTTAAATTAATTGGATATTTGACAGTAGCACAGGGTATCTTGAACTCTAGGGCAAGTAATGCTTTCATGTTGCTCAGAACTTTAAATAAAATTAAAGTTTACTTTTACAAGGGACTGTTTTATATGATTTTATCACAGATCTACAGATCCATCCGTTTGTCCAGAAATGCAAAGAAGCAAAAGAAACTGAAATGTGAAATTGGTACCAGCTGAAGGGAGAAACTACTTGTAGAAAAGAGCAGTTCCCATCACTCCACCCACAGAGGAGTCACAGAAGACAGTGGATGGCATGTGGAGGAAAGCAGCCTGGATATATGTGCAGCTGAGAGAAAGAGGTCCCACTGTCTGGAAGAGTACATTTACCAGTTTGATTTTCCTGCATTCCTTAATTGGTCCTTACACAGCATTAGGAGGAGATTGATTAAAATCTGGAAGGTGGAGAAGGAAGGTGGGGAAGGAAGGAAGGAATTTGGGAGGGAGGGAGGGAGGAAAGAAGGAAGGAAGGAATAGACAGGAGGACCTGAGCTCCACTCACATCAAATAACCAAGGTAGTCCACTTGAATGACAAAGTTCACTGAGAAGATTCCAGCTTCTTTTTTCCCACTGACTTCCAAAATAGTGTGGATCAAGGCATTTCTTTGCCCAGAAAATAGTACCATCAGTTCACATGCACAGCTCTGGGATCAGAGGGATCAGATTTCATTATAAACCTCCAGGGTAATTTGGCTCTGAATTCCAAGGAGACGACTTACCAGCTGAGCAGCTGCCTCAGGTGCTCCAACAGAGATTTGTTAGTGCGTTAAATATTGAACAGCTGAAATTGCTCCCCCTTTGTAACTACAAGGAAAGACTTCCCTACCAGGGAGGATCCTGTCTTGGAGGTCCCCAGGGAGTTACTTTTTGCCTTTTCCCATACACCTGTTGTTTCGACACATGAAGCTTCCGTCAAAGTGTCCTCATGTTAGAATTTGCACTAGCTTGGGATGTTACCCCTGCTGATTTGACTGTTCCAACTCAAAATAACTAAATATATATGCACATCTATAGGTGGCACAGCCTATTTTTCATCCAGTCTGTTTCCAGAGTAACCTTCTAAAGCGTAGGACGAGAGAGTGCTGAGCTACTGATGAAAAACGCTGATTTCTCAACCTCAGACTACAATTATAGCAACAAATCCAACCAAGAATAATCAATTTCATTCCCACTACAATCTATTCCATGTAGTAGCACTTCAGAGTTTGTAATAGGTGATCTGGATGCTCCTTTCTGTGTGAAGCATGCTTTCCATACAGTGCTTTGTAGCTATTCAGGGCAAGCAGGCATCGATGCACTGTGCCACTGAATACTTCCAAAAATAGGCTGTAGATACTGCAAAATAACTGCTTTCTTTTGAAAAACACTGTGACCTCCACATGGTCATAACATCTCCAAGACAAAATAAATCTGGGCATTTCACTGTTAAAACTGCAGGCAGCAGTTATGGGAGGGTAGCCGGTTAATTAAAATCAGTATTTTTAGGCTCTGACTTCTTTCATTGCCACCAAATCCAGACGAAAACAACAGCTACCTAAAGACAAGTGAGCTTTTTTCCTATCTGCATGTGCGACGCTGCCTCATACCTAATCAATATATGGAAGCAACTTCAGATGTAGTGCAAAATAAATGTGCTTCAGCTGGAAGGATAATGGTAGATGAGCTCAATAAATCTTCAGCAATCTGGATGCCCATATATGAAGGCAAAGAAAACATGGAAATGGAACAAAAACAAGCACACATAAAAAAGGAGAAATTTCTGACAGTGTAATGTGAAGTCACATGGAGATTTTTGAGCAGCTGTTGCATGGCCAGTTTTGCATTTCATTTCACCGGTAAAGATTACCAAAAAAAAAAAAAAAGGAAGGTACATTCACCATCATGAACATACTCCAGATATTACTGAGGTTAACAGGAGCCCCATGAGCATGTACAATGATAGAGGGACCTATTTATCAGAATTAGGTATTTTAATATCAAAAAGACAGATCCATCTTGCTTTATCATCACTAGTGCTGATAACTTTGGAAAAGCTTTACTGACAGACGAGACTGCAGTGAACAACCATGTTCATCTTTGACTCAATGGCTCTTTGTCACTGTTTGACTCATGAGAGGTCCTACTTCTCATTCTCAGGTGATCTGGGGTATTGGAGTGAAAGTTTTCTCTCAGGGAGCTCCTTTGGGCTGTGAGAGAATCAAGCTCCAAGAAGACTCAAATGCACAAATACCTTTTTCTGATAACCTGTCTGCACAGTGGGCAAGCATCTGAGACTTGGTTAGACATCTCAGATTAGGAGGAATGATGGCTCTTGCATGCACTAGAACAGCTTTAGAACCTGTGGTGGTGACTGCAGAGGATGATTTGATGTTGGCATTCTACAGAAATCCACAAGGAGACAATCAAACTGCATTGGGATGGATTTGCAACACTGAGCCTTTTGCAGAGTAGAACAGCTGCTGGTATCCAGCATCCATCATGTTTATGGTAAAATTTAATTGTGTGGTGAGATGCATGAAATAATATATCCTAAAAGGATGCTCCTTCCTTCTCACTTTCTTCATCTTAATGCTGAGCCTTTGAGACCTTTGACAATACATCTAATTTCCTTTTGTTGCATAATCAAGCCCTGTGGAAAGGATGAGATCAATCTTCGGCAATTTTTGTGAAACTCTTCATGCTGTCACCTACCCAACTGGAAAACCAGGCAGGGAAGAGCAGTCTAGCAAAGAGTCAGAGCCACAGGATCTCAGGGCGGTGGGATTTGAAGGTTTCTATGGACACTGTTCAGCCAACCCACTTCTCAATGCAGGGCTGAGCATAGAAGGTTTCTTAGGACTTCTCCAGTTCAGTTTGGACTGTTTCCAGGGAAGAAGATTCTTTGGACAACCTGCTCTAGTGTTCCGCCGTTCTTCCAGTAAAAGAAAAAAAAGGGTTTTTTTATGATATCTGAATGGAATTTCCTGTGTTTCAGTTTGTGTCTGTTACCTCTTGCCCTTTCATGAGGGGCCATGAGAATGGGCTGGCTCTGTCTTCTGTACAGACTCTGGCCGATGATTTATGCACATTTATAATACCCCCACTGACCCTTCTCTTCCCCAGGCTGAACAGTCCCAGCTCTCTCAGCCTCTCCCCACACTGACAGATGCTCCAGTGGTGTAATCTCCAGCAATTTCCAGTGCTGGACTCTCTTCAGCAAGTGTGTGTTTTTCTTGGCAGGTGGAATGCACTGCCAGACCTGCTCCACTAAATCAATATCTTGCACTGAGGATCCCGGCACTACAGATATCTCTCTCTTGGGTTGAGTAGAGGGAAAGGATCACCTCCCTCAACCTGCTGGCTAAAGCAGCTCAGGATCCCACTGGCCATCTTTGCCACATGAGCACATTCCTGGCCCATGCTCAGTTTGGCATCCACCAGGACCTCCAGATCCTTCCCCGCCAAGCTGCTTTTCAGCCAGCTGGCTCCTGGCATGCAAAGAGACCATTCCTGCCCAAGAGGAGGAACTGCTTCTTCCCTTTGCTGAATGTGGTGATGTCCCTGACAACCCTTTTCTCCAACCTGTTGAGATTCCCCTGAGGGTCAGCTCAACCTTCTGGCCTGTCATCCACTCCTCAAAATGCCAGTTTACCATGCTTTGTGAGTAGGGTGAGAGTCTTCTCATGAGGTCCCACCACCCAGGTTATTAATGAAGATGTTGTGCAGTATAGGCTGCAATGTTAACTACTAGTGGTTGATCTCCAGCTGGGTTTTGTGCCATTGACCAAAGTCCTGTCAGTCCTAAAGCTCAGCCAGCATTCAGTCCACCTCACTGGCTACTTTTCTAGCCTATACTTCATGAGTATGTCCATGAGGATGTTATAGGAGGCAGTTCTGGAAGTCTTGCAAAAGTCAAGATAAAGAATTTCCGCTGCATTGCCTTCTGTGCTGAGCCAGTAATTTCTTTATCTAGTATTCAGGTATGATTTCTCCTTAGCAAATCCTTGCTGCCTGCTCATGATCATCTTGTCCTTCTTGTGTTTGGAAACAGTTTCCAGGTGAAGTTTCTCCATTACTTTCTCAGGGTTTGAGCCGAGGCTGTTTCATCTACCATTCCCTGTATCCTTCTTGCCCTTCCTGACGACAGGAGTGACTTTGGCTTTCTTGCAATTCTTGAAAATTTGCCTTGATCTCCAAAACCTTTCAGAAATAATCATGGATGGTCTCACAATGACATTGGTCTGCTCCCTCAGCGGTTCTCACATCAGGCCCCTCATTTTCCATCTGTTTAAACATTCTCCAACCTGATCCTCTTCCCCTAAGGATGAGAATTGCCTGCTCCAGAATTTCTCTCGGGAAAAATCAGGTACGGTAGTTAAAGTAAGCTTTCTTCAGCAAAGACATTAGAGGTGAAAGGGATTGGAGCAGATACATTTTTTATAGGAATGGAAATATTTCATCCAATGCCTTTCTTTAAGACACTTGTATGGTGGTTTAGGATTTTCCAGAGTTTAAGGACAAAAAATGACAAGAATGTTACATGAATACCTGCTGTAGTCACCCTTTTGGCCTCATGTGAGCTAAAAAATAGCTCCCAAAACAACAATATCCAAAGCAACAGCAGAAAAAGATTAAGCAGGCTTTGATACATAGCTACTGATGGAAGAAATTCTGAAAATCACTCCAACTGACTTTGTATTATAAGTCCTTCCACTTATAATGTGAACTCTTAGTTATTAGTTACCTTTCTTTTTCAAGCTTGGCTATGTGAATCAACATCATAAAAATTTGGTATAAAATAACCTGCTAAGCATTCCACATCTGAGCTGTAAGTAATACAGCAACAAAAAAAAAGAGGCTATTTCATGATTATGAGATCTGTATGCTAAGTACCTGACTGAAACATCAGTAATGATTCAGGCTGGAGGAGTTGTGTTCCCTTGATCATGCTGGTATACAGTAAATTGGTGTCCACGGGTTGAAGCTTTTCTTTGTTGAGTCTCTAGAAAGGCGTTTTCCAGAATTCATCTTAATTCTGAATTTGGGATTGAGAGACCTATGTCAACATTTCACCAGCTGCAAAGTAAGTAGTTAGCCACAAAAAGAGTAAGAAGTCTGTGGCCAATAATTTTGCACTGCAAAGGGGTTACAGGTTGCTAAAAATCAAAAATCTTATGAATATGATAAAGAGAAATAATTTACCACTTGTGACTGCTTAAGCACTTGTGAATGCTGCATATTCCAGTGTCTAAGAGAGTTGGATGTGGTTAATGCAACGTAACAGTAGAGTTATGCCATGTGTTCAATAGTTGTGCACTGAAGAAAACAGCTTGCTGCACCATCAGAAGAACCCTTGATGGGATGTCCTAGACATGTTACTTGCTAGGTTGATTTATGGATGAAAGCTGTTAGTTTTGCAATTATAATGGAGCTGTTGCCAAGCCCAGGAATTTCACTGGGCTTATTGATCCTGAGGTGTAGACAACTTGTTGGTACAAGCAACTTAACTTGAATGCCTGGGCTCCAGAAAATACTCCAGCCATTATCCCTGTTCTGTCAAAATCCAGACAAGCCTTCTCTCGGTGCCATTGGAGGAGACATCACTGAGGTTGCACAGTGAAATGCACAACATCCTGCTTTTTGGAGTGAGGCTGAATCTCCCTGCTCTAATGATACAGCAGAACCAGGACAGGTCAGACAGCACAGGATACCAAGATTCATATTTCATTCCGACATCTAATAGTCCACCCTGCCTCACCCACTTTCTTGTGATTTCTCAGGTAATTTCCACACACAGCCTCTGGTTTCTTTTACACTTTCTTGGTGAATGCTCTGTTAAGCCCTGCTGGGTTTGAACCAATCACCAGGGACATGGTGCATTTGCAAATCTTCCCAAAGCCTCTGTCTGTCCTGAAAACACAAGGATCCAATAGGGTAAGCCATGTTCCATTGTTCTTTTGAAGCTGCTGATGATGGGCATTCTTCCTTAGTGATTCCTTTATCATTTTGGATAGAGCCTACTGTGATGCAGCTGTGTGCTGAAATCCACGTGTTAACGAAAAAGCATATTCATTATCAGCTCAGTGCACACTCAAAACATTGCTGATACAGACAGTGATAGGGTAGGGTTATTTGGCAGTGTTAATGCATCTGCTGGAGCAGGAATGCCATGCAAGAAGAAAAGAGTTGAGTTGTTCAGAGTGGGGAGAAAATGTTGGAGCAGATAAATGATGAGATGGCATCTGTGTGGAAGCAGAGGAAGATGGGAGAACCCAAGAGGATAATTAATGTGCTGAAACAGGAGCCAGATGTCAATAAATTCAGCTTTCCTGGTCATTTGAATGCTGATTCTGTAGTCTGTGTTGATGGGAAAGACTTGTTAGGCAGCCTGTTTGTGGAGTTCAGGATTGCCCATCTTAATCGCTTGTTAGGGGTACTTGACACTTTCCACGGCAGGTACTGTCAGCCAAAGTAAAAATAAAATTTGAGGAACTGGTTAGAACAAGCCAAAGTTTCAGATTCTTTTCCCAGAAAGCCCTTCTAATGCTATTCCTACCTGAAGTGCCACAATCTGCCCAAAACATCTAGATCTCCTGTTATGAAGCAGAAAGGCGCAGCAGGGGCCTCACAGGGATGTTTAGAGGTCTGCTCCTCACCCCTGCTGCCCATGGCACACAAAGGGAGGAAGAAAGGAATGAAGGCAGGAAGGCAGGAAGGCTGACATCTGGCTCATGCTGGGCCTGATTGGTGCCCACTGGAGCCAGTGGTTTTGTGTCAGATGAAAGGGACAGGAGTGCATGTGAGGATTTACTCACATGCACCCTGGGGCAGGCAGAGCCAGAGCCCACCTGCCTCACACACAACTCAGTCCAGACTTGGCGGCTGAAAATTCTGTGTCCAGACATTGCATTTTCTCATGGCAAAACAATCCTCAGCCCTCCAAAAAGCCAGCCTGGGGGTGCATGAAAAGGTGTTTGCTCTCTGTGGCACTCAGGAGCTCTGTCCTGTCCACATGAGTGGTAGATCAGCATCAAAGTGAAGGAGATCCTTCACAGGCAGCAGCTCTGGAGGATTCTGAGAAAGCTTCTTGTTTGCTATTCCTGCAGCATCCTTGTGTTTCTCTAACAATAACACTGTCAATTATTGAATATCCCATTTATAAACAGGGTGCCACCCAACTCCCATGACAGGACAGAACAAGTGCAAGGACTGCAGTTCCAGACTCTGTGCCTCACTTCTGTGGTCAAAAGACAAACACATACAAGGGAAAGTCATCACTTTTGCATGTACTGGACACATCCAGCAGTTTTGCAAAAATAAGTAGTTTGTGTGTGTATTAAAGGAAAATGGGCATGAATTTTAGGACAAGTGTTTTTTTAAAAAAAAGCATAAAGACACAAGAAGGTACTTCTGCTTGTTTGTGCTCTGCAATGAGCATTTTACTTTCCTCTCTTCCTCTTCACTCTGCAGAGGGTGCCTGTTTCAAATATTTTGCCCTTGACCCTGGAAATCAAACCATGCAGGGGCAAGATACTTTATAATTTTACATTTCTTTCAGGAAGACCAGGGGAAAAACTCTTTTTTCAGATGTAGTGGTATGGATTTGGACCACCAAATATCCTGGTGATCCTGGTTTAATATGATTTTGGACTTGGTAGGAATAGAACAAGGTGTACCTAGCAGGAGGGAGTTTATGGCTCATGCCCTCGACTGATGTAAATCAGAATACCCCCACAGCAGCTGGTGGAGACTTTTGACAATTGCTGAAGGTCTGGTTAAGCAAGCTATCAGTTTGTTGTCCAGTTTGCACTGACATTTGCTTTGGCTTTGCTGAGGGACAAGAATGGCCACACCTGCTGCTTCCTGGTGCAAGATGAAGCAAGGGACTGTCCTCTGGTTCACCCACCTTCCACAGCAGCCTGGGCCACAGGTCACTGGAAAAGACACAAGATCTCAACAAGCTTTAACTGGTGCAGTGCTGACTTCAGCTGGGGGAGGATTTATGCCCTTCAAGATCAGATTTGACTGTTGGCTGACTGTTCCTTGTCAACTAACAACAGCTCCCAGCTGGTGTACCCTTCACATATTTCTGTCCATGGCTTTCATGGTGGAGCTGATCAAGATGAGGGCTTGGAAACAAGGAGAGCTTTTCACTTCTGCTGTTGGACTGGAAGTGCACATCTAGGGATGCAAATAAATGGCCAGGCCAACACAGGTGAGCTGTAGGCAGAAAATAGCTTTGCAGAGTTTTGAAAAAATTGAAAAGGACAATTCCCAACAGTTCCTTAGAAGTCCATCAGAATTAGGTAGGGATGATTGTCCCATACAATTTTTTCAAAAGTTTGAGCAGGAGTGAATATTAATCAAGTGCTGAAAGGTGTTTTCAAATACACTGAAATTTATCTTCTCTTAGGAAAAGGGATTGTGTTATCAACCCTGCCAAAAAGGTGGAGTTCTGTGAGACCACATGCCATTTAAACATTCAGAGATATATTTATTTTAAATGTATGTGGCATCATCTATGGATATATTATTCAACAAGTCCTTGATTAGCATCATCTGCACAGCCTTCACCCACTCTCCTGTAGGTAACAGGCAGGATTTCAAAAGGGGGATTACATCTGTGTGAAATAAGAGAAGGATTTGAAGCACTACTATTTGGGCCTGTTAGCCCAACACAGCTCACATCTTGCTGCAGGAGAGAGATCTTGCACCACACAACTTCCCACTGGCATTTTGACATCTTTATGGAGTGCCAAGGGATAGACAATACCCCCTTGTTGCACCCTGCAGCAGCTCTTGGTGCTTCAGAAGGTGTGGCCCTCCCACAACAAGTCAAGCCCGCAGTTTATAAGGACTTCCAAGAAAGTGCCTGGAGTTGTACAATTAACAAGGAGTTACTCCCGAGGGAATTCCCTCCCTCATCTCAGCTGGTGTTCAACTTATCTGCGAAGAATGTACACACTCAGCCTATGTTCCTTTTATCTCAGCTTAGTTTTACTGTAATTAAAATCCTCAACCAGCCCGAAGAGCTATATATATTTATTTTTGGTCTCCGTGAGGCTGGAACACAGGCCTGCCATGTGAGCCCTGGGAAGGAGTTCAGCTGTGAGTTCCTTGGTTTCCCTCCTGACTCCTGGTCTGCCTCATTTATGGCCTGATGTCCCCACTGTGTGCACACCCTGCCCGAGGACAGCAGGACCTCAAAGCTGCCCGGGTCCTGCAGGCCCCACCAGAACACAGATTGCTAATTATTGCTAAGACTAATGTGCTGAGAGTGTTTCTTCGGTCTCAGCGTGCACAGCTTTGGGACCACTCATTAATCCCAGAGGTAATATTAATTTTGAAAAATCTTAATGCGCAGCACTGTTGGCACTAGTGATTTTATCGTGAGTCTCCTGATATTTGGTGTTTCTTGTCGAGGTCCACTTCCTGGAAACCTGAGCATCTTGGCTTGCATTTTGAAACAGGCAAGTTTTTAGCGCCTTCTGTGACAGTGAGGCTGGGAAACATTCCTCAAGTATGCTCTGGAGACAGAGAAAGGCAAATAAAAAGACCTTAAAATGTGTTAATTAGAAAGAAAGACAAGGATTCTGAAAGATCTTTTTCCCCACCGTGATTTCTGTGTCTTGTATTACTTGCATTGTGCAAAACCATATGTCTTGGAGTGGGATAGGAAACCCCTATTGGTTCTGAGGGGAGAAAATATCTAGGTCAACTGATTTTAATATCATGGCTGTGGCTAGGTTGGCACCGTCCGTCTAATTGCACCCATTTTGTTAAACTTTTTGTCCTGTATTATTTTTAACAGCTTCAAATTTCATGTCTTTCCCCTTGGAATCTTCTTTCTTAATATCCTTGGGGTTTACTTTTTCTTCACCATGTCTGCTCTCCCTTGTTTTCATTTGTCTTTCGGTTTCGGTGAGTTGGTACAGGTTGAATTTACATCAAGGAAAAGCATGAAAGGCATGAAACAGACATTAGTGGTGCAGAGAGAAGATTTCTGTTCTCCACTGTGATCCAAAAAGAGCCTGGAACAGTTAAAAAGTGTCCTGGACTTATTTATGCTCTGCTCTAAGTGTCACTGGTTGAAGTTTTCCCATTAGTGGAAGGGAGATGTTCCCCAGGCCACTGTGCTGTTTTAGCAACTAATCTATTTCAATGCTTCTTACGTAGACAGGCCAACAAATTTCCAAACAACCAGAGAGCTTTGGCAAATAATGCTGAAAGCAGAGTACTGGGCTCACACAAAGCAGCCTGTGTTACTCCAGTACCTTCTTTCAGGGCTGGACTCTAATAATCAGGTCAACTGACTTAATAAGACAGCTGCTTGCCAAACAGCAAAATCCTTCCTGTGGAGAGAGGAGAGCCCTGATGGGGACCTGAAGAGGGCAAAGCCCTCCAAGGGGCTGGGGATGATGTTTGAGTACTGAGTGTCCTCTTTCACAAGAAGACTTTGATGTGCTTTTCAGAGGCAGCGAGTACAGCTTGTGTTTTACAGGGAGGAAACTGAGGCACGGAGAAGCATTTTACTTCTCTCAAGGTCACTGCAGCCCACCCTGCAGCTGTTCACTCCACCAGCAGTGCAGAGGGGTGGGATTTTTTTGGGTGGGCTGTTGTGTGATCAGGGGTGTGGTGGAGGGCAGAGGGAAGGAAGGGAAAGGTGAAGAGGGGAAGGGGAACAGCCACAAGGGTGAAGCCAGAAGAAGGGGTGGCATGTTGAGATGTGTCTGGGTGGCCTCACAAGCCAAGTGGGCAGGAGCTGAGGTAGGAGAGAGAGTGGGAGCAGTGTCGTGCAGAGAGCCAGTCTTTGTCCTTATCCAGTCAAGCAAGTTTCACTGGTGGTTGCAAATGTTTCAACAAGCACTGATGCTGTGTGGAAACCATTCAATCTATTGACAGGAGGGTCTGTTTTCTTACTCTCAAACCATGTCTTTGAAGAAACAAAACTTCTGTGTTTGGTATTTTTGGTAGGATGTGATTTATTTCCCCTTAACTTTGCTAACATTTTTTCTTATTTCCTTTTTTTTTTTTTCCCCCTGTCTCCTGCCAGACCTTTCAAAGGGAAAGCCAGCTTGCACTTAGCTTCTCGTTCCTCAGCTCTAGATAAGTTATCATTTCAGCCTGTCTGGAAATTTGGAAACCCTTGTGCTTGGAACTTTATCATAGACATTTCCTCTGCAGGAAGAGTGATCAGACCAACAATAGCATCTTGAATTCAAGGCAGAGGAAATGGATGACTGCATAGCTTGGTTTTGATGTTGCACTCAGCACTCAGTGTGCTGATTCTCATCTGATCCTGTACTTCTGTCATGTCCTTGGACGAGAACCATGCGCTTGCACTGAGACATTGGCATCACATGTTGTGCTGCCTGACCTGTGAGCTGCCTGCTGCTCCCCCAGACCTCTGGGAGAGGTGCATGTTCTAGGTTCCTTCCTGCAGGAAAGAGGCAGGGCTTTCATTTGGAAATGCTCTCCTCACAGCTGTCAATCCTTGCTTGAGACAGCAGCCACCAGAGCAGTTTTCCTCCAGGCTTGCAAATGAATCTGAGTTTGAGGGGATCAAGCCAATCCTTAGCAAGTGCAGGGTCATCAGCAGTCACAAATGTACGTCGTGGCTGAGTGAGAGATGTTTGCTTGTGTTATGAAATGTGTCGGAGTGAGAGTACACACCGGGGATTTGTTCATTTTAGCAAACCTGGCAGAACCTTCCTGTGACCTAAATAGAATACCTTGATCTACATAAAGCATGCATCAGGGTATTTCCTGATTTATTCATGAAAGGTTCGCTTTACAAAGGCATTTGGAACTGTGTAATCTCAGAATACATGATACATGTAGCTGGCTGCTCAGCTGGCATTTGCACAAATTGCTTTGATATATGGCTGTAAAGTATGAAGGCACAGTGAGGCCAATTTAAATACTTGATACTGGAGTAAACTGGTTAAAAGAGTAAATTAGGTCTAACCTACAGATTTTCTTGCTACTGCATGGAGAAGGTTGCTGTCCAGAATGAATAATTGCTAAAGGGATGGGAGACTACATTCTGGTAAGCAATAAAATCCACCAATATTAAGTGGGCAGGGTTAAGGGCAGAACCATGATGATAAGATCCATGAATGGTGTGCACTGATTTTGCATCTTTCACATTAAGAGCCCTTTTCTGATTAACATCAGATTGAGATCCAACACTTTGTGTTAACAAGATCAATAACTGAAGATTTCTGCTGCCTTTCACTTGAGACACTTTATGCCTTCCTTTGCCCTTTCCCACTGACATAAAATAAAGTCTAAGGTAATACTTCTTCATCAAGTCTGTGGATTCATTAGGGAATTTCCAACACATATCTTTAATGATTTGTGTAGGTATTATTTGTACATGATTCCTGCTGTAATATAGTCAGTAGCAAGGTAGATGGGGATGGTTGCTTGCAAGCAATCCCTGTTTTGGAGCTTTGGAAGAAATTTGGGTTAATTTACAATAGAATGAAAGTGACATTTGTAAAGATGGTAAGAGGGGAATGCCAGAATCCATTACACTGATGATCCTACAAATGCACTGGCATTCTCCATTGGTGAGTTAATGTTCAAATCCTATCAGTGTTACTTGCTAAACTTATTGCAACTTAATGGCACACTTCCAGATTTTTATCATGCCAAACATTGGTAGTAGATGAGTCTGCATAGATTTTGGGGGAAAATTTTTCTCTTTTTATGGAACGCTGCCATAAACAAGGTAAAAATGTGATTCATTCAAGTCCCATGGAATGAACTTTTTCAGTTCTCAGTCTCATGATCTTTTGTTTAAGAAAAGACCTTGTCCTGTGTGGCTTTGGAATAAGCTGAAAAAAAACTTTTTTTGATTACTGTGTTCCTTAAAAAAAACCACCCAGAAACTGTTTCCTAAGAGGTTTTGTGATTGAGCCATGATTTAAAATTAAAACAACTCAAATGCATTTGTCAGTGTTCATGGAGCAAACACAAGGGGCAGCAGAAACCTCGACTGTCCATCTTCCAGACAGTAGAAAAATAATTTTTAAAAACTTGCTACCAACACCATTGGCTGCCCTGAACAATAGGGAACTGACAGACTGATTCTGTACTTCATATCTTTTCATATGACATACTTTATAATATCAAGCGATGTTTCATCTGTATGCACAGAAGACATCAAATAAAGCACAATTCTTACCATATTTTAGCTTTAAATTTTATCAGTTCCAAGCAGTAAGCAATTTGAGGTCTTTCTTCCTCTGCATTTCTCTCCCCCTCCCCCCCCACTTCTACATTCTTGGCTAGAAGGGATCTGTTTCTCCACTGGCTCTGTAAATCTGGGCATTTTAGAGTTAACCAGGACCTGAAAGGAGCAGGATGACATGAGGTTTGCATTAAAGAGTGGTATGTGGACAAGTGGCAAAGGCATGGATTTTGTGGTAATAAAAACACACTGGGTGATATTTTTGTCAGAGGGCCTCACTTCACTGCCTCCAAAATACAAAAGCATCAGGAAATCAGATTGCTGTCTCTGAACCATGATTGCAGAAGCAGATCAGAGTGCACCTTATTCCCAACTCTCTGAATCGAGTTTAGCTTTCTTCTGGCACATCAAAAACTGCCCACGTGCAATGCTGGTGGTGAAAACCTGGGGCTCAGCATTGTTTCTGGATTAAAAGGACAGCCCTAAATAGAAACCAAACTTTCCACCAGAGGAAGCCATCTGTCTTGGCAATGACGTGGCTTGCCAAACTAAGAGAAAATTATGATGCTAAGTCAGACTGGCATCATGGGGAGATTTTGTTTGCCCCATGTGTAAAAACTGTTGTTGTTGTTGTTTACTTGGATTCCGTTATATCAAATTCACTGAAAACTCTCAGAAAACTCTGCAGACAGAGGCACCTGTGGCTGGACAAGTGTATGAAGATCCTGGAGTTCTGGCTGCACATTTTCAAAGTTAGAAGATCTTGCTGCAGCTCTCTCAGCTGACCTCCCTTGAAACACGCAGCACATGTGCAGCATTACTTGTTCATGGCAGGGGTAGGGACAGACTGACTTCCCCTGTGCTCCTTCGCCCCATGTTCCAGCCTTCTGCAGTGGGAAAAGACTGTCTCTTTGACCCATCCATCCAATTAAAGCAGTTGTTGACAGTAGCCTTTCTCTTCTTTTTTTTTTTTTTTTTTGGAGACAATGTGATTTTATCACGCTGCCACTGAACTACGCTCCCCTTGTCTGAAGTTGGAACTAGATGCAGAAGAGTCAAAGAGTGAGAGATGAGTAGAAGAGAGACAGTGTAATGACAGAATGTTTTACATGCCTTTGAATTTCTAAGGGGATTAGGCACTCCCCTGGTGCTTTGACATGGAGCCTATGGCAGCTGCTTTGGCAAAGCCTGCCAGCAGTTACACAAATATGTTATTTTCTCCTCATTTTCCCAAGGTGCAGAGTACACAACAACTTCTGCTACAGAGCAGCAACAAAGAGCATTTGGAGCTGTCAGAGTCTGTGTGCTTGTTGTGTTCCTTCACATGCAGGACCACCTCTGAGAACTTGTGCACCCATTTATGTTGTAGTCAGATACCACCACTTATGTTATTGAAGTGTAATCCTGCAATGCACACTGAAATGAGTTCCAGAGCCACACAAGTCAGTCTTCACCCCCAGCCTCCACACCTTCTGAAAGAGTTTCTCTGGGTCAAACCTTTTCCCAAGCATCAGCTGAAACAAAATCCTCTAGTTGCTGTAATTCTATCTGCCCCACATACTCCAGAGAGTTCTTTGCACAGCAGAAGTCCTTTTCCTGCAAGCAGGACAGGGACAGCAGGTGTTGTGCTGGTGTCCCTTCAGTGGAATCTGATTACCATTTTGGTTGCTTTTCTCTGTCTATTTGATAGGGTTGTTTAGGAAGCTGTGGCTGATGGTGCATTTTTAAGCCAAGGACTGACAGAAATCAGGTGTCTTCACTTTATAAAAGAAACATTAACCCACAGGTTGAGATCTGTCTGCAGCATCATTGGCAAACATGAGACTTGAGCTTTTCACGAAATGATTGAAGCTCTTTCCTCATTTTAAAGCAGATACAAGATTTCAACATTGAACAGTAACGCTAGTGGAGATGCAGCAAAAAAAGGACTCTGAATAGGAAAGAACAAGAGATGGGAGAAAAGGAGGTGCTCCCTCCTGGTTGCAGAAATGGGCAAGGAAAATTACGACAAGGAAGAAGCATCAGTATTCATAGCTGCAGCGAGAGTTGAAATGATGGTCAGGGCCTGTCAGTCCCAATACCGCATCCTTGATTCACATGTACTGATTCAGACATTAATTTGGACCTCAGATGTGCATGTCTGACTCCCAGCGAGCCCTCCTGGAGGGCAGAGTGTGGTTCTCCTGAACGGTGGGTGAGGGCATAAAACTCCAGAAACTGGCAGTGGTGAATGCAAACCCAAATACCTTCCTTGGCATCTGTACCCTTGGGACGGGACTGGGTTTGCAGGTCTCAGTGCGAGACACACACACACACACTCACAGAGGGTTCACCAGAATGCTGTGAGTGTAAATGAAGATTGTCACGGACACAGTGGCTGAGTTTTTTTGTTGGGGTTCCCCTCCCCCTTCGCCCTCCCGCCCCCCGCCCCTTTCCGAAACAACCAGCCAATTTAAGAGCACAGTTCAGAGGGAAGGGATTCTTGTTATGCTCATGAATCTCAAAGATTTCCCAAAGAAAGAACAAAGAGAGAAGCAGAAAAGGCAGAGAGAGCTGGAAAACCAGGAGCAGGCAGCAGACTTGGAAAGAAATGTCCTCCTTCTCCCCAGCCCAGGAATGCAAACAGGAAGCCGCCAGCAGAATGTTTGGAGTGTGTGCAGCTGCAGTTGGGTCTGAAGACACTGAAAGCTGTGCTGAAAGTATTCAGCTTGCCTCTTACAATGGAGGGGAAACACTTGCTTTGACACTGCATTTGATAACCATTTTGTAGCAGGAGTGCAGACCCTTTCATTTGCAGGGAAAGGGAAGACAGCTGTGGCTGTCTTCAGCGAAACTTGCTATTCTATACGTGAGAGAGTGCGCTTGTTAAAGGAGGACAAAAGGGTGCTTACTGAGGTTCTGCAGGTGGCTTTTGGTTATTAACCAGAGGAGCTCAGCTAGTCCAGAATGCGTTGGGCTGCCCTAATTCCTCTCTTAAGGAATTTCAGTTGCTGCTTGGGGATAGCCATTTGGAGACTGCACTGTGCATTGCCTGAAACACTAAGCTACTGCCTTGGAAGCAGAAGTTTCCTATCTGCTAGATCATTCTTCCACAGCACATGTTTTCCATGTGTGAGTTCTGATTTGGGGAGTTTTTGGGGGAGAAATCATCTGTAACAATACCTTCTAATTCATATGTAGATGAACCTCTTTGAGGAACCAGGGTAAAAACCACTTGAATTATGTAAATTGAGATAATTTATTATAAATTACCTTTCAAACAGGTTGGATCTGTTTCTTAATTCAAATGTCTTTAAAATTATCTCACCTAGTTTTCCTCCATTGTTCATGATCAGCAATTGACCTTGAGCTGGCTTGGTTCTTAAAATAGATTAAATAAGTGTATCACTTCTTTTGATTATAATATAGGTTCTGTTTTAAAAAATACTTGCTGAAATGAGTCTTGCAAGTTCTTTAGTTGCTAACATTTTTTTACTGCACTTTGAAGCTGCCTGAGATTGTGCATGAGACAGAAAATCCATTTCCTAATTAGCTGATTGTTTTAACATGTATGTCTGAGAGCTGTGTATTGGTACTTGGGTTGTATGTCTATATTATTATTTTGTCTTCTTGTGCATCTGATAATCTGGATTATCTCTTCAGGCTCCTGCCTGCTGATGGATCAAATGCAGAAGTTTGCACCTGCAGCACCATTGGAAACTTTGCTGATGGGAAGGCTTGGGTTGTGAGATGATTTTGCCAAAGAACCCTGGGAGACAGCACTGCTTTTACAAGGACTAATTGCACTATGTGTTTCCTTGTGTCTAACATGCCTGAATTTTAATAAATGAGGAATTATTGTTCCTTGTTAAGTAGGTAGGGTAGCTAAATATAGAGGAAGTCAGACTGCAGGGAGGTGGGGGGAAGCTCCAGTTTCAATGACTGCGGAGGAGGAACATGCAACAGCAGCACTTCAGGAAGCATCACCCAAGCTACTCCTCAGGTCTGACTCCTTAATCTCCACACAGAGCTCCACATGTGTCCCTGAGTGCTGCCCTTGCTCTGGTGCTGCCCTAGTGTTTGTGGCACCACCTTGAGCTCCTGCCTGTCCTCTGCTGGGAGTGGAAACCAGTTTTTCTGATTCCCAACCTAGAGCTGCGAGTGTGAGGTCCTGGTTTCCACCAGGAGGAACACCAAAGTTTGGGGAAGCCCAGCAGTGAAAATTGTTGAGAGCCATAAAAAATCCCAGAGTTTATGGGGAGAGAAGGATAGGAGTTGGAAAATGAGACACAGGAGGAGTGGAACAAGGTTGCATTTTAATCAGCCTTTGGGGGAGTTAAGTAGGGAAGGCTACTGGACACACAGAATGAGACAAAACTACAAAACACCTTGATAAGAGAAGAAAGCCCTGTGTCAGCACAGTTGCCCACAAGGCAAGAGCTGTCAGATCACTGTTTTCTGACACCTTCTGTCTCTTCAACACCTTTTGTGCTGTTTTTCTCTTCTCGTCAAGGTTTGGCTGACAGAGTGAAAAAAAAAGGTTTTTCAGGCAAATCACAGCCCGAGGAGCTTCCCCAGTTGCAGATTGTTACCCAAGGGAACTCCAGACCTAGATCTCAACCCATTCCTCAGTAAACAGCAAGGGTCTCGTGAGACGGAGATTGCCATTGCCACATCTTATGCAACAGCACAGATGTTGATTCATAGCTCCTATCTGTGCTCCAGTGTAAAGCTCACCCGTCAGCAGTGAGATGTTTGGAGAAGGGAATTTGTCTGGGGCTCTCAGTAACCACAGCCATGAGCTATCATCATTCTAGTACAGGTTAAGAAAAAAAAACTGCTCTCAATTACCGTACAAAAACCAGCAAATTTGCTGTTTTTGACAGTGAGCCGGGAAAGGTGACTAAGGCACAAGGAAGGTGGGTTTAACACCTGAGTTATTTTTTTGAGACCCTTTGGAGGGAAACTGATTTTTTAAACAAATAGTGTCGCACTCTGCAAAACTGATGGAAACTGCTTTCCTATTTTTCTCCTCCATGTGGATTGTCGTATGATCAAACTGCAATTTTTCCTCATAGGGGCATACATCTGGGTATGTCTTTTGCCTTGTGACCTATTTTCTTTAAACGTGAGAGAATGTAATATCTGCAAAACCTTTACCCCTCCCTCTGACAATGTGATTGAAATCGATTGACTGATTCAAAAGCAATTAGGTGGGGCTGACAGACAGACAGCACACAAGTTTTCTTCTATAAGAAATGAGGTCAAAAACTCCAAGGCCCTTCAAGATATCCTAAGGCCAGTATCAATAAAATTATATTTCAGATGTGAGGAAGGGCTTGCATGTCTGATACCTTGCCCTTTTTATCCCCCAAATCTATCAGGTGGTCTAATAAAAGATATTGCCTCTTCCTACAAACCTTTCCTCTCTCTATAAATTGGGGCTTACAAAATCTCTTGTCCTCTGGGAGTACTTACGTTGTGTATCCCTATTTTCTGTAGGTTTTATTTTCCTCTGGTTTCAGTGCAGTGCCTTGCTGCTCTGAACTACCAGGAATATACCAAACCAAGCATGTGCTATTTGTTATTCTCACCAACAGCACTACATTCCCCACAAGGTGATGGGCAACATCAGATTTTCTCTGGGGGAATAATTTTCGTTCTTTCTTCTCCTTATAAACAAATATAATCTGAGCCTGGCTCACTGTCTTGGAAGGCTTCCAGAACAAGGTGATGTGCTCTGTTTGGGATAAGCATGTTTCACTGGTTGACAGCCACTGCAAGAGCAGCATCTGAAAAAAGAAGGCCACAACAATTCCCTCCGCGCTGGGTGATGTTCTCTGACCTGTGTTATGTGGGAAGTCGGACTGGATGATCGGAGCAGTCCCTTCTGGCCTCAGAATCTATGAATCTGTGTTCTGATTACACATCTGAGAATGTGCAACCCGAGTTGAAAGTGGTGATTTATTGGATGCTGGCTACAGGCAGCTTCTTGTTTCTGAATAAGCAACTGCTTTTAAAAGGGTCCCTGTAGCTCGATGGGGTACAGACAGCTGTCAGCTTTTTTGGAGAAGAGAACTCGCCAGCCTATTTCCTTAAAGCACATTTTAAATTTACAGCTCTGTGCAAGTGCTGTTTTACAATAAGGGTTGACCCTTTCTGGAGATGGCTTTGTGTTTGATTTATAGGTACATCCCCAGTAGGGCTGCTTTGGGAGGAGGCCAAGGTGGGTGAGATCCATCTTTTCTCTCCTGCCTTGTGGATCAACTCATATATGAAAACATCCTGGTCTGGCTGGTGTGAGTTTTGTTGTTGCATCCTGCTGAGAGCTGTTTGAATCTCAGTGAAACAGATGATGTGTCAACAGCCGTTAAGAGGCTTGTCTTCAGCCTGTTGTTTCATTTGCTTCCAAAGACGTCACATGCAGAGCAGAAGATTCCTGCAGCAGCTGGGAGTCACTTTAAAGACACCAAGCTCCTACATCTTGGAATGACGGAGCCCCAGTAGTACCCTCAGATGGCTGGAAGGATCATGATGAGCCTCAGATGTTCTCTGAGAGCTGTGATCCTTTAAAACACTGGGGAAGGAAGAGCAGAAAAAAGGCCTTGGGGTGCTGGTGGGCCAGTGGTGAGTGCTGAAGGACTGGGAGAGGTGGCTCCATGCACAGGCAGAATTTTAACTCCAGAGCAGTAATGGGATTTCAAACAGTACTGTTGGTCATGTTTACTGACTTCAAAGCAGTGGAAGACACATTGGTCAGATTTGGAGCAACAGAGACTGTCAGAAGCCTCTGTAAGACAAATAATGGAATGAGGAACGGACATTCATAAAATATTTCTCTCTTGAATGTGGAATCTCTGGTGAGATACTGCTTTTAATGGTGGAAATCTAGAGCTGCATTATTATTATCATTATTATTGTTATGTAAAATACATGTTGACAGCAGATAAACATCAATGACTAAAGAGCTCTGCATATTCAAGGGTGTAAGGTTTTAGTTCTGGAAACCACTCTTAAATCAATTATGGCAATGCTGCACTTTATTAAAACAGTTAAATCTACCCTAACAATGAAACTGTCACTTTGAATTAGAAGAGCAACCTACTAACTTGTAAAATATGTAAATATCAAGGCAACCATATTTCTAGGTATATACATTATTTTAATTTACAGTAGTTCCTTAATTGCGAGGATTAACTGAGCAGAGATTGCACTATAAATGGTCTCACAATTATTAAAATGCATGTTTACATTGCTTAAATTGTGCAAAAGTAATTTAGAAGATGAATTTCAAGAAATATTGAGGAAATCTGCATACAGAAAATGTAATTATTATTGATATTTGCATAACTTCCCTTTCCACTTTCATGCACTATTACAAACCACACAGAACATTACTAAAGAAATTATTAGAAAGACTGCTGTAGTACAAATATGGATTCATCAATAAATGTTCAGGCTTCTAGGCAAAAAACAAACTACATGGCTGTGGAGAAGAAATATTATGTTTTATTTAGGTAGTTATTTGGAATGGGATCTGCACAGGTAAATCTATACTCAAAATATAGCAGTCTGTTATGACAGAGATAAATGTTGTTGAAAAGAACAAGTAAAATACAGGGGGAAAAAAATCCAAATGCCAATGGAAGGCAGTACAAGGGCTAGGAGATATGTGAGGCAGACGTGTTCCAGGTGTGGGGGTCAGAGCTAGCCTAAAACAAGCTAAGCTTTCACTCCAGCAGTGATGAAAAGGTCCTGATTCAGAAGTGCTAAGCAAAGCAGAAGTAGACTCCAAGTGCAGCAGCAAAAACCTGCATCAGGGCTTGCTTGAAAACCAGAAGGTCCTCATGATACCTGGGATTGCATGCACTGATGCACAACTGCTCTGCGTTCAGTGAAAAACAGACTCCAGCTGCCACCCAAGGGCAGGTGGAACACGAGGAATTTCTGGGGAAAAATAAAAAAAAGAAGAAGCAAAAAAGAATAAAGTGAACTGGGAGTAAAACGAACGAAGAATGAGATGACAAAAACAATTAGTAGAACACTCCCTGGAAGCAGCAACTATGGCCTATATTAGGTTTCCAAAAGAGGCCAATGATTGCTAAGTAATTGTCCTTCAGCTTCTGCAAATCAGGACACTTTGAAAGATGCATGGAGAGGTGCTTTTGGGAACCTTGGTGGACACATTCCTACCTGAGCTGCAAGAGGAGCTGAAAATCCCACAAGATCTTGCAGTGCAGCTGATAAGGGCCTGTGCACAGAGAAGGACCCTGTTTGTTGTGTGTGTGTTTGTGTTTATGTGCTGTGTCTCATGAGAAAAACAATAGAAAAGAGGAGCCTTGTCAAGATTATCTGTCATGAAACAGGAGAAACCCATGTATCACTCATCCTGAAGGCTGTGCACCAAGGAGCAGGAGAACCTCACACGCCCCTGACAATGAAAATAATGAAGTCAGATTATCCAAGGAAACTGTGAGTTTGCCTTACCCACAAACTTCAGCCTCAGGGAGGGAAGAAGAATTATCAGAAAGGTCACTCTGAGCAGTCAGAGTCCAGGACAGAGCAGAACAGCCCCTGAAACCCATAAGGCGCAAACGCAGAGCTCACAAGGAGGGAGAAAGCAAAATGAGTTCAAGGGAAATAAATAACAACATGAAAAAAAGTCTTAACAGTGCTGAGGAAGCATAGGAGACATTTCTCTCCATGTTGTGAAGACCTACAATGGCATGCTGATAGGATCCCCAGAGAGAGCACATCATCTATAACTATGCAGCACTGCACATGCTGGTACTACTAATAAAAGAGAATGGTTCAGATCACAGAAATTAATTAGTTTGGAACTGCAACCACCAGGAAGAGAGCATGCACACAGCAGCATCCCAAAGTGTGTTCTTATTAACGATTCTCTGTCTGGTTTGTGTTGACAGAATTCTGTCTGTCTCAACAAAACTCTGGAAGCAGCTTTAAACTTCAGGCCCCCATCAAACAGCAAGCGGTCTCCCGGCAGCCTGCCTGCTTGGAAGCCAGTAAATCCAGCAAATAAGGACTCGACAGCATCTCCTGCTGTCACGAGGAAAATTTCAGCTTCTGTGCTGGAAATGTCCCTTCTCCTTGAGGGGCCATCACTTTGCAAGCACTTACCATGCCTGAAAAGCAGAGCTGTGCTGCTAGTTCTCAAGGCAGCCAGAGTCCTGCCCTCCTAATCAAACCCATCTGCGCAGGGGAAGGGTCAGAGAGCTTCAGCACCCTGCAGGATTGGAGCCGTGCTCCTCACGGGCTTCCTCACTGTGGAGAGCATGCTTTCCCCGTGCCAAGAGGCAGAACAAAGGCTTGCATACATTTTCCTTGCCTACCCTTCATGCAAGAAGGGGCTCGGCTCTCTGAGGGCCGGAGCTCATTTAGAGGCACCTCGGTAGTTCAGAGTTCCCATGTCCGATACTTCATCAGCCACAATTTACTGCAGTGAGATGTGATATACAGCAGGGCCATTTCATCTCCCAGAACTTTAGAGAGAGGGGGTCTGTGTTTTAGCATCTACCAGTTTTATCTCTGCCATCTGAATCTCATTTCCAGGATAACCAAGGGTCCTTCTAATTACTGCTCTGGTGAATGTATATTGCTCCAAGCCCTTGTGATTTGGCTGGAAACTGGAGAAATGCAGACTGATGTTATTAGTCATTTCTTCAGGGGAAACCCACTGACACACACTGAAAAGTCATAATAAAGCTGTATCAATCTGACTACCTATCTGGCTACCTTGTAGAAGTGTGAAGTTTGAAGAATATGCCTGAAATTCCTAGAAATTTTAGGACAGCAAGGTCTTATAATGGTTCTTGCTGTCCTAAAATTTCTAAGAGCTTAAGATGATGGCTAGCAGCATGTTCTTATACAAACACCAGAGAGGACAACAGTATTTTGTACAGCTAACCATGGCTTGTCCCTGTGCCAGAACACACATTATGGGTCATGATGCAGGACCTCTGATGCTCCAGGCATTTGTTGCTGTGGTTCAGTGACCACAAAATACATGGGGTCTGCTCCAGCTCTGCCACTGATCTGCCACGTGACTTTGGGCACCTTATGTCCCCTGCCTCAGTTTCCACAATTAACATGCAACATTTTCAAATCAATTACCCCTGACACTGAAACTAGGAAGAACACAGCATTGATTGCTCTTTTCCCTCTCTCCCCATTGGACGTGAGGGTTGTGATTTATCTATTACACTGCAGTATGTATCTGTGCAGCACTCAGTGTCTTGTAAATACTCATTAATATCCTAGGAAAGCCCCCATGAGGTTGGTAGAGCAATATGGCTCTCATTCTGCATTTGAATCACAGTGATATGAAAGACCAAAGGACACATTTTAAAAGCAATCTTTTATCTTTGTATCTACCTTTATTTCCATCAATCTGCTTTTTAAAAGCTAGCAAGATGGAGATTCCACAACCTCCACGGACAATCCTCCCCAGTCCTTAACTATTCTTACCATCAAAAAGCTCCCCTTGATGTCTGCCTGATCTAAATCTTCTTTGCTGCATTTTAAGTCCTTGGGTGTGGAGAAGCATTTGAATCTTTCTTTTCTGCAGCAACTCAACTGTATGAAAGGATTACCTTCATGACTCACCACAGATTTCTCTTTTCAGAACAATCCTAACTCATCTGGTCTTTCTGTCTTAGACATGTTTTTAAGATTTTCAATCATGCTGCCATTTTTCCAGGGGGATTTATGTCTCTCTTCAAGTGTAATGTCCAAAGCCAGACACTTCTGATACAGCCCAGGATGCCATTGGCCTCCTTGTTCACTTGGGCACCCTGGACTCACCAGCATCCCCATGGCCTTTTCCAGCCACTTTCCCCCCAGTCTGGAGCTGCAGGGGTTGTTGTGACCCAAGGGCAGGCCTCAGGACTTTCCCTGGTTGTACCTCACCCCTTTGGCCTCATCCCACGGATCCAGCCTGTCCAGGCCCCACTGCAGAGCCCTCCTGCCCTCCAGGAGATCCACACTCCCACCAGCCTGGGGCTGGCAGGAACTGCCTGAGGCGGCCCTCAATGCCTTCATCCAGACCTTTGCTGAAGATGTTAAACAGGCCTGGCCCAGCACTGATCCCATGGGAGCCCCAGTGGTGCCCAGCCCAGCTGGATGCCCCTGCACTCCCCAGCACTGCCCTCAGCCAGTGCTTCACCAGAGAACAGGGCCCTGTCCATGAGCAGCAGCTTCTCCAGGAGATGCTGTGGGAGAAGGTGTCATAGGCTTTGTAAAGTCCAGGCAGACACATCCACAGCCTTTCCCTCAGCCCCTGAGCAGCTCACCTTTTCCCAGGCGGAGATCAGGTTGGTCAGGCAGGCCCTGCCTCTCCTCAGCCCGGGCTGGCTGGGCCTGATGGTCTGGGTGTCCTGTACCTGCTGCTGATGGCACTCGAGGTGATCTGCTCCTTGGCCTCCCTGCCACTGAGGTGGGTGACAGCCCTGTAATTCCCTGGATCCTCCTTGTGACCATTCCTGTAGATGTGTGTTCACATTTGCCAACTTCCAGTCCTGGGACCTCCCTGTATAGCCAGGACTGTTGGTAAATGACTGAAAGTATCTTGGTCAGTTGTTCCACCAGATCTCTGTGGAATTCCTTGGGAGGATCCCATCTTGCCCCATGGACTTGTGTGGGTCTAACAGGTATAGAGGTCATTGCCCTCTTCCCCTTGGATTATAGGGCCTACATTCCACTTTATATTTCAACTTAGGGTTTTTGGAGAACTGGATTTACTTTTAAAGACAGACCCAAAGAAGACATTTAGCATCTCAGCTTTTTCCTTACCTTTGGTCACTATTTTCACCTGCATCCAATGAGAATGGAGATACTCCTTAGTCCTCCTTTTGCTGATGGTGTATTTTTAGAAACATTTTTATTGCATTTTACAGCACTAGCCTGATTAAGATCCAGTTGGGCATTGGCCCTTTTAATTTTATTTCTGTGTAATAACCTCACAGCATCCCTGTTGTCCTCTTGAGTAGCCTGATCCTTCTTTCAAATGTGACAAACTTGCCTTTTTAACCTGAGTTCTAGACCCAGCTCTCTGTTCAGTCAGTCAGCCTTCCCCACTATCTCATCTTTGGGCACAAGAGGACAGACTGCTCTCAAGACTTTAGAATTTCCTTCTTGGAGAATGGTCAGTGTCCCTGGACTCCTTTGCCTTTCAAGATGGTCTCTCAAAGGCTCTCTCATCCAGTCCCCTAACCAGGCCAAAGTTTTCCCTCCAGAAGCCCAAGGTGGCAGTTCTGCTGCACCCCTCCTTACTTGGAGAATCACAAACTCTTTCATTCAGTGGTCACTTTGCCCAAGACGGCCTCCAACTCTTCCACCACACACCAGCCAGTCTCTGTTCCTGAACAACAGGTCCAACAGTGACCACCTTCCCTCATTGCCTCACTCACCTGCTGTGTCAGGAGTTTCTCTGTCACCCACTCCAGGAACCTCCTGGACTGTTTTCTCTCTGCAGTGTTGTATTTCCTGCACTGACATGGTCAGTGGAAGCTCCCACTGAGAGAAAGGGGAACTTGTTGGGACTGCTCATAGAATATTTCATCTGCTTCCCCGTCCTTGTTGGGCAGTGTCCCTCCACTTCTGCCTTGTTGGCCTTTTGCCTGATTCCTGTGCACACACCATCAGACCTGTTGGCTTCCAGCTCCTCCTCTTTGTTGCTCATGCTACATTTGTTGGTGTAGACCATTTCCAGATGTTCCCATGGCTTTTAAGACATCAATAACCCTTGTGTCTTTGAACCACATGGATCTCCATCCCCTGCCTTCACTGAGACAACAGGCTGAAGGACTTGACTGGTACAACAAGGCTCCTCTGAAGGCAGTACCCAGCAGAATCCACTTTGAAACATTTTTAGATTTAAGCAATCGCTGATAATTATTGTTTAGGTGTGATTTCCAACTACTTTGTACCCACAGTAATTCAGTTTTATTTAGATGCTTTTAGATTATTTATTAATACGTCTTCCCAGACAAAGTCGAAAGCCTTACTAAATTTGGTGTAGATGAGGTCTACTATCTCTATGCACATGAGATCTGTTTCTTTGCCAGAGATAGAAATAAGGTTGTTTTGACATGATTTTGATCTTCGTGTTAAGGCATTTACTGGATTTGGCTCCTGGTTGAAGAGGACCTCTATTGAAGAGTAAAGCAAAAAGACATCAAATAGTGCCATCTGCCAGTATCTTTCTCTCCTCGTTGAGTAGCAGACCTAGAGTTCCCTTTTTTGGGGTTTTGGAGGCAGCATTTTGGGGTCTTTATGGAAGGACTATGTCACTTTAGTTATTCTTGTTTCCTTTTGGCACCACCCTTTTTTGTTTTATATTTCTTGGTCCTCTGTGTTCATGGTGTTCTTTTGTGTTTGTATTTGCAACTAGACCTACTTTTTTACCTCCTGCATGATTTTTGCCCATGTTCTTCATAAAAATGCAACAGTTGTGGTTCAAACAGATTTGTCCCTCCTGAATTTTCTCTTCGTTCTAGATTTTGGAACAAGGATTTCTTGTGTGGTTAATATTGCCTGATCTCCCTTTTTTCTGCCAGCTTGTCACCCATGGGATATTACCCACCTGCTGCATTTACTGATGATTCCCTTCCTGAATTCCTGTGAGGGTTTTTTGTGTTCTCTGTACTCTTTTTCTGGGATAGAATTACAATTCTTCCCTGTCAGCAAAGAATGAAGTACATTGGTTTTAATAGTGAGACTAATTCATCATCAAACAGACCAACTCTTACCATGACCAGAATTCTCCATCCTTTTCAAAAAAGTGTTTTACTGGGCAGATGTAGGCCAAATGCAGAAAGTATGGTGCCTCCTCACCTTTAAAAACCTGTATTTGTGAAAATTTACACAGATATGTTCTGGTTGTTTCACAAGAGAAAAAGAGCCAAGCCAGCAGTAGAACCAAATCCCTGTGGCCTGCTGCAGTATCAAAACCGTGGATTCATCCATCATTGCTCTCTAAATTACATCTTTGTCATATAAGAGAATGTAGGCTTCCCTGCATTTGAGGGAAATTGCCGATTCCCTGAACAATCACCCAAAAGCAAGCAGTCCACAGACTGATAGGGAAGTCTGATGGTCTTATGTATAAAGAGTCTCCTTTGGAACCTGATGCAGCAAAATCCATCAAAGGTAATTCAGAAGTCACTTCAAAATTTGCAGGTAAAGCTGTGGATTCTGGGGCGAGATGAATTTCCAAATCCCTTTTAAAACCTTCACAAAGGACACAAGTGATAGTTTGTTAAATCTGTAGTGTATGTTTAATACATCTGTTCTGTTGTTTGAGTAGAGAAAAGCCATGTACTTTGTTATGAGGGGTTGTATGGATCCATGTCTCTGTTTTTGCTTTCTTATCTTTATTAAAATCAAACCAGACGGCACTAATCCTTCAAACAAATTATAATTTATTTCTTCATGTTCAAAGTATGAGGATTCCTTGGTTTCCCTTACCCTGATAAATTCAATGACTTTAATTAAAAAAGGAATGGTTTAAACATAAGACATAATTAAATAGGTGCCTGCTATAGTTACCACATTGGTATGCTCCCCTTTTGCTGGTTTGAGCACACATTTCCTCCACTGAAGTCAGTTGCTGCCCATACAATCTGATTTCTATACCTCTTCCTACATTCTGTGAGTGTCTGCAGAATCTGGGCTTATGTCCCCTTTCTGACCTCATGCTGATGTAATTCTGCTGATTTTCAATGGAATTACATTGGTGTTAAATCGCCAGCTTTATTTGGGTTGTTCGCTGGGATCCATGTAGAACGGGTCATTTAAAAGGTCATGCATTCTTCTTGTATGAAAACACTGAGTGCTTTTGGGAAAAAAAAATTCTTTTTTTTTCTTTCACATTTTATCAGACTAACACCTACTTTTTTAGGTATTACAACAATATAAATAAATGTTACTACTCTTGGGAACTGCTACTGGACAAACTGAATTTCTTCTGTGGATTTTTGAAACCCTACATCACTTCCAGATAGGGGAGAGGCTTGGAGATATTTGTAGAAGGGAGAGTGACTTATCACTGACCTGCATTTCCCTTTTGTGGAGCCAAAATTAAATTCTCGTGAGCTTCTGTGAATTGTGCTTCCTCTTCTAATCACTGTGGCTGAAGGAACACCACAATCTGTGGTGCAGGGGATGATACACCCAAGCCTGTACACTGGCATGAGAGAAACTTGGACCATTGCACCCAGCTTAGTGTTGCCACCACCATTTCTGGGGCTGTAGTTGTTATTTAAAACTGCAATGGTTATTTGAAGTTGTAACTTGGCACTGATTTTCCTTTGAGGGAGCCAAACCGTGCTAAATCTGGTTTTGCTGGTGTCTTTGTACCTGGCTGCAGGAGGTGCAGGACCTTTGCTGTCTCAGCCATCTGGGCATGAAACCTTGTGACAAAATCTGAAAACCACAATTTTTTATATTTTCTGCTAAGAATTAGTGCCATGTCTCCATTATTATTTTAAAACTATGCTTGTTCATTCTTCCAAGTTTGGAGATGTGCAGAACAGCCTGATGTGATTTCTAATGTCTCATTGCAGAAGCATGCCGAGTAACAGAAACCTTCTTTCCCCTACTTGTGTTGCTGCTGTTATCAATTTAACCTGTCTTACCACAAAATTTCAGTTTTGCTTAATTTTCTTCTCCCTTGCCCTAGTTTTGGGCCAAACTTGAGAGAATTCAGTGATCCAGTGTAAAAAAAAATCTCAAAACAAAACAGAAAACAAACAATAAACTCAGGCTAAGAAGAAGAATGCCCCCAAAGCAATGAATAATCTCTGCATCCCCTGAATGCCCAGGATTGAAATGTATCTGCAAGACAATGTCACTGGAACCTGGGGACTCAAGGAATTGCATTAGGGACACACAAAAACAGTTGAGCTGTGTGCACTGGAGTGACCAGAATGAGGACAAATAGTGCCAATGCAGCTAAGAGATAATTTACTGAGTCAATTTTGTTTGGTTGTAGGTGGATGCAGTTAACTGAGATACACACTGAGGATGTCAGCAGGGCACCTACAGAGCTTTTCCTACACGTGCTCACAGATTTTTATTTGTTTATTTGATTACAGTGCTGCTGATCTCCAATGGTTGGAGAGGAGCAGTGAGAAATTAACAGAAGATTTACCCTTTCATCAGGAAACAAACCCAGATGAGGAATGCTAAAACTGGCAAGCCTTTGAGTGAATCACTTCATGGTCTGCCTCCCAGAATGAACACAGTAGGGCCCTACAAGCAGGGATTAGTGTCCCCAGATAGGGAATTTGCCTGACCTAACTCTCAGACCTCCAGCTGCCTGGCTTTTTAAAGAAGACTCTCAGAGGAGAATCTCTGGTTGACCAGAGAATCATCTGAAGTTCTCCGCCCTTTACTGGATTGAGGAAGGGCTCGAGGGAGCAGTGGAAACAGCCTCGCAGGTCTGTGGGTGTCTGGTGCAGGTTTCACAGAGAGCATCTTCCCTGTGGTTCTGCTGCTCAGTGAATGATTGCTCCCTGTTGTACACAGGTTTGGACTCTTTGTGATCAAAGGCTGGAAGGGATCTTACAAGGTCATCCAGGGCAATCTCCTGCTCTGATGTCCCAGAAATCTGATCAGAGAGTTTAAGCCCTCTTTTTTTAAAGTACAAGAAGACAATTTGGTGCTCTACAGACAAATTTGACGTTAATAGAATGAGTTAGTTTAAAGAATTTTCCAGTGCGCCTATTGTCATGATACTTGACCAGTCATTATATATAGATATAGAATCTATTGTATATAATACATATTCTATTCTGTTCTATTCTGTTCTATTTTGTTCTATTCTATTTTATTCTATTCTGTTCATTGTACTGTATTATGATATTATTTATTTGTGGTTATATATATTAATATATGCATGAAAAAATCATTGTTAGAGTACCCTCTGCTTTAGGCATTTTTCTTTACAGTGTGTTCTGGAAAGAAATTTTGCTGTTGAAGTTCTTTGCTATTCAATATCAAATTCACTTCATGTGGAGCTGCCCTGCCACTCACTGCATGATTTAGAGCTTTTAGGAACTCTTGTTATCACTGTGTATTTAATTAATTGTGGTCTGTTCCAGCTAGACACCATAATGTAGGTGACTTCTTTGCATTGCTTCAGCTCTTCTTCCAAAACCTTTAGATGGAGAACTAACAATCATTTTTCCTTACAAATGCCTCCCTCAAGGAGACCCCAATGAAATTTCCTTTATTAAGGCAGCAAGGAATTTCCCTGGCATATGTACATAATTTGGATTTTACTCTTGGATGGGTTTTTTGCTTCTGCTGAGCTTGAGAGTTCATTAGAGTGAGGATTGTCTCTTTCAAGTATATTAGCACAGTAAAACCATGCTTTATGAATGCAGAAAGACATCTTATCTTACATGGCATGGCCCAGTGTGCTGCTCATCAGTCCGTCTGACTGCCAGGTGATTGCTTGCTGGATTGATAATCTGACTGTCAGGACATGACAAAATATGAGGTTGGTGTGGTTGAGCTCTGTGAGAATATTTTTTGTTGTAAATTTCATCTTAGGTGTCTCTGGGTTTCTCAGAAAGGTTTAGGTAGCAATGCTAGATGTCAATGAGTTCCCACCCTGCCACTTCTAGGATCGGCCATAAAGCTCCCAACAATCACTGTGTTCTCTATTTTAAACAAAAGCTGTGTCCTGTAGCTCCTTGCACTTGGCTGTCCTCATTCTTTGATATTAAAGAATGTGCCACAACTACTTCTTCTCCTTCTCCTTCTCCTTCTTTTTTTTTTTTTTTTGCCTTGTGTTGCACTTTCTCTCTTGATTAAACATGATGTTTTCTGCTTATGTTCATTTTCTGACCTCTCCTAGCTTCTGATCATGTCCCTGCTGAGTCTATGCCACTATTATCATACTGTCTGTAATGCTGTGGACACCTGCTAAGACTGAAAAAAAGCACCATTTTTCAGCTGAAACAATTCCCCAGCAGACTGTGATTCCAAGAGTTAAGCCGTGGAATTTGAATTTTTCCCACTGGGTGTTTAAAGTGTTCAGCACAAGTAACTTGCTGTCTAAGCTAACCTGTCAATACTGAGGCATGTCAGCTGACATTTGAGCAGCTTTATCTCCAACTGGTTTGTTAGGTTTAAAATAATGCTGTCTTTCTTCAGAGCTGTAGAATCTGGGCAGACCCAGATTTGATCATATTCCTTATAGAATCGCAGCACGGTTTGGTTTGAAAGGGACCACAGAGATCACCTGGTTCCAACCCCAGGGACACCAGACCAGGTGTTAACTTCCAGTGAGAAACAGCCCAGGACCCCATTTCAAGAATTTGAATGGACATTTCTTGGATATTGGACATTATCTTATTTAGGTATGGTTTAGGTTAGGCAGGAGGGTTAAAAAACCTCTCAGGATTCTGCCCAACCCCTAATTTCTCTTCCAGCCATGGGAAGGGTTAGCCCCTTTCACATTATTTGAAGGGTTTTTCTATTTTTTTCAATCCTTGTTTATGAAAGGACTTACATCTGTGTCTATATAAAATGTGTTTCCCCCCTTTCATTTATGCTCATTGATCTTTGAATGTGACAGTCACATTCTTACAGTCTCATATGTGGATTCTTACATTCAGCTGTCCCAAAATCAGTTTTCTCTCACAAATTACTCCTATGGGTAAAGAACTCAGCCCAATTTTCATTCCCCCCTCCCCCCCCCAATTAATTATTAGCAATTTTCCATTCCAAACACTTCATTTCTACAAATAATTTAGCTGAACTACACAGGGTAAAACGTTCTCAGGATTTGTGCACAGCACTTTGATATGGAAGGCACAGCTGTAACTGCAAGATTTGCTCAAGCAAAAGAATTGTGACATTACTTTTCAGTATTTCTTTCACCAGGTTATCTAAATCAGGTGAGAAGTGCATTTAGAAATGTGGCTGCAACTCAATGGCAAGTTCATCTCCAGCATAGAAAAAGATGACCTATTTTTTCATGCTTTATACCCCAAATAATCTTTATCACGAGTCAAAAACCAAATCAAAACAAACAAACAAACAAAAAAAACCTAAATGCATTAATTTACATTTAAGATTAAGGATCAAAATATTAGGTTTTTAAGGCTCTATATGTTCTGTCCAGTGTTCCAGACCCTGAAGGAGCTCCCTGAAGGAGCTTTGAATGCGGTGAAATTGAACCTTCTAAAGCAGAACAGAAGATTTCCACAGTTTAATTACCTAGGAAGTACCATGATACCTTGATGGTATTGGTGCTGTATGATGATTTTATTACATTTTGATTTCAAAAGATGGACTTATTTCCTAGAAACTTGAGGTATCTAGAATATCACATGCTGTTGCAAGCCTAAGTCTACTTTTCTTTACCCCTAAACCAAACCTATTTTCCTCTGGATTGTTAGTTGCAGTGCAATTTTGTTCAGTATTTTTTGTTATAATTTCTTTGCTTTCATTATCCTAATACCTTTGGGGAAATAATTTTATGGTGGAAAGTGAGACATAGAGATTGGACTAAATAAAGAAAAATCATCAATGAAATGACAGAGTGTGGAATAAACTATAACTACAATGCATTGTGACTTTATCCCTACTTTGTATTTTTCCTTAAAAAATAGTGAGAATGAAACCCATAGAAAAAACAATTAGCTGCAGACCAGTAAGTAGTAAATAATTAGGTGAAATTTTACTCTTGATGTGTACTACAGAGTCTCACAGAGGAATTAAACCATGAAAGTGAACAGAATGTCCATGGTGAGCTCCTTGCTGGAGACAGTCTATAATTTTATTTTTTTTTAAATATTGTTATCACTGAAAATTTCCATGTGTCTTATCTACACGGAATTCTTGAAAGGATGTTTATAGACATCCTCTGGGATAGGGGATGTGTCAGATTGACATTAAATACCCTGATGCAAAAGCTCAGTGGTTAAAATGTATTAAGCAGGTGTCAGAGCTCTTAGTACACCAAACAGAAGAAACATGGTATTTTTCTTTTATGTTTTAAAAGCATTTGAAAGGATCCTGCTTTCCTCACTGATGCTCCTGCTCATGGTGAAGCCCAGTTTAATTCCTCCATCCCTCAGAAGCCTGAATTGTATCATTCCTTATTGGGTATTATCATCACTAATTTGAGATCATAACTGAGCAGTGTGCTTTCAGGGCTGACACAAAACATTTGGAGCCCATATGGGAGATCTTGCCTTGCCTCACAGTGCTCTATAAAAACCAACACAAGCTTCCTTGAGCAGAGTAACCCAAGCCAGAGGATGTAACACAACATTTCCATCCTTCAAATACAGTCAGCTCTCCATAGAGACACTGCCCCCTTCTCAACTGTGCTACCCTGCCCTTAGCTGAGCTTTTGGATGATCTCTGTCTGTGTTAACTGGCCCCCAAAGGTGTATTTGCTAAGAATAACAGTGGACACAGTTGACTGGAGAAAATTGAGTGTTCTACATACTGACCTGTCCTCTGGATCTCCTTTTTGGATTCTATAACTAACATTACTTGGTATTTTTGTTCACAAACAGGAGGTTCTGGTAAAATAAAGATTGCTTATCACTTTGAGCTGCTTTGTCCCAGGACACTGGGATAAACTTTTTTTTGACAGCTACATTATTTTTAAAGTGCAATAATAATTAAAAAAGGATGTAAACCTTTTTTCTAGCCTTTAAAAAAATTACAGCTATGTATTTTAGTTACCATACCTTTGGGGAAAACATTCAGATGAAATTTAAATATGCAATTTTACATGGATTTTTTCTATACATAGCCAATTATATATTCCCTACTGAACAAAATTTCAACTTCACCTCCACATTTAGTTTGGTGTTTCACAGAGTTAGTCAATAGAATAAAAATAAATAAAACATCTGCATATTTTTAATATGAGATAAAGCAAGCTGGCGAACATAACCCTGTAGTCTAAGCACTACATCCTGCATTACCTTTGGCTCTTCCATCAGCTGCTTTTACAAATTAAGTGGAAAACTCTGCCATCCTGACACCCTGGCATTTTTGCATTCACTTTTTGCTAAGGTGTAGATAACAGTGGGTACACAGCAAATGGGAATCGTGGTTGCATGGTTTCTTCATGTACATGTGTTTTACCAGAGTATCAGGCTGGGTGGACACGTTAAAATAAAACACAACACATATTTAGATTAAATTTGCCTCTATCATGAGTCCCAATCCTGCTGTTATCACCTCCCAGAAGGATGATGCTTTATCAGCCTCTCATTAAATGTGAGCAGTTATTTTGTGTCTCCCCCTTATTTGCCTACATTTTAATTTTCCACATTCCCCCCACACTGCAGACAACCTGTGGTTTCCGTGTGTGTACGTGGTGGAATTTTTTCTTACTGAACAGCCTGATCTGCTGGCCCACGGAGCATCACCTGACTTGTGGCTGCACATCACCTCCAGCCTCACTCATTCCCTCAACTGGGAGAGGAGAATGACGATTTTATACAACTTAAAGGTGTTTCACCAGGTATGTACTCACACCAACAAGCTGTGGGTATAACAACAGCCAACCCCTCCATGCTGCAGGAGGCCTCCACCTGGATAAATCCCATTCTCTGGATTGGCAATTTTCCTCCTTTGGCACAAAGTGCTGGCATGCAGGATTCACTATTCATGCTGATAATTCAGTAAACAGCAAAATTAAATCTTCTGACAGTCTCCTACAGGAATTTCATTAACTGTAGGCCCCATCATAGAACTTCATTGCAACAGCAGCACAGGGATGCTGTTTAGCTGCCTTATGGAAAATATGCTCCCTACTTCCTTTGCTAGTAGGATGGTCTGTTCTCTGTAGGTTTGCATGTGCTTCCCATCTCTTGGCAGGGGATGTTTGTTTTTCCCAGGACTTTGAACTCCTAAGTGCTTTTGAAGAGATAACAAGAATTGGGTATTTATTCTCCCAATTCAATGTGTGTTGTAGGAGAACACAGTTCTCCATCATGGTGCACTGAAATATGTGCAGGAAATTCAGATAAGTCTGGCTATCTAATAACAAGTCATGTTTTGCAAACCATGACTAGCCTGGTGCAAGGGAAACAGTTTCAGAAGCTTTAGATCCACCAAAAGGAAAAGTCTGACTGCAAAGAATCACTTGAAGACTTAGCCAATAAAAGTAACAAATGGATAAGAAAGAGAGGAAAGTCAGGAATGAGTTCCACAGCACTGCTAAAATGCTTAAAGCTGGTGGAGAAAAAGCTATGAAACAATAAGGAAATTGGTAGGTTTGTAAGGCAGGAGTAGAATCAAAGGATGGATATTTTTCATGGACTGAAAAGGCAGGGTATTGTCAATGGTGGTTTGGGAGAGGCTACGCTGTACAAGAATATTCAGGAAATGTTCTGAGACACATTTTAAGATCAGAGAGAAGAGAGCAATCAGTGTGGTTAATTTGGGTACAATACACATGGAGGCTGTGGTTTAAAATGTGAAGATTTCCAAGAATAAGATTATAGGATCTACAATCTGCAGCAGTGGAGAAAGTAGGCTTACCTCTGAGAGGAGACAGCATAGTGTAGGCTTTGTCTTTAAGAAGCTGGGAAGAAAGAGGTAAGAGCAAACAATGTAATAACCCTTTATGATACCACCAATTGCTGCATGGGAAGACTCAGGGAAACAGTAAATGAGATTCTCATTAGCCTGAGATGTAAGAGGAATAATGGCTATATCAGAAAAAGAACCAACTTCTTTGAGGAGTGACCAAATTTCAAGGAAAATAAAAATTTAGGGAGGAAAAAAATAATTACAAATTAATAACCAAAAATATATAATTTCTCCTTTCAAGTGTGCTTGCAAAAAGCAGCAGTGATTTAAACCTATATTTGGACCTGTAGATGAATGTCTTTGCAGCACCTTATTGTGGATCTTCAGCCTGGTGCTGCTTTGATCACTCTGGTTGGGGTGAACTGTGTTTTTCCCCCTACAACCACTGTTTTCAAAGAGAAGAAAGGTCTAAGAGGCTAGAGTGGAGCAGAGGCAAGCTGTCCTCTGTTATAGGGCAGCACCTCAGGTGTCCCATGGAATGAGCTCTCTGACCATTCCCTGTTGTGGGATCTCACCAAGGTGAAACTCAGGCTGGCCTCGTATTTTCATCTCTTCTGGCAGAGGAGAAGGCAGAGAAGTGTGAGAGTTGGCAACTCAGCCTGGTGTTTTTCAAGGGGGAAAGGTCTCCAGCTCCCTTCTGACTTGCAAAGATTCCAAGGAAGAACTGAAATGCTTAAAATGAGCAAGGGGTTTTGCTGTGCAAGACATGAGCATGGCCTAAATCACACTTGTGTGGGTCCAGAGGCTTGAAATTGAGAATTTTCCTGAGCTCCAAATGCCAGCACACTAATACCACCTCTGGAGGCAAAAATAGCCAAACATGACAGTGATCATATTGGTCCCTTGGACTGTAGGGCTTGAAAACCTTCTTCAGACATGTGGCTGAGTAGGCCAAGGATTTTCCAGGCTGTCTTTGATGCCTTTTTCTCCCTCAACCTCCTCCACGTGCAATGTCATCAAGTAATAAGGAAAATATTTCCTGGATTGTTCAGTCACTGTTAGTGACTTCACCCTAAAGCTACTGAATTGTGCCGGCCTTTTTTCTGTGCCAGAGCTCATTTGTTGACTTGGATTCCCAAGGTGATTTGAGATGAGACTATCAGCCTGTTCCAAAGCCACCAAAGCATTTTGTCCCCAGCTTTTCAAGGTCAATCCACACTGGAAATCAGGGAGGCTGACCAAATTCTTTGTCGTTTTTCCTCTACCACGGCTGGCTGGTACCTTTCAAACCTAGCTGAAAGGCAGGTTTCCTGCATGAATTGGACTGAAATCCTTACTTAGAGAAGGTTCATACTTCAAGGGACGAATCAAATGAGATATATTAAAATAAAAACAAGAGGTAAATATATTTTTAAACCCTTTGAGAAGTTTATAGAAGTTCAAAAGCGTAGACATGGAGCTAGAAGTCAATGTTTGTACCAAACTCTTTGCTTACAGTGTCTTATCCAGCTTCTTTCTCTGTGGGCACTGGGAAAATCTCAGCTGTGTGTGGTCTCCAGTACATATGGGAGACAGAGCTGGAGCTTAAACTGTCTGTGTTTGTAGCTGCATTTAGTGTCTTTAGCAGAGATTTGCATCACATTATCAAAACCATCAGTCTCTCCCCAGTCTTGCTGTACTTCTGCAAACTTCTCAGAGAAACTCCTAGACCTCAACCTGTTGATCTCTCCCGTTCCTTCCTAACCACCTCAACCAATTTACCTCCTACAGAATAAAATCTGGCTCACTAATGGAGACTGGAGTTGAATCAGATGACATAAAGTATCATCTAAAATGTCATGTTACTTTTTACCAATTTCTGCTGCTTAGTTTTTGTTGGGTCAGTCCTTGCTATTACTGCCCACAGGTCCTATTGTTCATTTTTGTAAGACTTGGATTATCAATAATGACTGAACTATTTTCAACTATCAGAGGGATCTGATTATTTATAGACTTCTGATGCCAATTGGAAGCATCCAGTTAGACAGTTCTTAACCATTACTTGTTCCTATCTGGCATTTTCTTCAAGTAAATACAAAAAAAAAAAAAAAAGACATTTTTCTTGAAATAATAAGGACACTGATAAAACAACCTTCAAAGTACCTGTTAGTACTTGGAAACAAGGATTGGTGTATATCAAATACTGATGCCTAGGGAAAGGATGTCATTACTAAATTTGCATCTCTTCCCTCACTCAACTCCTCTTCCAGGTCTTGAGAGAATGTTCCTGGATTTCCAGGGCAGTGATGTCGTGTTTCTCAGTGACCCAGTGACATGGGGGAAGCACTGATGTCCTGGCTAACCTTGTGCCATGTGTACAGGACATTGCTCTGGTCTCTCTGTTGCTGGCAGGGGTGTGATCATAAATTAGTAAAGATAATTGTTGTGATACATTTCAGCTGCTGCTGTTTTCACACGCACATGAAGGAGCAACACTGGGCACATGAGCACCAGATTTAGCCTACTCCAAAACAAGGCAGGGGCAGGCATATCTGGGGTGCTTCTTTTAGTTTGACAGGTTTCTTCAAAAGTGATTAAGCTCCTCTTCTCCATTTTGGATCCCTCCCCTTATGAAGTGTCACCCAACTTGTGTTTGATAGCAGCAGAATGAGGAACTGATGCAAAGGAGATGACCTACAGGAAAGGTTAAGGAAAAAAAAGCCTTCTGTTTACCAGACAACAATTGATATTCCTCCTTTCTGACATGTTTTGATGGTGGATGGCTTAAGAGGAAGGCAGGAAGCCAACTGTTGACTTGCAGAACCTAGCAACCAGCTAGGGCTAGGAGGGAATGTATCCTGCCTTTGGAACAGCTGACTTAGTTGGGAGTTTTAAAAAATGTGTCTGCACCGTAGCTGGACCTTGGGTACTTGGCAGTGACAGTGTGATGAAATTGCTGGTATCCTTTGTCACTTGCACATGTACTATGAGCAGACTTTTTAAACTCCACTCTATAACAGCTCTGTAGAGATAAAAGGGGAGAATCAATAATTACAGAAGGGGATCCATTAGGGCATGAAGATGCTTGCTATGGAAGAAGTGCTGCACTCTTGTAGGAAGCTCACTAGCCTCTGAAAATGTGGATTTGGTCCCTCTTGCTGTTCTTCCTGATTTTAGCCAGAGGTTTGGGTTTACTTTGTGGTCAGTGAACAAGAAAGCACTTCAGCATTTGCTGCCTGGTAAGGAAAGAAGGTCTGGTTCCTCTCTGGCCCTGAAAATTTGCCTCAAAAGTTATGACATCAGATTGTTTGTGATGGTGAGCATGTTTCTACATCTTTGGGAGATGCCAAAATTCTTTCCTGCTGCCATTTCATTCTTATTCTTCTCAGTTGTGACAGTGACAGTGACTTGACAGTTCCTTCTCAATAAAAACCTGGCAGTGAACAGGACAGAATTACCTACAAATGAAGATACTTAGAAACATAGAATTATATAACAACCTTTGTTGGAAGAGACCCACAGGGATCATCAAGTCCAACTCTCGGTCCTGCACAGGAGAACCCCAAAAATTACACCATGCTCCTGAGAGTATTGTCCAAATGCTCTTCTACTCAAGACAGGCTTGATGCTGTGACCACTTCCCTGGGGAACTGTTCCAGTGTCCTGCCCCTCTCTGGGTGAAAATTTTTTCCTAATATCCAGCCTAACTCCCCTGACACAACTTCAGGCCATTCCCTGGGTGGGCACTGTCACCATAGAGCAGAGATCAGTGCCTCCCCCTTCTCTTCCCATCACCAGGGAGCTGCAGAACTGCAGGAAGGTCTCCCCTCAGCCTCCTCTTCTCCAGCTGAACTCACCAAGTGCCCTCAGCTGCCCTCACGCAGCTTCCCCTCAAGGCCCTTCACCATCCCCACTGCCCTCCTTTGCACACTCCCTGATAGTTTAATATAATTTTCATGTTGTGATGCCCAGAACTGCACACAATATTCCAGGTGAGGCCGCCCAGGCCCAGAGCAGAGCAGGACAATCCCTCCCTGGCCTGGCCAGCCATGCCGGGCCTGCTGCCCCCAGGACAGGGATGACCCTCCTGGCTGATTCAGACCCAACTTTCTGTCAACCAGGTCCCCCACATCCCAGCTGTCCAGTGTGCCATTCCCTTTCCATATCCCAGCTGTCCAGTGTGCCATTCCCCATTCTGTCCAGGTCACAATACTATATTTCTTGATCACCAATTTCCACCCAAGAATGAATATGTCTTTTACTCAGAGTTTACTGAGGTTCTTGAGAGATTACTTATGACTGATAAAATGCTGAATGGCCCTTCAGCCATGCCCACACAAACTTTGTCTGGACCTGATCATATCCAAGCAGCCCAAGGGCTGCAACTTGGAGAAAATAATGAAAACAGAACCTACTGGATGCTGGACAAAAAGACACAGAAAAGTAGTCTCTGTCCAGGTTCAAACTCCACACACTAAGGTGAAGAAAGGATTGGAGACAAAGCCAGGCAAAAGTCTCGTTCAGGGTTGGTAAAAAAACTCGTTAGGGTTGGTATCACATAGTGCTGGGAGTTCCTTTAGCATGCTCCTCCAGAGACATAAAAACAAGTAGTCCCTAGCTCTGAGTAAGCTGTTCCACATCTTTCACAAGCCACTGAGGCTCCTGTGTCAATTGGATTGATACCCAGGGGGCCTTTCCAAAATGAGGGCAGGGTTTCACACCCTCTGGATGTGAAACCCCAGGCCACTTCATTGTTCGGAAAGGAGGCACTGGAAGAGGAGGTGGCACCTGCCAGGTGGGGAGAAAAGGTGGCAGGAGGAGGCAGGGGGAAGAATGCTGTTAGGGTACGAAATCTACAGCTCAAAAACATCATATATGATGGTCAGCAAGCACCTCCACAGCCAGTGGGACATTTCAGCAGTTTCCTTGGGTGGCAATGAGGTTTTTTTGGGGTCTGCTGAGTGTCTTGAAGTCATGCTGTTACTACCATTTCTTCTCTCCTCCGCATTACAGCTGGTCCTGTCAGTCCTTGAGGTGCCTTAATATGAGGTGTCTTAATATGAGGTGCCAGAATATTTCATGGCCAGGCCTTGAATTCAGCACTGCTTGAAATCAGACTTTTACAGGAACATTTGCAAATTCATTTATTTGTCAAATTGCAGTTTCAAATTATAAGCAGATTTGTGTCTTCAGCTGACTGCCATTCCAAAGACAAAAAAAAAAAAGATCTGAGGAAAAGCCTAACAAATTTTCATTCATCTTTTTTTTATAATGAAGCATTTTGGGGTAATCTCCTTCAATATGCAATTAGGTCTGAGTTTTCTGAAGCAGAAATTCCACCTTATCCCTAACTTAAAACATCTGATCCTGAACAAAATTCTGCAGGCAACCAAGGTAAGTGTGTGTGCAGAAAAGCAGAGGAAGTAGGCTTTTAGAAAAAGCAAAGCATCTAATCATAACTATTGAAAGGAAAGGTAAGAAATAGAATGCTAGTTATCGCCAAGCTCTATGTGTACCTCTGCTGATGGCTGTCTTGCTCTTTTTGAGCAGGTTTTGCCTAGGGCCTTCTGAGTAGAGGTTCTGAAAGAGTCTGAAAGAATTTGGCTGCACGGCCCTTGTGGCATCCACTTGAGGCTGGACATTCCAGTCCTGCACAGGGTGCCTGTGCCTTTGGTGAGCTGCGATATTCACCAGCCCCTCAGACTCTTACAGCAGAAGTTAAAAAGTCTGAAATGTAAAGTGCTTTATTGTGAGATCTCTGCTGCAGTCTCTGCAATTTGGAGGGTTATTCTATTTGGTATTGCTAGAGCTCTCACTGTGATATACTTTAGAATAATGAGACATCAATTCCCAGTCAAGAGGCTATTTAAAAACACTCCTAATTTGATGGGTTGTGCAGATGAATTAGTTCATTCAACACAACTCTTGCCATTTATGCTGGTGGTGGGACAGGTGTTGTGCCTCCTGTCTTTGAGATTCTCCATTTCTTTCTAGGAATAGCTGGCAAATTAGGCATTCTTTTTCATCAGCTGAGCTTTAGTGTCGAGAATCAGGCTTCATAGGTAAGCATTCAAAGACAGGGGATTGTTTGGAAAATAGATGGATAAATAAAAATAACCTGTTGAACTCAGTATATTTCAAAAATATCAGGTCCTTTTGGCTTCACCCAGAGTGATGGAGGGCCATGTGATGCCTGTAGGACCAGAGCTTTGTCAGTAACACTTCTGCTCTGGTTTTCTTGCTGCACAGAAAACACTACAGGGGAGAAAGTTTTCTCCCTTCCCCTCACTCCTAACTCATCCAGACCTGTAGTGAAAGATGCTCTGACCATTTCTTTTGTTAAAGGGAAGACATGCTCTCAGGATCATGGTCAGTGGCCAGAAAACCCCAAAACAACAGAGGCTTTGTGCAGGCAAGAGACTGAGTTCCTCCAGGAACAGAAAGGCAGCTGCTGATGGGGCAGCAGGAATTTTGGTTCCTGCATAAGGCTGCCAAAAATATACTGTGCAAAATATAAATTTGATGGCCAGATATGGATCAAATGGAGACCACAGCAGAGTCCTAATTTGCAGCAGCATCCCTAGAGATGCCAGTGTCTGAATGGGAAAGGAGAACAGGCATATCTTAAGCTGCCGGGTGAAGAGAAATGCTCATGGTTGCTGCCAAGCTGCATCTGCTGTGCTGTGAAAGAAGGCTTTCATCTCTATGCCTAGTGGTCAGGAAAAAAAAAACAGAAAAGCTTCATTGCTTTTGCCAGACAGATCACCTTCTCTGGTCCCCTGTGTGGAACAGGTGGTGGATATGGTAGTTTTATTGTTTATGGTGAGAAACAAAATTCCTGTAAGTGGGATATTTTGGTGTGTTTTAATTTTGTAAACAGTTTTCCACCCCGGTATCCCAAGAGCATGAGCAGCCACTGACAAATGAGTAAAAGTGTCTCAATTATATGCATGATGAATTGAATTCCAGTGTATTTTACAAAAATTTCCATTCTGCAAAGATTGTGTGGTGGTGTTCAAATAGGGGTTTTATGAAAACTTGGAAGTGAAGAAAAGCAAAGGAAATCTGTTAAGTTTTGGTGAAGTGTTGAGCTACAAGGGCTAAGGATTGACGTGGCTGAGAAATGCATTTTAGTGCTTTTAGATGAACCATTGTGTCTTTCCAGTGGACCCGAAGAACTATGGTGGGGAGGGGGAGAACGGAGAAAGGCACAAACATTCCAGATATACAGAGATCTCAGAAGGAGAGATTAGGAATTCAAATTATGGAGCCAGGGGAAGATGCTCATGCTCCCATTTGCTTTGTCTGCGAATCTCTTGGGTGGATTTGATGGTAGAAGAGTCCCCCAAAAAATCACTTAGCTCAGGACCAGAAGAGATGGAAACCTTTGATGAGAAGCACAGGTCTGCTCTAGAGCCAGCAAACAGAGCAGGGGAACATCTGGGTGGAGCATTTTGTGGCTCCTCTGGAGAGATGTGATTAACTATGACCTTGTAAAGTGGTTCATCAAAAAAGATTTCTGGAATGGGTTGAGGTGTGACTGCTGGAATACGAAATTCAATGCTCTGTCCACACTGGTGGATGTGCACAGACGAAAACATGTCCTATTCGTGCCATGAGTCATTCAGCTGAGGGCCCTACATTTGAAAAAAAATTAGGTTCTAGTGCTTTGATATGGTGGTGTGAATTTGGAAGCATCCTAAACATCAAGTCTCTGAAACATTGGCCTTGATGGGTAAAGACCTCAGTTGTTCTGCTCAGACAAAAGAACATTTGTGAACTTCTCCAGGACTCTGAGTTCTGCACAGGGAAACAGAGATGAAGAACAGAGCTCTGCTGCAAATCCACATTGTGCTTTCGTTCCACCTAAGCCCCTGGGAGAACAAGGGAGTTTACAGGGTTCTGTCAGGAGTCTGCGACCCAGTGAACAACAACAGCTGGACGTGTGGAGAAGCTGATGTCAGCTTCTGGATCGTCTCCTTTGGCAGCCTGAGTCACTGCTCTCAAAATGATCCTGTGCACTGTGTGGGTGGAGGACAGGGCTGCAAGGTAAAACTGTCCATGGATAGTCCTGGTTCTGTGTCAGAGGAGGCCTCACTGTTTCATGAAGCCTTTCCTCCCTGCATGCCAGGGTGGTAAAGAGTGAGAAGGTTTTTCCCATCTCAGCAATCAGATTTATGTCCTTACCCTATCCGTATGTCCCTTAGGTCACCCCAGTGCTTACAGGTTTTAATCCACCTTCATATTTGGCCCTCTGACTACCAGGAAGGCAAAAAAATAATGTCAGGCAGAGCATGGATTAAATGACATGTGAGACACAAAAAGTCACATTTGGCAGGGCTGGGGCCTGGATTGGAGTCTTGGACTCCAGCTCACAATTTGCTGAACTACCTTTGTATTCCACTGTGAAGGTGAATCACTCTAAAAAAAAAACAAAACCATACAACAAGTTCTGGAAAGTTCTTCCCCTCTCAGGAAGGTTCTAGGCCATTGGTTTTTTTTCCAAGTGCCATAACCTTGCTGTCCCTGGTGGCACAGCTCACATATGGGATCACAAGATGCTCTGCTCAGCTCATGGTCAGATTTAAAGAAGAGCTGAATCTAAACTGCTTAGTGAACACATTTGCTTTTTTTTTTGTGCTGGCTCTCTATGTGCAGCTCCAAGGCATCCTCTGCTCTCCCTTCAGAGGTGCAATGGGCCAGTGGCTGCAGCAGGCAGTGCCAGATGAGATGCGCACAGGCTGCAAAAACATCTTCAAAGCATCTCACTCCTTGCCATTACGAAAATGAAAAAAAAATCAAGATTCAAAAAAATAATATATTTGTGAAGAACACTCACCAAGTATTTATTTACCATGTAAAATTGGTAAAAGGCTGCTTTTTTTTTTTTTTTTTTGCCCACCCCCCTACCCACTCCTTGCAGCAGACGTTGTGTATCAATTGGTTATTCTTCTCACCTTTTTCTTTTCCCTCATATTTTATTGTGGGCAGGGAGGGTGATGAAGGAGGGGGAGTTGTTGCTATTGTTGCAAGGAAGATTCTGGAATCTGCGAACACAAAGTAATAGTATTTTAAATAATGAGAAAAAATTCCACATGGAAAGCTCATCTGGCTGTGGCAGTTTGTGACTGAATGAGAGAAAAGTGCCCTAGAAGCTATTCATTAGGAATTCACTGGAAGCTCTCAAACAAGCCTGGCAGAAGCTGAAATTGAAGTGGTCTCTGACCTAATTTTCTTCTGCATGAAACATCTGCATCAAGGCACTCTTTGATGTATTCCACTTGGCTCTGTCTACAGTATTGTATCACATGGCTTCAGCGTTGCCTCAGTTTTAAAAGACATTTCCAGCCTGTAGAAGGTAATGTGATGTTACTGTTACCCAAACTAATCATTCAATGTGCTCCCGAAATAGAAACAATAGAGGTTCAGACAACGGTGTCTGCTTTGCAGTCGTCGTTGCTGCCTAAGCTCACGGTTTAAAAAACCCAGATCTGTGATATTCATCTCATGTAATTCATCAACACCAGGAAGGGGAGGGAGAGGGGGGAAACTGTGAGCCTTCTGTGTAATAGTATGTCAGAGGACACAATGCTTTACATGTGTGAGCTCTGCATTCCTCGCTGCTCCAGCCATGCAGTTAGTTTAGCACATTGAAAACAAAAACAGGGAAATGTTGGAGGACGCTATCATAAAACCTCAACAGAAGGAGCTCCTGGTTTTCATTTTTGCTGTTTGTTCTCTGCTGATTGACACCCAAGGCTCACAGTGAAAGGAATGTGAGTGTGTTTGTGTAGATGCGTGGATGATGTGTGATGTATTTTGAATATATATTTTTTCCCCTCCTTTTCTTGTCTGCACACAGTACACATTTTAGATCCTCTCTCAAGCTCTTCTCCAAGTGGTGTAAAAAACATAGCTGCACACAGATATTTCTAAATATGTACACACATACATTTTACACATATCTACACACATAAATGATGTAAGAAATTTTTAGGGTCACTTCTTTACTTTGAATAAATAGATCTTAGGCTTCTCCAGAAAGATTTTCTGCTCAGTCTTACCTAATGGCATGCTGCTGTTTCCCCAACCTTGCTTGTATTATGTGGATAACTGTGGTGTCTTTTGTATTCCACCCCCTGATGAAGAATCCTTTGAAATTCTAAATGACTGAGCTGCAGATTTTAATGTCTGTCTCCTAGAAATAGCCAAGCATTACCCACTCATGGAGCAAGATGCAGCAAGCCTTTTGAAAGTTGTTCAGACTGCTTCCCCAGCCTCATGAGTGTGTGCTTGTGTGTATGTGTGTGTGTGTGTGTGTGTGTGTGTGTGTATGTGCTATTTAATTCTCTGAATGTATAGCAGGAATACATTATTTCCCTGTGAATCACTTTCCCTCGCCTTCTGTCCATCTACTCCACCCCCCAGATCTCTCCTACTTTTGTTGACATGGGAGAAATAAAACTGACTGTCTGGGGAGCTTGTACAGGTCTTGCGGGTACAGCGTGAGATGAGCTGGTAGCTTCTCAGTACGGTTCCTTCCAGAGATCAGAAAGAAAAGGCAGCCCTACTGCTACTAATTAGATGCCTCCAGGGTAATCACAGCAGAGAAGTCATGGCCCAGAAGCCTCAAAATAGCCGGCTCCCTGGGGTTATTTTCCCAAGTTTGGGCTGAAGCGCATCAGGAAGGCAGAGTGGAAGGAAGCAGAGCTCCACTCCTGTCTGGCTTTGCAGCTGGCACATACCTGTGTCCTCTCTCTGGTGCTTCTCCTTTAAAACCACGTTTCTTTGCCTCACTGATGTGTGGAGGACTCGTATCTGGTAGCAATGGGTATAATTAATTCCTTATAAAAACAGCTGCTCCATCCTGTTGAAATAATGTGTTTTGCTGTGCTAGGAGCTGTGCTGTGCACTATGACAGCCTGCTCCAGCTCTGGAGGACTTCCTTACAAGTGCTCTGTCCTGAGACCAGGGGGGACAATCAGGGAGAGGTGAAGAGATGCATCCCAAGGTCAAACTGCAGCAGCCAGGAAGCAAACTCCACCTCATCTCCTGACGGCCAAGCTGCGGCACTTTGAGGTGGGAACACCCTGTCTCATCTTCTGCAGAAAAGCACCAGGCCAGTCCTCTCAGTGCCTGTTGCCAGCAATAAATCTCCTTGAACTAATTTTGTAAAGGACAAAACCAACACTGTGCAAAGCAAAAAAAAAAAAAAAAAAAGCCACACAAAAGACCCTTTGGATGTCTGTTGTTTCTGGAAGGGCAGTGAGCAGCAGGGTAGCCCTCTCCCACCACATTCTCAGGTTATAGTCCCCAAAAAGTTTCATTTCAGAGACCATATTTAAATAAGAAAAGACAAGATCTTCCAGCGAGCACTGGGGTAGATTTACACTTCTGCATGGACGTAGTTGGCTGTGGATGGTGCCTGGCAGAAGCTTATCATGCCCACTCTAAAAATAACAATCTCCAGTGGGCAAGATCTGCTCACTCAGACCCAGCCTTGATTCTCAAACAGTGCCATGACATTCAAAAGTGTCTGAGAGAGCCTTTGGCAGGTGTGTGATGCAGAATAATACAGAGAGGTCATGGCAGCAGGGTTTGAAGTAAGTGACTCCTTCCGAGGGAGAAGCCAGTTTTCTTCCCCAAGTCTGGGAGAAGTGGAGGGATGAGGTTTGGGGTTTGCTTTCTGGTTTTTCTTTTCCTTTTTCTTTTTTTTAAATTCTTTTTTCCTCTCAGATCAGTCTTTTCCACCCCCTTTTCTGCCCCTCAACCCTCGCCTTTTCTCTGGATTTTATGGTGGTGCCAGAGCCCTGCCTGGTGTGGAGGACAATCAGACCTACCCACTGGTCCCCACCCAGCCTCAGGTCCTTAATTAAAGCCGTTGTTGTTTCTAGCTGGTTGACCTGAGCTCTGGAGACCCCTGTTTTGCAAAAAGCTCCAGCCTCTTCACCAGCATGATGCTTCTTCTTTATCCACCCCCTTACATCTGAACCCTGGAAGACAAGCTGGGTTTTGTCTATTCATTTGGCAGATGGTTAGATTCAGATCTTACAGGAACATAATGCTGGAAATGGAGTGTGTGTGTATGTTTGTGCTTGTGTGTGGTGGGGAAAGGATCCCAGATCATTTTCTTCCTCTGTGGCCTTATAACTGCTAGCAGTTTCACACAATCTCTAGTAGGTAGCAAAAATAAAAAAAGCTGCCTCCCCCTTCTCTTTTTATTTCTCCCCCAAGTCTGTGCTGTATATACCAGCAGTGTGGTCTAGGCCAATGCTGAACATTTGTGCCTTGGACAATAGCACAGCCTGGCCTGACTATTATCAGCTGCTGTTTTCTGGTTAGCTTTCCTTTTATTCAAGTGCACAATGCAAGCCTTTATCACCCTTCAGTCATAGTGACTCTTGAGGAATACATCTGGTTTTCTCTTTCAGCAGCTCTGAAAAGGTCAGTCTGTTCATTTCTTATTCGCAGGACACCACATTTTTTTCTGAGCTGGAAAGACAGGCCTACACCTTTTCATTCTGTCTGGTACATAATTAGACATGGTGTCGCTCTAGAAACCTACCCTTGAAATCCTCCTGAGTAACTCTTTCAGAGACAGAGGAGACGCGGCAAGGGAGCGACTGAGCGGGGGGGGGACCACTTCCATCCGGTCTTAAATCTCTTTGTGTGGTCACAAAAGCACTTCCCCAGCATTGCCAGCCTGGCTTTTCCCTCTTCTTCTCCTTCTTCTCCCTCTCCTTTTCTTTCCCCCACCCCCTTTTTCTCACTTCCTAACCCTGGCTGGCTCTTTACGGACACACTGTACATGGCAGAGGCTCTCACAGGGAAGCAAAGAAAAAAAAAAGAAAAAAAAAAGACTTCAGATTATTTGAGCAAGCAAGGTTGCAATCGTTTTCCTTTCCACGACATCCCACATTCTTCAGGCAGGCTGTAACACAATAACAAGTGTGCCCAAGAGGACAGAGCGTGCAGCAGCTGGTGTCTGACAAATTATCCCACTCCAGACAGGCAAATGGTGACTTGAGCTCCAGCCATCCAAGGGATGTGTGTTTTGGTTTCCCCATCCCTGCTGGCTGGGGTGGGCCAAATCCTCTTGGGGTGGGAATCAGTGCTGTCTCCTTGGAGCAAGAGGGTCTCATTATTGCTGGAGGTCATTTTACCTTCCCACATGCATTCCAGTGAGAGGAGCACCAGGCGAGGCTGTCACCACAGCCTCTGTGCTGAGGAGGAAAACAGTCTGAGAACTTGGACAGATCTTCTCCCGAGCAGTGGCTGCCAATATCACCTGATTTTCTTTGTGCCTGTGCTATTTTTACACGTGTTGGTGGTGACATGGTTGCAATCCATCTGCGCAGTTTCCCCCAGGTTGGAATTCTCCCCTCTCCTGTCCTTGGCAAACACCACACAACTCGCACACTCAGTGCAGGGCTTCTTCCCAAGCAGGGGCAATCCCTGCATTTGAGAGCTCTTAAATTAAGCATGAATCTAGGAATCTCAATCACAAGGAATTGGGGATTTTTTTCCTGTTAGGAATTTATCCAAGCCAATGATGTGAATATATCTTGAACCCAAACCATCCCCAGCTTGCTGCAGTGCTCTCAAGGAGAGCAGGAGAAGGAAATTCACAAAGCCACAGCAGCATCAAAGTGGCAGCTGCAGGTGAGTGCAGAGACATCCCATATCTGCTCCAGCAGTTCCAGGGAGCTCAGAAATCTCTTCCTGCACACCTCAGCCCAGAGTAATTGCCTTGCCCAAAGGAGCACATAGCAGAGTGAAGGGACAAAACTGAGCTTGAAAGAGGTAAACTAATTTGCTAGCACACTACATGAGCTAGCTGTGAGACTAGGAACAGACTTTCCTCCTCCTGCACCTATTTATGGAGTTGCTGGACCATATCTTCTCTAATACACAGCCCCTCTAGTTTGCTTCACAAGGAGGATTTGAGATACTGTTGCAGTATGGCAGATGTGTTCAAATATCCACCTTTCTTATTAAAGAGAGTTTCATAATTTAAAGTGAGGGACAGGCAAAAGACAGAGAGAATTTATTTTGTGGTATTAAATTACTCAATTGGTTTAGAACTTTATATTACGTATGTGTGTGTGTGTGTGTGTGTGCTCATGCATGTATGTGTGTGTATATATATATACATATATATATATTGTATATATATATAATTAAAGCCTTCCAAGACTTTTAAAGGTTTACAGTCCTTTAGCAGTGAATAATGGCTTTAGGACACAGAAGGAATATTTGAAATTTTTATTAAATTTCCTGTATGATAGCTTCTCCTGCTAATGCAGTCAGACTTTGTGGTTTATCACAGTTTCTATCAAGAATCCTGATTTTCAGGTGTTTAGAACAATGTGGTCTTAAAACCTGCCCACAGCTAAGACACATTTTTGGTCTTATCACACCAGGCTTACAGTAAATTGGAATAGAAATTAGAAAAGTGCAAGAATAGTTATGTCATTTCTGGTTACTTCTTGTAGAAAGCCATAAAAGTTCAGAGTCTTGGCCGGCTGTAAAAGATAATGTTCCTTTCATCTCAGCATTGCCTATCTGACAATTTATGTTTCTTCATGATGCTGAATTATCACTGCCTGCACATGGGAAACCACAATGTGGAAAGAGACCTGGACCCTGGCTGAGAGCCTGGGTTGCAGTCACCCTCACCATGCTCTTCTGTCCTGAGAAAAGATGGAAAACAGGTCTTCCTTGAAAAGACACGTCCCTCTGTAACATCCCAGGGCAGCAAGTTTCACAAGCTCTACACAGAATTTAGCCATTTAACTGTTTGCTGTGTGAGTGTTTTACCACCACTGGTTTCTCTTGATTTGTCTTTTTTTAGGATGAAGCAAGCTCTGGTGATTCTCTGTAACAGAATGTAAAACTACAAAAACTTTATAAATGTCTTCTTTTTATTTTTCTCCAGTTTTTGGGGGGTTTTTTTGGTTTTTTTTGTTTAGGTTTTTAGTGTTTTGGACCAATGGAGGAACCTGTCTCCAGGTGCAGCTGTGGAAGGAATAACAACAAATGTAATAAAATATGAGACACACCAGTAGAAGCTGATTTAACCACCCATTGCTAAAAGCAATGGATTATTAACATACTTGCCTATCAATAAAATATTGATGTAATAACTTAAACCTTTATAAAAAAAAAAGCCCTCCCAATATTTGTTGATGACTTTGCATTAAAATTGTTTTCGATTTGGAAGACATTGCTGTTACCAGATTGAAAGGTGTCATTAAAATTTTTGAAAAATAATAGCTAGTTTAGTGGTGGTCAAACATGCAAGACCAAAAAGATGCATTTCCATGAGGAGGGGAAATTTTGTTGAGGCCATTCCAGTCTCAGGACATAAGCAAAAGAAAGTTTATAGTTTCCAATTAACTCTCTGTCAGAGATGGTCTAACAAATGCATATCTGATTTGGCTCAGAGAAGTTGCTCTCAGCTTTGAAGTGTTTCAAACATAAAGAAAAGTTCTAACAGTGGAAATATTTTCTTCTTTTTTCCAACGGCACCTGGCTTGTCTGTTTAAACAGATTGACTAAAACTGGCAAATGTTGTCTACAACGAGGTCAGTTTGATACTTCTGGAACCCTTTATTCAAAAGGTCTGCTTTTCCTAAGTAATTTCCAGATTTCATTTCAGCTGGAGATGGGTGATGTCAAACCTGCCAGCATTTCTTAGCAAATGTGGAGTCCCAGTTCTTCACCAGGTCTCCTGGGTAGACAGACAAGTTTATCCAGACGTGGGCACTACATTTCCCATGGCCGCCTTAAACAGTTGTAGGCATTTCTGGCTTTGCAGGTGCCTGAGCAAGCCTCACTTGTGGGCGAGCAGCCACAGCTACAAGGCAGAGGTACTTGCCTGAAGCACTCTTTGTGTTTCAGAGAATCCTCTCTTCCTGTGAGAAGCCTTGGAGAGCTTTTGAGCATCCTTGCTCCCAAAACTGCAGAAGGCAGAGCCTTGTCTCTGCCTGTGTCTCTCTGGAAAAATGCATGTAAAGATAGGAAGGAATATGTATTTCCATGTGCAGTGTGTAAATAGGACAGCCTTTGACTAGCTGGGCAATTTCATCTTGAAATTTAGGCTGACTGTGAAATCCTTCCTTTGCTGGAGGTCACTTTTTGCTCCTGCTGTTGGTGGACTTCCCTTTTGCACATCTCTCAGTGGAACCCTAGTTACACCTTCCACCTCCTGCCTGTCCCTCCCCTCAAAACAATGCGTGCATGGACATGAGACATTAGGTCACAGGCTACTCCCATTCCACTAGCTCTAAATTCCACAACTGCATCAAAAGGGTTTTCTCTTGTTTTAACTTATTTTTCTTCCCATTCTACAAGTCCTGGTGAGACTGATGCTGAAGTATTTTGTTTTCTTTTTTTCTCCCTCTCCAGAATTATTCATGTGTTACCATCGTAAATGCTGCTGGATTGCTAATTAAATGCTATTTAGAGTTAGAGATGAATGAGACTTCTGTAAAACCTTTTTTTTTAAACACCAACATTTTTCAAGTATGTTCACCATCAGAAATGTATCTTCATAATTTGATTCCGAGGAAATGGCAACAAAAGAATTATCTACAGAGTAGTTTTCAATTATTCATCATCCCATAAATGTGCAGAGCCATCACCTATGTTTAGGAATATGATTTTTATGTCCTTTTATTGGAATCATATATGTGTTTCCCCACTGTTAAACCTGCATAGGTTTGCTGTGGCACTCAGGTGAAATTCAGGGCCCATACAAGAATGAGGCTTTAGAAAATGCTTTCTCTGTCCACCAAGGGCCATAAAGTTCACAAAACCAAGGAGCAGTCGGTGGGAATGCCAGCTCTGGCAATCCTTGAAGACCCTCTTGCTGTCCCAATGAACAGGACAGCAGAGGTGCATCAACAACAGAATACTACATTTTGGGGCTGACCTCATGCAATCCTGGGTAGTTGAGAAGATTCTGGTATCAGGGACTACAGCAGCCTTTCTAGTTTTTCCTCAGTGACCATACTCAGAGTATGAATGAAGAATTTCACAGTGTTTGGGCCTTTTTTTTCCTTTTTTTTTTTTTCCAGGAAACTTCCAGGGCTGCTGCTGCATGGCAAAAGATGACAAAGCGAGCCCTGGTTGAATGTGATCCCAAGAGGAAAGGCTTGAAAACCCAGGATAAGAATCAAAAGCAGCCAGTGTGTTATTTCACTATCACTGGGGTCTTGATTCATGGTGCTGCACCACTTGATGACAACGGTGGTGGCCTCTTCCACCCTCTGTGTGTGTCACCCCCGCGCTGCATTTCGCTACTAGCTGGAATCCTAAAGCTTGTCAGGGCAAGAGATATCTCTTGTGTACACATGTGTGTGGTGCCTGGCAAACAGGACCCCTGCAGGGAGCCCCAGCAGCACTGCTCTGCAGATGTTATTAGCAGCTCACTGTGACAAAACACAAAAAGGCTGGTCTTGCATCTAGGGACTGGCTCAGGTCAGGTTTCTGGACTCAAACATCCCCAAAGCTCCAGGGTGTTGAAAATCTGAGCTCAGTTACACACAGAGTGTCCTTTACACCTGGAAAATCCAAGGCTGATGTAGAAACATCTCTTCCCTTGCTGATGTCTCTGCAAGGTGCAGGTAACAATGCTACAGGCCGTGAAGAGCTCAGCAAGAAGAGAGTGGAAACTCAGGGCATGGGTTTTTGTGTTCTGAGGGTATAAATTAAACACTTCTTGTTGCTTCTTTGCAGTTCCTTCCTTATGTGTTAATCCAGCCGTCCCTTATCAGTCAGTGAGGGGGGAGCTACTCCCTTTTTTAGAGCTCAGCATCATTTGTTTTCCCTACTCCTTGTTCCTATCAGAGGGCAAACACTACTGCTGTCACTTAGAAAAATGGGATTTTGCCTGCTGTGCTTGAGAAATCTTCAGCACCAGTCTGATTGTATAGGTTCCAGGAACTCCTGTTGTAAGGCTGGGATTCAGCTGACTGATCTATAGCTGCAAAGGTTCACTGCTTTACTGCACCAGCATAAAATGGAAATGTTGTAACATTCCCATCTGTGAAGACTTGCCAAAACAGTTTAGTGTTTCAAAAGCTGCGTACTGAACGAAGACAAGATCTCACTACAAGCTGTGGGAGCTGGGAGAGTTTATGAAGCAGAAAGTATGGGCTAAGGGAGAGATCAGACTGGTGATAGTTTACTGGCCTTGCAATTCTTTTATGAGGCACTAATGGTAGTGGACTGCTACAGTCAAAGTAGACCCGGACTCATTTAAGGCAGTACCATGAAATTGGTTGCAATAAAATTATGCATTAAATGTGCATTATGTTTAATAAGGCTGTATTGCACTCCCAATGTTTACTCTGTGCCCATTGAGGCTGATCCAATTTTCTAAAGTTCTCCAATTGGTTCGCTATCAGGTTTTCAGCCAGAAGGTCAAATTTCACTTGCTCTGAGTACATGTCTCCATTACTTTGCTAAGGCATTTACACTCCATATTCATTACCTCTTCTTTTTTATCTATCTCCTGTAACTTGACTGCTCCAAAATGCTCCCTGTAGGTGGCATGTTTGACACAAATGAGATCAGTCTTTAATAGATGTCAACTCAAGAACACACGTGTGAACACACGCTTGCACGAAAGATGCAAAGAGAAAGGGTAGGGGGGAAGGCTATTTTCAGACCCACATTGGAGGTAATTTTATGTTGCTTCAGTCAAGGTGCATGAGTGACCTCTGTCAAATCACGGGTTTTAGATATGAAACTGGGAACGTAAGTAGAGAGGCTGGAATATATGTTTAGAGCAGTATGTGATCATGGTTATACCAAACTGGGAGCTGGATTGTTTTAATCAGAGGCAATGATAGTTTTAGCATTCCCAAAAACACATTATTTCCCAACATCTCAGCAAATTCTGTCAGCACTGAGCTCAATGTGGGTAGCACAGGCGAGGAACCAGCAGGCAAACTTTCTTAGGGCTTTGTGTTTCTTCGTAAATGCTTTAGCAGGAAAACACAAGCCTTCTTGTATTCCGTTCTCCTCTATCAGGAGATCATGTTGAGAGAATTCAGCATGTCTAACAAGTCTCAGCCAATAATGTGGCATTCATCACTCCAAAACAGGCTGCACCTCTTAGCAAAGCTGGCTGGGCTGCCCAGCAGGAGCCATTGTCCAGGACACTGGGTATTCTGCCTTGGCAGAGAGGTCTATGCCTTGCCTTCAGCTTGATTAGGTAGCGAAAATGCAGGGGAGGCCCTAAGAAGTCCTGCCAATGCCTCAGATAATGAAGCATTTGAATTGGCTGGCTGCAAGGTATGTCCACCCTGCTGTCACCCACTGCTCAGTCCAAGCTGGTGCAGATGTGGCCACCTTGGCTTTAAAGCTATCTGCTGGCAAGGCTGCTAGCTCTGCACACCCAAAACCTGCTCCAGGGACTGCTGGGGAGCCTGCAGGGCATGCTGTAGCGTGGCAGCCTGGACATGATGCCATGGAGATCAAAGTCACAGCACCTGATGCTTTTCACAGTGCTCCTTCTCCAGGGGATGTCTGGGTACAACTGAGACTGCTCCACACCAGCTGGACACCTCTCCTCACCTCTGTCTCCAGAGGGGACACTCTCTGCATCACCCCAAAGCTCATGGGGTCTAGAGCAGGGACATCCATCACTTTTGTCTCTTTAGGTACAGACAGGGTGAAAATTGCTGCTGCCTCCCTGCAGACAGAGCCACATTTTGGTGTCAGTCTTCTGCAGACCTTCCAGTTATTATGCGGAATTATCAGTCTGTAGGTTCAGCAGCACCATTCGTTGCTGGGAGAAATATTATACTCTTTTCTGAGTTTAAAATGCCTTATTTTCACAAGATACTGAGCACCTCACCTGTTTTATGAAAGCGCTTTAGGCGTTACGAGATGGATACCAAAACTGGTGATCTCCCAAACGCATTTCTTTCAAAAATCCTCAGGGAAACTTTGCTGACAACCTCTCAAGAAGGGAATAACCTGTTCCCTGAACACCATCTTTCACATGTGGTGACCCTGACAGAACATTTACAAGAGTTTTTCTACACATGCAGTTCTTGGCATCAGCCCTCCTGTAGTGCTGTTGCTTGGGGTTCTGACTTATGGCTGATAGTGGGGAGGCCCAAGAGGCTGAGCAGGACAGCCACCTGCCCCTGAGCTGCCCCACCTCGGCAGCATTTCTTCAGCCCCTATGTGACACAAGTGGGTCCCCAGTCCCTTCAGATGGCCCAGAATAACCTCTGGCAGAAGACTGGGGCAAACAGCTGAGGCAGCGGCTGCCTCAGCTAAATCCATCTGCAGGCATGAGTCAGAGCTCTAAATCCAAGTGTTTCTGTTCCCCACCTGCCTTGCACTTGTCCTTTCATTTTTCCTCAAACGCTGAACCATGGGCCTGTTTTCTCCTGGCTCTCTGTCCAGGCTGTCATGCAGTGTTCATCTTATCTTGGTTGAGATATCACGTTGCTGCAGAAGGTAGAGCTGCTGTCAGCTGACCCCATGCCTGTCCCAAAAGGTCTCACCATGGAGGGACGGGGTCAGAGAGCCCTGAGGGAGAAAAAGGGACAGCTGTTCCTTTGACTGCATTGGGAATGCTGGAGGAGATATGTCCAGTTAAGGTTGCACCTCTCAAGAGTCTTCCCACTCTCAGGCTGTCAAAGGATCTTGGCTCCACTCATATTTCCTCTGTGGACATTGTGTTTTGGATGTAGGTATTCCCCACTCAGGAGGATGTGTTCACACACACGTGTAATTATTTTGCTTGGCTTTTCCTCTGGGATGCAGCTTTCTGCTTCATCCCAGCTGTTGGTGTTTGGTACTGCTAAATTGAGGCTAAGGGGTTGAGGAAGGAATAAACCTCATTGGTGTCTGCTAGTCAGAGACAAACAAAAAAAGGGTACAGTTTTGATTTTGGTAAATTAGATTACATTGCTGGGAACAACAAAGGCAGGCAGCCTCAGCTATCTAGTTTCCATGCATAGGAAAGAACAACCTAATCCTTTTCTCCCTGAAATCAGCAGATGGGATCTCACTGAACCCAGTCTGCATTGTGTCAGGCTACAAAAATATGCTTCTTATTCTGGTGTTGTTGTTGTTGTTGTTGTTATTATTATTATTACTACTACTACTACCACGATCTTTGATTTTTTCTTTCCTTTGTCTTTTTCTGATTTACTTTTTCACCAGAACCACCAGAAGAGTGGGCTGTGGAACATATTTGTGTGATGAGATATGGTCCATGTTATTATATTCCATTATTTACATATAATTTTATAATTACATGTACTTGGTAGAAGGCCAGGGTAGTGATGAGAGCACAGTTGATACATATGTTTTATTAAAACTCCTTTATCAAATAATAGTTGCTCACAGGAAAAAAAAAAGATTAAAGGATCTGGCCTCCTTTGTATCAAATATAGATTTGGATCTCAATGATTTGTGGTTTGGGGCTATTTTAAAAGATAATATATATACTTTGCCACAAGCATGCCAGTCAACCTTAAATTCTGCCACTGTCCTGTGCAGGAGAAAGTGAATGTTAACTCAATGAGAAAAAAGTTCCTTGTGACTTGCAAGGAGCCAGATTTGCTGTAGGAACCCACAACGTCCTTCAGTGGAACCATCAAAGCAGAGGCAGCAAGACACCAAGACATACAGCCTTCAGTTCAAAGGACAATAAAGCCCTGTTTCAGCACAGCATAAGCACAAACACACTCATTTCAACCTGAGTCAGTGTGAGGCTGTAATCCAGGAAGGTGCTTACACACATGCCTGCCTGTAAATAAATGCTTAATCCCATTGGAATCAACTGGGCCCCAGCTCAGCTTGAGCTTTCTTTGCTGTGCTGAACTTAAACGTATGCAGTGAAGGGAAAATTGCTCACAGCACCCTCATCTCTTAACAAGCGTGGTGGAAAAAGTTTGCAGTGAAATCAGCAGGATTTTGCCTAATGTGATTAAGTGCCTTTTGGAATCCAGGTTTCTGCAAACCCAGGCCCGTGGATGCTGTTCAAAGCCTGCTGAGGGCAGTGGGTGCTGGACCAGACCCTGAATGCAACTGGGTTTTCTCACACTCCTGCAACATCAAAAAAAAAACAAAAACCAAAAACAAACAAAAAAATGAAAAAATAAAAAAAAGAACCAAAAAAAAAAGACTGAAAATATTTGAGAAGGAATGGGTAATCAAGGGTGTGTTTTATTGCTTCACCACCTTTTAAAAAAACAGCTGGTGAAAGAAACAAATGAGGTTATGAGAAAGGAGTTGGTTCCAAACTGATTATTTCTCTTCTCCAAACAACCTGCAGGTTGCTAGCTCTGGTTTCTGCTCTCCCCAGAACTAACTGAGATCAGCAGGCTGAGGATCATGTGAAGAGCAGAGATTATGCAGGAATAAGCTGTTCTTTCACTCCTTCCAGCCCTGCTCTTTTCTGTGTACCCTGTTGAAATATAAGGTTCCTTCTCTTTATGTTTCAATGTGTGTCTGATGAAAACTAAATAGAAGCTGGAGGACTAGATGTTGTCTGTGGCTCATACCCACATGTCCCATAAACCTCTGGCAAGCATGTGAAGAGTTCTCCAGACTGACAGTGTGCACCATGTCCAAATCTAATTTGAACTGCATGGTGCAGCTTCAGCTTTCAATCACACAGCACTTCCTCCAAAACACTGTCTGCAGCCACATTTCCAAATCGGGACATTTTTGAAATTGCTCATCATGCAGCTCCCTCAATAGACCAGCATATGTTTCAGCAGAATCAACAGGCTGACAAACTCCAGGCCACTGAGAATTTTATGTATCAGGGAACGCGTGTCGCGCATGAATCAAAGTGCATGTCACACTTCAGGACTTTGTGTGTGTACATCTAGAAACATTTTCCAGCAATGGTTATTAATTATTGAGATGCTGTAAACAAGCCACCCTTCCTCACATGTCTTGTTTCAGCTCTATGAAGCAACAGAGAGTGCTCATGCCAAAATGACATAGTCAACCCGGAAAGGGCTCACCCCACCTGCTTCACTCCAAGCTAGCTGTGAATGATCTTATTGTGCTTGGTGGCACATGCTTGTTAAAATTAAGGGCTGTTGTCAGTTTTTCGTGGGATTGACATGTGAAGCACTTGGAGGAGCCTGGGTGAGGGTAAAGGAGAGCAGTCATCTGTGTGGCACAAAGGAGAGGAGCTCCAAAGGTCTGGGGATCAGCTCCCATTTCCATCTGAGGTTTGGCCCTGTGGCCTTTCCTCAGTGCTTCAGCAGTGCGGACATTGCTCATGACTGACCTCTGGGAAGTGCTCAGAGACAAAGGATGATGAGCACTATTAAAGAAAAAAAGGCTATAAATAATAAATAAAATGTTTCCTTCTGCAGACTAATATGTGTTGTCCTCTATCTTTTAACACAACAGAAATGGACAATTTAGCCACTGCACAAGAACACTGAGGTAAAAATTTGGTTTCCACATGGATTTGGAAAATGATACTCTGTAAACAGGGCACTGGGAAAAAAGAAACCTGTGAACTGAAGAGTTTTACTGGGATGGAAACCCATCACTGCTTGCAACAAAAGCATCTTTTACATAGCTAGTTGAGTCTCTTCATTAAAGGCTTTATTTTGCCTTCAGTCAGGGGTAAATTTTAAAATAAAATTGTGGTTTTGTAAGTTTGTTGAGAATTACTCCCAGAACAATTGACAAGTAGTAGGGATGGTGAGTTTTCATTTCACTTTCTTCTGGAGGGACATCTATGAAATATTTACTGATGTCTGTCACAGATGGACCATCAGAGATTGTATCATGGAGAGCAACTCCTCTGTCAGACAGACCTTCTGTCTGAATAGAGCTAAGTGCCTTCATTTCCCACTCAGTTAAAAGAAAAAAAAAAGTGTTGCTTTTTTTTAAATAAAGAAGATCTGTTGCGAGAGTGAATTAACAGCTGTATTTGGAATTTTGTCGTTACAATTTCATTTCCTCTCTGATGATGGATGGCCCTTTTGTCATTATAAAAGCATGGTGGTTCACCTGAGCTGTGCATTGCAGATCTCAGAAGGCGGAAACTGGGAATCTCAGGCCTTGGTTTGGATTCCGTGGTGTCCAAACAAACTCCAACTGTATTGGGAAGTCAATTCTTTTTTGAGGGCTGCAGGGGACCTAAGTGAGAACACTAGTTTCCATACACTTCTTGAGGCACATGTGAGGAGAAAACACTTCACTGGGAGGCTCGAGAGCTGTATTTCTCCACTTGTGGTACTGTTATGCCATGCTACTTAGGAAACAAAGACTCAGCTTCCCCATCTGAAAATTTCAATGTTTATATCATCCTCCTGCTGTAGGAAGTTTAAAGTGATGCCATAGCAAAGCTATGGAATATTTTATGTATATATCACATACAAACAGACAAACAAAAAAATGTAATGACACCACCCAAAGGCATTGCTTAATCTAATGTCATGGATGCACCAACATGCCGAGCTGGATATCCCTAAAACTTTTGCTCATCTGACTTTTGTGTCCAGAAATTGTCCTTCTCTTTCTTGTCTCATTCTGCCACATAAAGGAGAAGACAGAAAATTCCAGGAGGAGGGCTCATTGTGAGGATGAGCTCATCTTCCCAAGGTGTTTATCCAATGTTTCTTTTTGGTTAGGAAAACTTCCGCGCTGTGCTCAAGAAGGCCAACTCCCTCTCCTTGGGTAGCCTTCTCAAATGTTTAGCTTTTGTTACTGGCGTGTTATTTCAGGTTAGCTGCAGCAATCTAGAGCAGGTCCTGCTGTTGGTGTGGAGGAGATGAGATGTGAAGAAATGTTTTCTGCTGCTGGAAAACAGAGTGTCCACAGAATGAAACACTGTTTTCCCTGTTCTAAGCAGAGAGAGATGATAATGTCTTGAACTGTGCAGGGACTCTGAGTCCTTGGGCTTTGGTCTGGGGAACCTGGCTGGGGTTTGGCTTCCCCAGTGCTCCAGTTGGCACAGCACAGGGGAATATGTACCCAGCAAGTAGTCCTTCACATAATGGATATAAATATGATTCTTGGAATTTACCAAACAATAGACAAGAGCAGTATTCCCAACAGGCTGGAGGGGAGCAGTTAAGTATGAAGGAAACACCTGCAGAAGTGGGTATCCATTGTTTCCTTTTGATGTTTATCACTGCGCCTAAATCTGGAAAGAATAGGCTTTTGGCCTTCAAAAACAATTTCCTTCCTAGCCTTTATTGCCTGGAGGAATCTGTCCTTCTCAAGCATTCCTGTTTTGGAGACAGGGAAAATTATCTCTCTGCCTGGGTGAAATTTCATCTCCAACTCCTCTCAAGACCGAGCAGGTAACTTTTATGCATCAGATCATTCAGAATGAAGGGCTGTGGTGGGTGACACTGGTGAGGTGTCTCTCATGGTGGGAAATGCTGATTCTCCAGGACAGTGGGGCAGCAGCAGCAGCAGCAGGAAGGTGTGGAGGTGGATGAAGACTGGGACCAGGCTGAAGCTGCCACGTGAAGGTTTCCAGACTAGGGGCTTGACAGGCACAGTCCCGTCCTCCAGCACTTCTTTAGCATTCTGATGGATGAAAACCACCAGGAAACAACAGGACAGGCCAATCCCCATGAGCATTTTTGATCAGCAGAAAGGCCTGACCCCTGAGTGGTATGAGGTCATGGGCAGGCCCTCTCTTTGCCTTGTCACCTTTGGAGACAGAAAGCATGTCCCCAAATCCAGATGCCTCTGCAAGGCCCTAAGTGCTCACACAGAGCTCACACAGCTCTGCCCGCTCTCCCTTCTGCCCAGTGCCACTGCTGCTCTGGCTGCCTGAGATTTGTCTTCTCTTTATAGCACCTTTTATTATTCCTTTGACAGGCCCTGAATAGTGACGATGAGGAGGCAGGGGCAGCCGCCCAGTGGTCCCAGTGGTGGTGCTGTTCAGCTGCACGGTTGTTTTTGCTCAAGCTGCCAGCTGTCCTGAAACTCTGCTTGTTTTTTCCCCCCTCACGAGGCATTCTTTTGGTGGAAGCCACCTTGCTGACATTTAAATGGAGTGGGGAGGGCTGCTGAGCTGCCTTCTCCTCCTCTTCCACAGGAGCTCTGCTGCCAGCTTTCTTTTTGACCCACCACTCCTCACTTGATTCCTGTGCATACACAGCAACCTAGATGCTTTTAGCTTCTCCCCCCACTCCCTTTCTTATCCAAAATCTTGCTTCTTTCCACTCTTTTGCTTCTCTTTCCTCAAGCTGTAAAAGCTCTGGAAGGAGTCTTGATTATCTTCTCCTTTATGCTGATATAAACAGGAGCAGGGCAAAAAATTGATGTAAACAGGACAGGGTATCTCTGCATGTGACTGTAATTCTCTCCCTTCTGCACCTTTAGCCCCTGATAGTTTATTTAGGCTGCCCCAAACCATAGAAGACAACAACCATATGCACAGGGCATGGCTGACAGATCTCAGCTCACCCTGCCTAAACTGGAAATCAATTATTGCTGTCATCCCATGCTCTTTTGTGCCCTGCACTGGATTACTATGTCAGGCACGGTGCTGTGTACATACTTCTTTGATGTCTCACAGGCTTCGCAAAGTTTAGGCAGTGCAAGCCTGTGGCTATTTGCAGTATTCTTTGTGGATATGGTCAGAGCAATGTCTTTCTCCAGACAAGGGTCACAAAAGCACTTAGATTTGGTAGCCACACACCTCCCACTGAGCACCAGAGTACACTCGTGTCCCCCAGACTTCAAAATTCCTCCCATGCTGTTGATTAATGTGGTGGAAACCTCTAAGTTGTTGAGATAGACAAGAGAGCACCAACCACAGCCACATACCAAGAAGGGCTGTCTGAGAAAAGGAGATGTGGCTGGTAGGCAGGGCCAGAGGATCACAGATGGTGTGTGATGTAGTTCCTGCTGAGGCTTTTCCACCCGGCCTCCTCTGCAGGTCTGCCCACATCACCACAGCACAGCTGCTTTCAGTGACCAGAAGTGGGTTTACTGGTAGACTCAAGCCAGAAGAAAGAAATAAGCTCTTAATCTCTTCCAAGATCATTAATCTTGCAGTGAATATGTGTGGTACTGAATTAATGTGACGCATTGCATATTGGCTATATTTTGTATAATGTGTCAGAATGTATTTCATATGTCATGTCTCTTTTTTTCTTTTTCCTGCATGTCCTGGCCCCGATTACCACAGTGCACTGTGGTGACAACAGGTTTGCTGATGTCACCTTTCCTTAGCATGGTTTAGCAGCCATCAGAAAGCACCAGCCAGAGCAGGTCAAAATGTGCCTCACCCTCTGCCACCCCAAGTTTATTTACAGTAGCAGCATAAATCCATATGAGACAGCAAGAGCCTGTCATCTCATTCAGGTTATAACAACCACCTGAAAACTAAATCCATCTCCGTCCTGCCTTGGCAAATCAGCCTGAGAAGTCTCTGAGGCTCCCTCTCTTCAAGAGGATATCAAGGAGGAATTAATGCAGCTGCATTTAAGTTTGCAGTGCACAGCAAGGCAACCAGGAAAACACACTAAACCACCACACCTGGAAGAACAGGTTGGTCAACAACATGAATCTGTAAGTATTTTTGGATCGGTCCTAAATTATATGCAACTTTTTTTCCCAGCATTTGTCATGTCTGCTCATGGAGTAAATACCAGCGTGCCACTGTGGCATTTGTACATGTTTATGCAGCCAACGGAGTAGGGATCCCTGACAATTTCAACCTCTGATGTTTTTAAATACATACTTACAATTGCCTAAACCTCTTGACATTTGCTGTGGCCTGCCAATGCATCCTTTTGATGTTATTTTTATTTCAGCATCACCAGCAGACCCCCAACCACAGCTGATTCCCACTGAGTTTTATCGTAAATCCCCCTGGATTTATCGTAAGAGAATCCAGCACCGAGTCCTTCATCTAAGAACAGAGATGGGAAAGATGCTGAGATGTGCCTGGTTCTGCATTTAACGCGGGCCACAGAGCACTGAGGTGACAGAGGTTTCAATTTCTAAGCATTTTCCTTGGACCTTTAATTTCTGTAAGTTTTTCATGCTGAAGCAATTGTCTTGCTTCCTCAGCATCTCTCTGAATCTTCTGAGAAGACTTTTAAGTTGCTAATTAATGCAGCCACAGGAGCACTTCCCCAAAGAACAGTAGTGCTGGGATTAAAGCAGTGCAGAGCAATGCAGTTGCAACTGGAGCAGGGCCTTCTGCATCTACCAGCACCAAAATAAAAAACTTCTGGCATGCAATAACCTGAAAGGGCAGACGACACAGTTCAGTGGTTGATTTCCAAGCTGCTCATGTGGTCTTTCCCCAGCCAGGTCCAGAGAGCCTGTTTCAGTTGTCATTATCCTTTATACTCCAGAAGATGCACTGGAAGAAGAGCAAAGAAATTCTCTTGGCCACACATCTTTTGACTCAGCTGAGGTCAACATTTTACTGAAGGGTACTACTTGTGAAGAAAGTAAAGGACATGGAGATCACTATAAATGTTCTTGATGTAGAGAGAGACTGGAACATTGGTCAGGATTATGATCTTCTGGTGAAAGTTGAGTAAAAGCGGCCAAACAACTCTCATTTAACTTCTTTCATCTGAAACTTGCTACCTAACTTGGCCTAGTCTCTTTCATCACTCTCCTACAAACATCTCATCTTCTCTACAGTGTTGCAGCAGGTAAAGTCACTCTCTTTCATTACTACCATTCCACCCAGAAAAACCTCTCAAACAGATATAGCCATGGTGGCACTAAACAGCTTTTTTTGGTTTAGCCCCCATCCTTTGAAGGTGTGATGTAACCAGACTAGCAGTATAACTCCTCCTCTTGCTGTCTGTGCTTGGAAGTGACAACAGCACAGGGTCTGTAGCCTTAAGGAATTCTCATTGCATCAAATCAAATCAGAGTTGGGCTAGAGCTCAAAACAGCCAGCTGGACAAAGGCACAGAGTGTCTGGTGAGCAGCATTTCTAAATTACATGTATGACATCAATCAGAAATATTTGTTTGTCATTATGGTGATGATTGGTTTCTCCTTTTTTGTCACTGGTTCACCCCTCTACCTACAGAACATCTGAAGGGTCTAGAAGGACTAACTTACTTTTTCCTTCATGTTTTTGCACATTACAACAGTATTTTGCCTGAAATTCTGAGAAATTTTTCTTTATTTTTAATGTTTTCTAACCCTTGTACCTTACTCTCCTGTTGCTCACTTTTTCAGAACAAAATATAAGCCTTTTTATTCGTGTAGTTTATCACAACCAGGGAAAAAAGATTATTTTTTTCACAACAGACATTCGTGATTGTGTAAAAACTCTTTATTAATCTAGATTAATCCATCACTTAGGTAGTTTTCAGCAAGCCTCAGCTGGCTTCATAATGATTACAATGAAACAGCAGGTCTTGCAAACCTCATAAGAGTTGCAATTAAGGATTCCTGAGAGATACAAGCTCATATTCCTCTGTTGGCTTCTTGGGCATTTCCCCAGATTTATTGGGTTTTATGATCATATACACAAGCTGTGATTATGCTTTTAAAAAATAAAGTAAAGGAATTAAAATTCAAAATGTTGAAAATCCTGGAAATAAATAGTAAAAATATGGGTGTTCTGGCATGGCTTTCAGCAGGCACTAAGGTTTTCCTTCTGCCACTTACGCTAGCACAGTTTAGAAATCTGTGTGTGAATCTTCCATGTCTCTGCCTATGGCCTTACAATGAAATGATACTTGGCCTTATTCCAGGTCTCAGGAAGCTCAGCAGTTTTGTGCAGGATATGTCAAGATAAGGGGAATTTGGTAGGGGTTGGAAGCTCAGTGGGAGGGGAGACAAAGTTGTTTGAGCCTCTTGAACTGTAAAACACGGTGCAGATGAACACAACACCATGGTAAAGCAGCTCAACTTTTTCTCAGCCAGCTAACTGTATTTATGGGGTGCTTTGTCAAGGAGAATTGTTCACTGGGCTCTAGCCAGACGAACTGCACCATGAAAAATCCTGAGAGCCCCATGGGATCTGCACAGACCTGTGTGCAGGGTCAGCTCTGTGCAGCTCCACCACCGGAAGGGAAGCTCAGGTGCTGCAGGTATGGCTGCAAGTGCAACCTAGGCAGGCAGATTTGTCCACCCCTCTTCCACCTCCCTCCAGTTGGGTCCAGACTCACAGCTGCTCATTGTCCAGCCTCAGCAGTGTGCTGGCATACCCCCTGTTTTGGGTTACAATCATGGGGAAATGGGTCTGACACCAGGGCGAGCATCTTGTCCTCATCATTTCTGAGTCCCTTTAAGACCTTGGCAAGTGGTTTTACTGCTGGGAGACAGAAGACAGAGTGATGACACGTCCCTCAAAATGCTGAGGGAGGCTTCCAGAACAAGGTTTGCTCTGAAGAGCCATTCTACCTGCTGTATGAACATGCCTAGAGGCAACCAAGCACAGTTATTTTGGGATTCAGGACTGTTAGAATTCAACAGTGAAACCACTTTTCTCTGTTTTAGTCACTTGTCATGGTGACTTTTGTAGGTTATGACAAAATAGGAACATATATTAATGGAAGCAAAGAACTTTCACTATTTTCTCAAATACAGGGTTTTTTTCTCCTCAGGCAGCAATTTCTACCTGATTACAATATTCACTGGTTTGTAAGTATTTCATTTAATAAAAAAACCTTTTTTCAAAAGTTGTTTTAACTGAGCTTTATAAGCTTTATTGCTCAATGAAACTTAGTTTACAAGGTATGTGACTGGGAGTCATTCTTCAAACCCCAATTAAAATACATATATAGTTTGGTATTTTTTAATTATCTCAATGTAACAAAAAATGAAATGTTTATAAGTTTCAGATGGATTCTTGAGGATTTATAACTTTGATCCAAAAATGAAATTGTGCTCCTACCATTTTCTTAAAACAAAACAAAACCAAAAAATAAATCACTGAAAACTGAGAAAAACATTGTGATTTTAAAACTGATTATGGCAGGTATGCAGTAAATTTTGTCCACACATTTTATAAGGACTTTTACTGGCAGGGATCCTAGCCATGGCACCACATCAAAATCTATAATCAGTCCACAGGTGCTGATCCATTCCCCTACCCATACTTCACTCAGAAGACTACTGGTAGTCTCCGGCTTCCAGGGCTGGAGTCTGCTGTCATGCCCAATGGTGCAAATCCACAGACAGTTCAATTAAAACCTACAGATGGTTTCTTCTGCCATGAAATAAAAAACATGCAAAGCTGGCATCCTTGCTCTTCCCTCAGATGCTGACCCTCAGTGGAATGGGCACAGGGGGCCCCATGTGCTGCATCTCTTCCCCACAAAAGACAGAAAACAGCCTTTGAAAGCAGGGCTGCACCCACCCAGTGCCAGAAGTGAAGCTGGCAGATGTGGTGGATCCAGAGCTGAGCATCAGATGTGTGTGAGGCACTGGCAAGTTTGGGATGAAGCCAGAGCAGCCTGGGTGAGAGAGGGAAAAAATGGAGAGCTGCCTGCTGGACTAAGCACAGGCTCTCCCAGCAGACAGGCAACGAGCATCAGGAGGAAACACAGCTCATTCAAGAATTTTTAATAGCCAGCTCCCCAACTGACTGTAATTTTAGCAGGCAGTTTAACTAGGCTGGACTGAGCTTTTTCCAACACAGCCCTGTTTAAAGAAAGCCAGAGAAATCCCTTTGCCTGCCCAAGGCCAGATGAGAAGCACATTTCTCAAGGAAGATTTTACAGTGACAAAAATGAGACCCAATACTACAATTACCACCTCAAGCACTGAGTGTATACTTCTGTTGGTAGCATGCATTTTCCCCACTTCTTAGTCTCCTGTATCTGAATGCTCTCTTATGTCATGTGTGCAGCAGTTCTAAGTTTCTTTCTGGTCACATTCCTTTCAGGAGGGAATTTTTGGGATATAAATACAATTTCAGTCAAAGTTGGACTATGGGATACACATATTTTCCTGTTTTGCAAGGGTCATTTTATTGAACCATAATCCTGTTTTGCTGGACAGCAGATCCGTTTCCTTAAGGCCTGTTTGGAGTAAACCAGAACCTTCTGACCACTGTTCAGAGTTTTGGCTTCAAATTAAGTGTCTGAGAACAGCCCTCTGTGGGCTAGACTGTCCCTTCCTTAACCAGTTTCATTCTGGTGAGCTAGCACACTCATTTAAGTCAAGGGAATCCAGAGCTGAGCAAATTATTATTGTTTTTGTCTTTGCTGTAGACCCACAGCAAAGGTGAGAGGAAAGGGCATTTGGTAAAGATGCTTGCCTACGAGTGGGACCAGTGGAAGGGTCATGGAAGTCCCAGCTCTTCTTGTTCTGTGGACAAAGGGTATAAAATTCACAGCCAGCTCTTCCTCTGGTGGTCCCTTGCTTTGTGACTCACCTCAAACAAGCTCAGAAGTTTCCAGTTCCTCCAGAATGTGACATGGTTTGCCAGCAGCATTAAAGCTGGTGCCATAAGCCAACACCTAAATCACCATCCCAAATCTCCTTGGCCCACGCCAATTAAGCCCTTCCCTGTTGCAGGTTTAATCATGCCAGGGTCTCGGCACACACCGAGGAGAGCCGGAGAATCCGGGCTAAAGGTGACCAAACTCATCTCTCTGTGCTGTCCTGCTCCTCCTCTTTTTCTCACAACAGCCAAATGCTAGCACATTACATCATCGAGCCTTTGAATTTCCCCTGCTCCTGTCATGTTTAAACTCGATTGTCTAACACTCGCCTCTCACGCCGTTGCCTCCGAGCTCTCGCAGTCAGCAAACCCACTGCCGACAGATGGTGGGGGAAAAGTGGGTTGAGCTGGACAGCTTCCAAAAACTATGTCTAGCCACATGATATGTAAAACACAGGCTCTCATTTGAAATCTGGTCCATTTTTATTTCTGTTGATCTTTTAGGACTATTTTTATTTTGGGGAGGAGGGTTATTTTCTGTTGGGGGATCTTTGTTTGTTTGTTTGGGCCAATGACAAGAGCATACTTTCTGGCTTCTGTGCCCTGCTTTTGGCAGTTTCTGAACTACCAGGCAGGAAATTCTCCAAAGTACTTCAGCTGATAATTGGCCCCTTTTGCTGGAGCAGAGATAAATTGGAGTAGTTTTCTCAGGTCCTTCCCTTCATATGGAGAAACCAGAGTAATGCATATAAAAATCTTCAGCCCAGAAATCCTCAGCAAGGGCCACTGATTGATGAAATCTCTGTCAGCCGATGATCTGACTATTGTAAAGCCAGCATCTGGAGTTGTAGCTTATTAGTTCTCATGTTTTTCCCTCTAAATATTTCCCTCTGTACAGTGTAATACATCAGTTTCCAGTAAAACCTCTGAAAAGGCAACATTACTCCAACAGAAAGATATGACTTTTCATCAGGCCTCAAAAGATATTTATGAGATGATTTTGTATTTATTTACTTATTTGTTCGAAAACAGTTTTCTTTCCCTTCCCCAAGTTAAAATTAAGACATGTATCATGAAATGTCACAGCTCATTTTCATGGAGGACCTAAGGCTAGGAAGCAATGCAAGCATGGCAGAGTATTATATTTGATACACTTTCATGTTTTTAAAAGATCATCTCAACCCTCAAGATGAACATATAAAATAACAGGGAAAAAAAAAAGCCCTGAATACATTACTAATACAGTATCATGCTGGAAAAAATCTTGAATGATCCCTTAGCATCCTTTTCAGCCAGCTTCATTTTCTACCTAGGACAGGATGTGAAAAGGACAACCCCACTTTTACTTGTTCCTGGGTATCTAATCAGGCATTTGGATTGCCTCAGTGGGAACGGGGACCACAGGTGAAAGCAAACATAGGAAATTCTGTTCCTAAAATTGGCAGCATTGCTCCTAAACAGAAGTGTAATGGGCAAGGCATTGTGTTACATAAATGATCTATCTCGTGGTGAAAATGAGCATCTACTCTAGGGTTGTGTGCTGCTGCACAGTTAATGATATCAGGCCATAGTGACTGGTGTTAATTAATTGTATCAACAGATAATGCCAATTTCAAGGTTCCTTCCAAAACAGCTGGAACACGATCCTGAGAATTTTTCTGCACCATCCATGCTCAGGAGAAAAGTCCTAATTCCTAATTATGAAATACCTACAACACATAAAAGCAAAAGCAGATCATGAAAAAATCAGGAAAAAAATATTTGCAGAGATGTAGTTCCTTGGGTTTTTAGGCGAGTGGTTGGAATGCTTTCATGTAAAATTTTAGAAATAATTCTTAATTAATAAAGAGCTTACTTAAATGTTTCTTTAAAATGAATTCCAAACACCACATTTTTTAGTGAAGTTTTTAATGCCTAGGATTCAGATTATGGTGCTTCCATAAAAATGAAAAATAAATTAAAAATTAATATATTTTTCAAAAATGTTGTCATCATGATTTAGAGAGAAAAAGTGGAAGTCTTAAGGAACTTGAAAAGAATCTCTAAAAATATTTTCAGAAATATTCTTTTCAGAAAATTCTAAACTACTTGGACACCACAATTGCCCATTCTGTGAATGAATAATAGGTTTATAATATTCACCACTGTCATCTTCTATATATGCAAAAAAAAAAAAATCATGAAAAAAATGCATAATTTTAGAGTTTAAATACATGCTGAACTGTCTTGTGCATGCTCTCACATTTAAAGCCTTACTGGCCCTGGGTTGGATCCTGACAAATATTCAAAATGATTGAGAGCTACTTTCAGAGGACTTTCCAAACTTAGAGGGAAAAAAAAAATAGGAAAGCAATGACAACTTGGATCTGCTTTCCAATAGTTGATTTAACCATAGATATGGTACAAAGAAAGTCATAAAGCTGAATATGTTTCCTCTGTGGTTTTAAGGTCTGTGTGATAATGGAACTGTACAATTGTAGGATGCATCCAGGACTTAAAAATATAAAGAGATATGGACATTTATTTTTTTTTAATTCTTTGGTTTATTTCCCTTCATTTGCAAAAAGATGTGGTTTTATTTATAGTGAATTATATATATATAATATATTAGTGACACTTTGATTCAAAGAATACAATTTCCAAGGTTCTGCTGCAAAGCTGAGCTATCAAAGCAAGAAAACAAAGATTGACTTAAGACAGAAATCAGGCAAGAACTTCATCTTTCTTTATTTTCCCCCTACTCATCCCCTTCCTCTTTAAGATTTAGGTCCCTCAGGGACCTTACATTGGCCATAAACATGCTCTGGGGCAGAACAATAGCAGCATTTGACTGTTATGTGTAGTGTTGAATGGAATCCCCTCATTTACTTTTGCCCCACATCAAGGAATCTGTGGCCTTGCAGTGGTAGTGAAATATCAGGAAGAAGAGGAGTAAAAGAGAAATAGAAAAGTAGTCGGGGGGTAACCAGAACAAGAAATGATCCTGTGAGCGGTGAGAACAGAAAAGACAAGGAGGAAGGGAAAGGTAAGGCCAAGAAGCATCCCAGGAGCCATATCCACATGTGCATTCTCCATTTGTCCGACATTAGGTGTCAAATGATCTTTCAGGAGCCATTTCAGATCAGCCAGAAAAAGGGCAGCACAGGGATTGTCCCTCAGCACCAGCAGATGCAGCACCTGGTGAAATGGATGTGCAGTCACCCCCCCAGGATGGTGGAGTGCCCTGGAAATCACTGCAATTAAGAACCTGAAGAACCAATTGGAACCAAGACATGAAGAACTCAAGGCATGGGAAAAAAAAAAAAAAGGCTACAAAGAAAAGTCATCTAATATCTAATAAAGAAATAAAGGCTCTGAGACAGGGGCTAGCTAAGGAAAAGTAGGCCCTGTTCCAGAAGAACTCTTAAGGCACTGTAAATGACTCAAAGCATAGGAGAAGGCAAGTACTGAGGAGCTAAAGTGCTTTGCTGGAGCAGGGTCTTTGCACATAATAGGATAACTGGATCCAGAAGATGGTAAAATGTGTTTTTAGTGCAGCAATAGGTTAGCCCTGAACTTTCCCATCCCAGTTAGGTATTTTTATTTCCTCAGCTGGCTGGAAGGCAGTCCAGCCCGGTCAGTGGGAGGTATCTGAAGGAATTACTCGCAGAGGGAAGCAGAGGGAGATTCAGCAGGATCAGAGATCAGCTGCAGGAGAACAGCAGACGGGGAGGCTCATCAGCTTACCCCAGTCAAACTGAAGCTTTCAGCAGTGCCAGCAAAACTCCTGCCAAGGAGCCAGCCTTCCCTCAGAGTGAGGGAGGACGGATCCGTCCTGCTGCACAACTGGCCCGGTGTCCTATTTCACAGGGACAGAAGAGGCGAATTCCCCCAGTAGCCTTGCAATTCCTGCTGTGTGTTTTCTGATTTCACAGCTGACGGTTCTAGCTCTTTGATGGCACACTCGGATCCATAATATTTCATGGGAACCAGGCAGAAACAAATACACACTCATCTAGGCACTAATTGCCAGTGAAACAGCATCTCCCACCGTTTGCCAGCCCTGTCCCTGGTGTGCCCATCAGCAACTCTGCTGCCTGAGGAAACAGACAAAGAGGAAGGCAGGGAGGAAGACACTCCTCGGAGCAGTTTACAGTGATCCATGGTCGTGAAACTTCCCCATCAGTGCCAGAAAATCGACTTCAAGCTGGCCCTGTTGGTTACTGAAATGTTGGCAGGGTGATCCCGCTCCCACTGAGAATGAGGAAAGTCTTGCCATAGGCATGGAGAGGGAGATAATGATCTCTTCATAGCAAAAGACACAGCTGTAACTTAGATATGTTTTGTGGAAGAGTCCTCTAGATGCAGGGCTTCCTGCTACCCCCAGGCTGTTGTGTATGTGGTTGCTGGCTGCTGTAAATAAGAGTGGCTGTCATCCCGTGAATCCCCGGGTGTACAGACATTGGAATATGGGAAGTCCTGAGCTCACAGCAAGATGCCTAAACTGGGGAACCCCACTGGCTACTAATGTTTTTCACATAATGGGTGAAAAACTAGAAAGGTAAATCTTTGAATCAAACCCTGTAGCTTCTATTGAGAGATTGGGATCTTTTCCTATTAGACAGTAAATGTAAAACCAAATTTTGGTCTTCAGTCCAGAATATTTGATTTGAATAAAAGTTTTTCTTAACTTTTTTGGTTTTAGAAAACTTTAATCTGGTTGCCCTCTACTTTTTCTTGATGGTAAATGTTTTGAATGAGATTCAAAACAAAATATCCACCTTCCTCTCCATCCTAAACTGCCAAAACAAATGATTTCAACATTTGGTTTTGAGGGGCACACCAAAATGAAAACAAATAATTAAAAAAAACTACACCCACATACACACACACATAAAATGTAATCAAATTGCTGGAACCTAATATTGCAGCACAAAACACCCCAAAATTCAAATTCTCCCTCATCCCCTTCCTTGGCCAAAATTACTTATTGAATTTGTCTTCCTGTGATCCAAGCTGCAAATATTTGTGGCCACCTGAAATTTCCTAGGGCTAGTGTGCAACTGGTTCAGCGCTCTCCTCTATATCCTGCTCTTCCCTTTATCACTTTTCTTGTGCCTGCTGTGTGTATTTTATGGGGAGGGTGGACAGCCAAGGGGAGGTGGCATTTGAAAGAGGGCTGCCCTGCCTTGCTAGCCACCAGCAGTGCTTCTGCCTCATGATCTGGAGCTGCCAGCCTTGGGACCAGCACTGCCTTGCCAGCCTTGTCCCCACCCCGGGTCCAGCCTGCTCTCCAGGCTGGCAGCAGTGGTGGGAAACAAGCTGTGGAGAGTAAGATGTTGCCAAAATCATTAAAAGGCAGGAAGAATTGGCTGACAAGTGAGGAGAGGCAGTCTTGGGCAGCTGTTGAAAGAGGGCTTCATCTCTTCCACTGCTTATACCTGGGGAGATTAGGGATAAAGGAGAGAGGAAGGAAAAAGTGTTTTCTTAGGCTGTGAGAAATGAAAAGAGAGGGGCATCAAAGCAACAGGGGAGTGAAAGCCAAATTTTCTTGGCAATCATCCCTCAGCTTTAAATGCTCTGAGAATTCTCATCCTCAGCATTTGTCGGCTTATTAATAGTTTTCCTGTAGTTGGATTTAAATCTGCATCCTAGGTTGTCAAGTCTGAATTAAAGAACCAAGTGGAAGAGGAGGAATGTCTCATGATGGGCTCTGAGCCAGCTTGGAGAGGTGCTGGAGGGAGGTTTCTCTGCCTCTAACATGAGCTGGATCCTTTTGATGTGGGAAGCATCTGCCAAGAGACAAACGGTCGGGCTTGGGGTGTCCCTGCCTAAAAATAACGGAGCAGTTCACATCAGGGAAACTGCTCTTTGGCAGATTCTATTTTCACCTGGATCTGCATCTTGATTTCACCTATTCAGCAACAATTTATGGTGACGTTTCAGCACTACTCATGCCACAGAGAGAGCAGACAACCAATTACCTGGGATTTTAATATATGTTATAATAGATATTGCTATATCTATTGATATGTTGATATATGATATCACTCCTCTTCCCTAGGTATCATCACTACCAAGCACCCCTTGTCATAGAGCAAACCACCTTACCTTTCTTAATTCACCGTAGAAAGACAGCCAGGAACACACTTTTTAACCATAAAAAAAAAAAAAAAAAGTGCCCAGTGCCAGAATGTGGCCCCTACAGACTGATTTATTCAAGCCAGATCGAGATGTTTGCAGCCCACTTGGTAGAGGGCAGCAGGGCTCTTTGTGCCTGGAATCCACCGGGCAGGGAGAGAGGGAATGACCTGTACTTCACACTGCCAGCAGCACCAGGAAAGACGTTGAAACCCTGACAGAGAGAAGCAGTATCCTGTTTTCACTGAGGAGCCAAAACTGTGTTAAAAACTACACTTTGCCTCCAGTTTGGGCACTGTGCCAAAGCCTTCTGCAGATAAGGTGTTTGCAAAGTCCTTGGAAAGCCTGGAACAGAGTGGAGTTTAGGGTGGGTAATTTAGGGTGTTTTAGAGAAAAACAGGGATGCTTCCTGATTATTAAGGCTCATCTCTTTGGTGATTAAAAAAAAAAAAACCAAACAAAATACCAAACCCCCCAAACAACAGGAACAACAAAAGAACCAAGCCAAAACCAAACGAACATAAAACGAATTAAAAAACCACAACAAACCACCTCTGAGTTAAACAACTGTGCAAGAAGTAAGGAATGACCCAACATGACCAAAACGCCTTTGTCTACATCTAGTGAAAAGACGGTTTCCTTACCGACTGGCAGAATTTGGGATAAAGTTACAAAGCACTGATCCTGCTAATGGGATGTTCCTGCTTTGGGATGCAATGCAGGGAATGCCCATTGATTCAAGTGAATAGTTCATAAAATGACATTTCCTTCTAATCACAGCTGTGTTCCTTTGGAAGGCAAAAATTTTTGTTATGTTTGTGCGTTAGCTCTGTGGGCTGGTCATTCCGGATGCATTTTGGTTAATTCAAAGCCTCAGACCTGCCAGGATTCTGCTCCAGCTTTGTAATGTTAGACTTCTCTGACACAGGTGGATGTCAGATCTGACCTGAGTGATGTTCATTGAGCCAATAATTTCCACTCTGTGCCTGCACTCCATTTGACGGGACCTGGAGCAGTTCAGGGCATGCAGGCTTGCTGAGCACAGAGTAGCATATCTGTTTGATAACATAGCTGCCTTTCAAAAACTCCAGAGGGAAAAAAAAAAAAGAAAGAAAAGAAAAAAAATTACTTCTCCAGATTGTACAGAACTTTCCATTCAATCCAAAACATGTTATTTGAAATTTCACAGTTTCTGTCACTTTTTTCCCAAGCTAAGGAAGAAAGGATTGTTTGTTTGTTTTCACTTAGGGTTTTTTGGGCATTTTTTTTTAGAGGGATGCTTAGACTCAAGAGGAAATAATGGAGGAATTAGTGCCTTTACTCTCTTCTGTAAGTCTTTGGGACAATTGTCTCTCCCCAGAACCACAGGGTGTTTGAGGTAGAGCTTTCTAAAGCCACAGCTCAGTGAACTTTTTGTTCATTTGCCACTGACATGACTCTCACCCATCTTTCTGCTGTTCTCTTCTCCCTCTTAGCTGCTTCCCCAGTTGTGTTATTACAACTGCTTGCAGGCTTAAGGGTAAAACAAACAAAACAAAACACAGAAAAGCACCCTCCAAAACCAAACCAAAACAAGGGAAAGAAGGGTGTTTTAAAATTAGACAATTTTCCTCATTTTGCTCAGCTGCAACAAACTTGAGCTGCTGTGACTGAGTGGGCAGGAGTGAGAGGTAAAGGACAAACTATGAACAAGTTGTCCTTTTTAGAAGAAGCCAGTGTTCATCAAATCACAGCCTTGATTTTTTTTTTCCCTCTTGGAGCTGTTCAGTTTTTTTGCAAGCAGTTCCCGGCATATGGGGACAAAAAAGAGAGGGAAGGACTTTGCAAGCTGGTGAGCAGGAGAAGAAAAGAGGTGCATTTAAGACTTTACTTGGCAAAGCAGCAAAGCAGCCCTTGAACGAAGTCGCCTGTTTCAGAGGAAGGAAAGGAATAACCTCTGGGATTCCTTCCCCTCTCCCCTGTGCCCAGGGAAGGTGGAAATGTGCCATGCGCAGCAAAAATAAATATATTGAGGGAAGCAGGAGGCGCAGGCACATGGGAGGAAGGCAGCATCATGACAGTTTCAGCCACATGCAAAAGCAGATAGGCAAGCCTGCAAGTCTGTCACCATCCACCAGTTTCTGATACTTTCTTCTACGTGGCAGAGCAGGCAAAAAGCAAAATTTAGAGGAGAAATATGGGAGAGGACAACAGTGAAATGGCTGGTTAAGGAATTTGCTAGTTTCTTGTGTCTGAACAGGTAATGTACAATTCGGGTTATGGATTTAATGGAAAAGTTTTTGGGATTGTAGACTCCTGGAACCACCTGAGGTGAAAGAAATAAAGCAAGTGACTGTACTTGCCCTTGTGTGCTCTAACACCCGTGCAAAGCACAAATAAACAAACTGCCAAGGACAATGGATGATTAAGAAATCCTTCCAGCCTTGCCAATGCTTTCACTGAAAGCTCTGATCAGTGAGGTTTTCTGCTGATGCTTGACAGGAGCAATGGAAAGTCCCAGGCAAGTTTATGCCCAAGGAATTGGGACCTCTAGGTTTCCAAGTGTACCTGGGCTCCTTCTCTCAGCCACCCTGCTCAAAATCATATTGCTGAACCCTCAGAAAGCTGAGAGTTTTTTGTTTTGTCTGGACGTTTGAGTGGCCATGGAGAAGGACGAGGGAGCCTTCTGGGAGGACAATTATGGAAGGTTAATTATTCAGTCTGGAGGAGAAATGCTTGGTGTATCTACTTAACAGACTGCAGCACCGTGAAAAGACCTTCAGAGATTACTGATACTGGGAAACAGAACAAGTCAAGGCCGGTGTGGGCGAGTAATATTTTAAAACATATGACACTTTCAATAAGCTTGGTGATTCTGCTGATTGGAAATGTCTGGTGATTGCAAATGTCAGTGGTCCTTGTCCAGAATGCAGCCTTACTAGGATAATGTTTTTAGAGTTTGCATGGCATGAAAAGGAAAAACAAAGAAAAGAAGCTGCCTTTATGCATCACCAGGGATTCATTTATGAAGAACTGCATTTCCCCCTCCCCAAAAAACACATTACCAAATGTACATTTCACTCTTGTCTAGGAGTTTGCTTGCTTGTCCTCAAATGACATAAATAGATTAATTGAGAGCTCCAGTTTCAGTTTTGAATTACTTGAAGCATGTTTTCATATTCTCTTTGGCATTACTGGTGAACAACATAAATACAAAGCATAATATGAGAGTATATGTATACAGCTGGCAGTGTAATGCAAAATCAAAAATGTCTGGTAGAATGGCATATGATTACCATTAATTAATTACTGACATATTCATGTCAGCAAGTCTCTGTGGCTCACTGACTACAATACACTGAAAGAATTAATAAAAGATGCCCACAGCATCTCTGTGAGAGCTGGTAGAAGGACAGCCCAACTGCAAGGCCTGTTTATTTTGTTTAAACACCTGCCTGTTGGACTCCTTGGGCACCACCACAGATTTTTCGGGAGAGCGTATATACAAAGTGTGGGAGAAGACACTCTCACCCACTGTGAGATCTCTTTCCTTTTTGTCTCCTTGTAGCTCCACTTCAGGAGAAGAATGCACCCTTTACCAGCCACCTGAAGGGGAAAAAGTTACTTGCTGTAATTTGTCAAGATCTTCATGCCCAATGATTGTCAGACTGGGAATTTTGAGTGGTTTTGGTTTTGGATTTTTGGGGGTATTATTTTTGTTGGTTGGTTTCTTTGTTTATTTATTGTTGTTGGGTTTTGGGGTATTTTTGTTTTGATTTGGTTTTTTGTTTGTTTATGGGGGGTTTTTTGGTTTGGTTTGGGTTGGGTTGGGGTTTTTGTTAGTTTTTTCTTTGGGAGTTTTATTTGTTTGTTTGTTCCAGATCTTTAGTGGGGGTTGGCGGGGTTTTTTTGTGCATTTGTTTTTGTTTGTGAATTTTTGCTTTTTGTTGCACTTTTGTTCGTTTTTTGCTTGATTGGAGATTTTTTGTTTGTTTGTTGGTTGGGTTTTTTGGTTGGTTTTTTGGTGTTTTTGTTTTGTATTTCTTTTTTGTTTTGTTTTCTTGGTTTTTTTTGGTGGTGGGGGGGATTTTTTTTTATTTTGGGGCCTTCTGTGCTGTGGACAGGAGGACTCTCTAGAAGAGAGCAGCTCAGTGACAGTCACTCTTTGCTCTCTGTGTTTAGAGAGCAGGGGGTGAGGGATTGGCCTCTCAGGCTCTGTGAAACACAGGCCCTGATTTCCTCGATTTCACTGTCAGGAATGCCTGGCTGGTCTCGAAGTGGGCTAAAGTAAACGATGAAAATGAGTGCTTATTCCAAAGAAAAACATTCCTGCGTGGAATTGATTTGGAATAGTTGCGTGCACAGGAGCTCTTAATAGCCTGAGGCCAGAACGGAAAGCAACTGCTGGGTGGGAGGTGGTCTTATTCACTCCAAAAAATATTCCTTCAGCAACTAAATCAAAAAGAGAAGAATTAAATCTTCTGCCCACCTCCTAACTGCTAGCCCTCACCCCCTCAAGGAAGATGAATCTCAAATATCTGTTTGCAAGCAGCTTTTACAGAAAAACCATATGGCTGCACATGGCTCTCCCTTTTGTGTGGCACCAAATTAGCTCAAACATGGGAACCTCTCTGAGCTGTGATGTGCCCACCTAAAAACATGTGGTGTTCAGAATTACATCCTGTCCTCAGAAGCAGTCCCAAAGCTAACCAGCATCCACCACTTCTTTCACACATCACTGACTTCACTATTATCTTGACTAAGGCTTCTTATATATTTCTATTTATATATTTTATGTTTATTTAATATATATAAAGAGAGGAGGTGACTGTAGTGTCTTAGGAGGTTCCGTATTTACTTTCAGGAAACCTGGACTGAAAATAATCGAAACATAAACAACAAATGTGCCCTCAACCACGGTGCTCTTAACACTCTGGGTTTTCTTGGGTGCTTAAATCTGCCCAGGCAATGTCAGCTGGGGTGTTCAGGCTTTCATGGGCTTTGCTCTGGACCGACTCTGATCAGGAAAACCATACCGCTGTGATAAACTATGCACTCCTCCTTACATGTGCCAGCAGCGTTCACTGCTTTAGGTAATACCAACAAACTGGAAATCTTTTTTCCCCCTCAGAAAACTGTTCAAGAAGCTGCCTGCAGATTGACTGTCTCTGTCAATAAACCAAATCATGCACAATCTAAGAACCTGCCTGCTGAATATAGCACCACAAGGTGTACGTTAGACATGAGGAACACAGCTCCGAAGGGAGCTAGATAAGTCCACTTGAAACAAATTATGTTTGGTACCATTCTTGAGTTGTTTCCCCTGGTCTCTGGTAGGAAGCTTTGAGCTTAAAAGAAGGGAGCTCATCTAAACACAAAAATTGATGTTACTGGTTAAAAAGTTGATTTATCAAGACAAAATACTCCTTCTGTCCTGTATGTTAGAAAAGAAACCCAACCAAACAACAAACTCTGAGAATCTAAAAGTATGTGGAATTAATCTGCACAATGAAAGAAACACTATAAACCTCTTGGTTTAGCCCTCGAAGCTGACCAATATTAACAGTGGGTGAAAGAGCAGAGGATGGTTTTATTTTAATTTTTTGGACAGGGCTCCCCTTTGGAAGAGGAAAGAAGAATTAATAAGCCTGAGTAAAAAGAAAGATTTCTTGTCTGGTGCCAGTGTGGGAACATTTTTCTTCAAGAAATTAAAACTTTGCATATGAATGTATAAAGTTAGGTGAAATCTTTTGCCCCAAAGAACTTTACACCCCTCTGTTACTCCAGGTGAATATTCTCCCATGCAGACAGAGCATTAGAGGGAGCTGGCACTCCAGCCTGAGAACAAGAATTCACTGCAGATGCTGCAGGGCCAAAAGCTGGGCTGCTGGTGGTGTGGAAGGTCTCAGCATGGGGTGGAGGCTCTGCCATTCCTGGATGCTGCTTTCCAAACCTCAACTGCAGAAGAAATTCATTTTTCCCAGCCTACGGCAAGCAGAGAGGAAGATCTGACATCTCCTGGCCCGTGTATCAGGGGGATGGCTGGCTGAGGAAGGAGCTGCGGCGTCTCCTTGACTTGATCTGGAGAGACAGCCATAAGAAACAGGATTTGATCTTTTGGGTGATTTCTTAATCAAATGCTTCAAGCCTTTGTGGTCTTGCCTGCATGTTCCTTGTCCCGTTTCTCTCCCCATGGCTCAGAGGGTCCTAGACAAGAAGCATCCTGGAGACATGTAATACCCCCTAAAACACAACAAAAATCCCCACCCACCCGCAGCCTCCAGCTGTGTCTGGCCTCGTCCAGATGATTTTGTTTCAGCCATGAAAACATGCAAGTTCCACAGCATTATTTCATTATTTCAGGTAGCACCACCCAGAGATCACCTTGACCCTCTGACACTGCAGAACGGCCGCCTCATAATGGCAGTGGATTGCCACCCATTGTCGAGAGAGAATGTGCAAAGCAGCCTTAAGGGAATTTGGCGCCCCATTCCTATTGAATTACAATGGGATTTGGGCATTGAATTTCCTCAGTTAGTCCTTTCAAACTTCCCCTCCTTTTTTTTAAGTAATAAAGATGGCATTTTCATAAGGACTCTTGTGCTGGCTTCTTTTGAAACCGCTCGAAGTTTTTTTACCACTTACTTCAATGAAAGTATCATTTGGCCAATGCGATGCAATTCCGAAAAACTCACGGTAGGGATTTTGAATAATTTGCTCTTAAATTTATGACCTAGGAGTTTGTCCAAAAGATTAATTTAGGAGGAAAAAAAAAAAAAAAGGAAAACATTTAAAAACATTTAAAAGACATAAAGAAAGGAACTGAGATCAGTGGAGAGAAGGAAACTTGATGAGATTTAGTAAGTAAATTCCAAGGTGCACTCCAAATTCATCTTGGTTATCTCAGTCTCAAATAGCTTTTGAAAGCCCTAATATTTATTTAACTACGGAAGATATGAAGAGGTTTCCAAGACACTTTCCAGCTGTGATACATGAATATACTAAAAAATCACCTTTGAAGAGAGAGACCTAATTAACTTTCTTGACGATGCTTTATCATCTTCATCTAGGTATTTGTAAAAAAGCTCTTTTAAACTGCATATATGGATTATTAGCTATTATCTTAATTGTGTGACCTTTAGTCAAATCAGAAAACCTCTGAAGTCAAACGTAAACCAGAGTCTACTGGCATAGCTGCATATCTGGAAACGGCTAGAGATTTTTATTAGTTCTGCTTGAAAATGCAGGACTTTCTTTGACAGACTGTAAGCCCGGCTCTGAAAGTAGGCAATTATCCCTCTTGTGGTGTTTTTACCTCAGTTTTAAACTGAGATTGCACAGGAGGGGTGACGCATGGTTAACAATAGGAGATCATTAACCTAAACATCTTCCATTTATGTGGAAGCATCGGTAATTCGGGAAGGCTGAGGCTGTAGGTCCGTGCTGAAGACAGGCTCAGGGCTGTGGAATTTTCCTGGAGCCAGGACAAAAGGAGCCAGGTATCAATGCAGTCATCTAAAGAAGAGCATAAGTGATGAGATTCAAGAAGACAAAGCTCCAAGATCCCTGAGCAGGATGTGCTGGCTTGGCAGGTGGCTTTTGTTTGCTTGCAGGATCAGCCAGGGTGGAAGGAAACCGGGCTGGGCTGCAGAGAAGTTGCTGCAGGATTCAGAGCAGGGCTTTTGCGGAGAAAGGAACATCCTGAGCTCCTTAGCGGGTGCCTCAGGCCAGAAAGGAACAATAGGGTGAGGAGGTAACCAGGCAGAAAGAATGAGCAGCGTTTGATTTGGGCTAAAGCTGTTTTCCTTCCAGGAGATAAAGCGCTGGAAGGGTGGCACAGGGCTCCCAGGAAGGAGGTGTACCTCGCTGCTCGCAGCTATCTCTGGTTCTAAACAATGCTTCATGCTGGGAAGTCGGCGTGGACAGCATCGCTCCGGGGCTCTTGCCTGCCTGGGTCCAACGCCCCATTTTTATGGAGATCTTCAAGCTTTCTGCCAGGCAAGGGGGCCAAAGGAGGACGGTGTAACTTAGGCCACTGGAATGTTATGAAAGCAGAGCCCCGCTGATTATATGTGAGTCCTAAGCAAGCAGCTTAATGAAGCCCTGGAAAACTGCTGCTGAGTTTCATTGGTTGGTGTCTTCAAAGACCAGAAAGTGAACTTGGTCTTGATTAATGAAATAAACTCACCTGCGTCCATCCAACTAAATGCTTTCTCTGTATCATTTGTGATTAGCATCATAGTGAACTGAGACTCATGCAGCGCCTTGCATCCTTTGTTCCTCCATCCATTTAAAAAGTTATTCACTCCGTTTCTGAAGTCCCTTGTCTCAGTAGACTCTTGCCCTGGCTCTACCAGCAGATTGTTTTTCTTGCAGTTGTGTTTAGAAACAAGACCAAACAGGAAATAATCTACTTTCAGTATATGTGGAAACTTCTTTTCTTTGTAGTGGGCAGAAGCAAGCTCAGTGCACAGAGAAATAATGTCTCCACTCCAGCAAATATGCAAAAAAAGGATCTCCTTCAAAACGTGGAGGTAAGTATAAAGTGCAAAAATGTTCTACAGAAAAAGTTGAGCTAAAAGGGAAGATGTTTTTGGATGGGGGTGAATGAATGCAGGAGAACAAGGTCTGGTTTTATATTTTTTTCTTAATTCCACAGAGATGATAAATATAATAACTAAATCAACCCCCACAAGAGATAATTAGAATTTAGGCTCAGCACTTCTATGAGCATTTAATGTTGTAAAAAGATGTGCAAACATATGAAACATATGCAGAGGAAACAGAACATCTCCTCACCTACTGGCTGCCCTTCAGCTAACAGGATTTTCTTAGTTAAGATGCCTACTTCTGAGCTACTGGGCTGTGTGGACTCTGCTCCGAAAAAAAAACAAAAAACAAACAAACAAAAAAAAAACAACAAAAAACAACAACAACAACAAAAAAAACCAAACCAACAAAATTTGCACACGGGAAAAACTGCAACGTTCAAACAGAGGTCTCTGATCTGGAAGCAACAAAGAGATTTCTCCGTGCAGCTTAGCAGTGAGGCAAGTATCTGCTGAAGATATGATTCTGCAGACAGCAGCTCTCCTGAATGTTGAGGGCTGGAGATGTTTCTTACATCAGGAAAAGGCTGATGCAGCAAGCAGGACCCAAGGTCTGACACAGGCTCTCCCCTCCTGGTCTCAGTTCAAGGTGTGGCTCTCCACCTCCTATGCAGGTTTAACTGTCTGATGGGTCTGATTGTGGATACAAGGCAAAAATTATCTAAATAGCTTTGATTCTTCCTCATGAGAGAGAATAAAAAAAAAATTAAAAATATTTTAAAACTCAAACAAGCAAAAAACCAAAAACCCAAAACAAGCAAACAAAAAACCCACCAAAAAAACCCAAATTTTAAAAACCAAACCAAACAAAAAAAACCACCAAAACCCCACTAAAAACACCCCCCCACACACCCCAAGACTTAAACAAAACCAAAACCAATCCAAAACAAAAGCCCACCCAACAGACAAATTTATTAATTCCAGTGGCACGGGCAGTTTATTACAAGACTCCTTAGAGTAGAGAGTCAATTCTAATAGGAGGCTTCTACACTTGCTTACAAGTGCTCTGAGAGCAGAGAGTGGCCCAGATTTGGCCAAGGCATATTAATAATGCCATTAATATAATTTGACATATTAATAATTCTAATAAACATTTTGAGCAATACCTTTGGCACAAAGATGGGAAAGGAGGGTCATCTGACATCAGGGACCATACACCTTTTTCCTTGAATACAGAATTTACAGCCGTGGCAACTCAGTTCAGGATTTCAGGAGGAAAACTCAAATGATGTGTAAGATCATCGGCCACCCTCCTGCTCCTCTGGGTGTTAATGGTGTCACAGGTTCACTCGCTTGTTCCTCGTTTCCTCCCTGGGATTTTTATTATCTGTCCATCCCTGTAAAACATTTCTGTGCACACAGCTGCAGTTCCTCCTCAGTGCCCAACACAGAGACCCAAATGGTGTTTCCAGGATCTCCTCCCATGCAAACACTGCTGAGTAGATTTCACATCAGGTGACTTTTGCATAAATTTTTATCTGCCAGATCTCTCCTGTGGCTCAGTTTTATGGGGTTTTTTTTTCAGTCTTGGAATGAGAGGCCTGACTAAAGAGGGACCTTATTGCAGATTTCAGCCCTTCAAGAGGCAGAGGGAGGGTAGAGCCAGATCTCCCTTAGAGCTGCACAGCAAGAGGGTGAAAGGCAATGCAGCAACCTGAGTTTTGTCTGCACATGGAGGAAAAAGAAAAAACTAGTTAAATACTGGAACAGAGGCCCAGTGCTTCCATGGGACCTTTCCTCTTGGTTTTAAAAATTTAACTTGTCAAGACCTGGAGCAGACTGACCTAACAGAGTAAGATGTTGAGCCATCAGATGGCCTCCAGAGCTCCCTTCCAACCCAAATTATTCTGCCAATCTATATCTACTTATTATCTTACATATTTAGGCTACTAGGGTTTTAGAGAACGCAACGATTTTAAAATTTTGACAACAGAGCACACAAATGAATAAATAAACAACCTTCCCTCCTATCTTGGTGTTAATGATGGCTGAACAACACTAATTCCAATTTACAAAAAATGCAGGCTGATAAAGAGTAAATGTGGATTTTTGAACAATGTACTTCAGAAAGATCTGCAATTTCTTTTTAAATTTTTTTTCTTTTCCTTTTTTCTTCTTTTTTGCTTAATGCCCAATTACAAATGCAGAAACATTAACTCTTTTTATCTTGACTGGCATCATAATTCATAATGGGACACTATGAAACCAGTCCAATCATTAAAATCAAAGGGAACACATTTTGTTGGTGTCTGTGGTTTGCAAATCAAACCATGTTGGGTGTTGTTTCTCAGTGACTGTTGGGCATCTTTGTGGTTTTCTGCTTGGCTTTTTAAAAAATGCATACAGAGTGGATATGGCCATAATAAATTACTGTGTCTTCTATAATTGTCCATGCAATCTTATTTCTGTGGGAAATGGTAGCAAAAGTGAAAAACGACAGGGAGACTTTAAAGACCCCAAACATGTGTTTGCCATCTTAACTTCTCACTTATGTCACTGCAGATTTTGCTCTCTCTGGTTAATTTTGGTATAACCTATACTCCAAAGTTATGAAATATGCTAATTATTTAACTTCTGCTTTAATTATTGAAATAGAAATTGACTCAGCATTGTCTTTTAAAGTGGTTCTCCCCATATTTACAATGACAAAACACTAAATGGTATTTTTGGGCTTTCGTGGTGAAGTTAATATGAAAATGTTGCTAGGTAAGTTTTCCAAAACTTGCCATAGATTGTGGCACAATAAACCCCCGGATTGCATGTGCTGAGAAATTGTTTGGATGTAACAAATGGTGATACTCTTGTTGCTTTTCTTGTCTCTAATGGAGAAGAATCAGGACATTGTGGTTGTTGGAGGTCTTGATAAAACACGTTGACGTCAGATTACTGACTTCAGGACTGCATGAGCAGAAACAACAACCTTAATTCTGAATTCCTCATGCTCCTGTTTAACTTTTGTTTAATCCAGATGTTCTTAAAAGTTAACATGGTCTCAAATGATTCATAAATCCCTGCCATCTTAAAGCTTTGTTTTCTCCCCACTCTCTTTGAATAAAAGAATAGGCAATTTTATAAAAAAATAAAGCACATAATTCATGGCATTTAATCATCTGAACAGAGAGGTTAACTCCCACAAATTGCATGAAGCTGGATGCCTGGTTCCCAAAGGTTCCTTTCTTTTTTTTTTTTTAAGTTTGGTGGAAGCCATGCAGAATGATATCCCCAAAAAAGCCCTGTGGGAACCAGCACTCCAGCCGTAGGTAAGAGCACGGGCAGCCTAAAGCCCTGACCAGACCAGAGCTGCAGCAGACAAATCCCTGGAGAGCAGCTTTTGCATTCAGGCAAGCCTGGGGAAGGGGATATTTGCACAAAAGCAAATTTACTTTGCTGGTGGCTGTTTCACTGATTAATGCTGGCCGGGACGCGAGCGCCGCGCTCCTCCCAGCCCAGGTTTCCTTCCAGCCTGACCTCCTGTCACAAGGCTTGCACAGTGTGATGTTGCCACGGGTTGCCAAGGCAATGGCAGTGATGATGGCATGTGTTCAGCATAGCCAAATTTGAACCTAATGAGAGCAGATGTGGCTTGGAGCTCTCACCCCTGAAGAGCAGGCCTGGTTATATCTCTATATCCTTTTCTTGGGAGGTGTGGAGAAAGCCTTGAATGTGACTCTCTGTGAGGGTGTTAGCTGTGAGCACCAGCATGGATGGATGAAAATAATTCCTGCTGGATGTAAACACCATCTCATGAAGCTGAGCACACACCCACATGAGCTGGGCTGAGTGAGAGGACAGGACAGGCCATGAGGAAAACAAGAAGTCTCATCCAACTGCAGTTCCCTCTGCTGATGTGCATTATCTTCCTTAAGCATAAGCAGATTCCTGTGCATCGCTGTGTGTTATCAGTTTTGGTCCCCGCACTTTCCTAAGAAAATAACCACTTCCAGTTGCTGTGGGCCTGTGTGACATGTTATGCAGAGCTGCAAAGCACCATGAATAAATTATGGCTGTCACCAACTTCTCTGTCTAAACAGGACTGTTACAAAAATAAATTAGCGCTGCCCTTGAGCACTGTGAAGAGTAAACATCTCACATATGACTTTGCTAAGGAAAAGAGCGAGACCTGTGCTCTACCACAGCCAAGCCTGCACAATGTGTTCTTGATGTGAAAGAAGAGCCACCACTCCAAAGAACCACAGGGAGATAAAGGGTCCTGGTACAAGAAAAAAAAAGTTCAACCCAAGTGCTTTAGAACCAGTTCCAGCCCTGTTAATTTAGGTTAGTATCAAGGACTCAGCTGGATCACAATCAGGAGAGAAGTTTAAGGCTGTTTCATAACTACTCTGAAGTTTCTTGGGGAGAGATGGAACCTCCAAAACTCCCCCTTGCCCCTGGTGTGTTGTCAGATGGGGACGCCTGAAATGAAGCAGCTCTGAGCCTCACCAATCACTATGTGTGGGTTGTCTCATATTGCAAGAATTGTGGCTTTATCTCTAGCTTTGTAGAAAACAGCTTCAACCTTGGCTGCAGGAACAGCACTTGGAACAGCTCTATCTGCATGTTGGGGTGGAATAAACCGTCCTTTGTATGTGGAGTCCTCCCAGTCTACACTTTTTCTGGAGGTTTTTCAAAATATGTGATTCTCAACCAGAAGTTCATATGAAAATATTAGTTACATCTGAGCACTTTCTACTAAAACTACCCAGTAGATTTTCAAGCAGTTGACAGGTAATCCAGATATTATTTGAGAAGCCAGTTATCCACTGCAGTGGACTAACTAGGGCAAATATGAAAATTCCTCATGAAAAATTAAGGGACCCACCATCCATATTTATTTCTAAAAGTGAAAAAGAGACAAGCTAAAAGAGCAGGAAGGGTATAATTTTCTGCTCCTCTTAATCTTGCAACACGTGACAAGAAGATACATCTGTAGAGATGTTACACCTTGCCTAAAAGACACCTGAGGCCTGTGATGTCCTTTCAAACACCTGCTGCTGTTTTTCCTATTCTCCTTGCAGCTCCTTGCCCCTCCTTTGTTAAGAAATTTACCTCAAGTTTAACCCAACTCCTATTTCCAGACTCTAACTTCAAGAGAGTCAGAGTTCAAGGGAGCAGCAGCAGGGAGGGCAGGTAAGATTCATTTTTGCATCAAGGTCTTGCCCCTCATCCTCTACTTCCCCACCCTCACATCTCTGAAGGATGCATCTCTAAAAGCTGCCCTTAAGACACAGACTTCTCTGTGCCCCTGCTGAGCATCCTGAAGGGAAGAGCAGGCTCAGCACCAGCCTGGATCCCTGCCTGCTGCCCTCACCCAGGCCATGGAGCTCTCACCATCTTCAGGAAGGACAGCACAGCAGGACATGGGGCTTGAGCAGATGGATGGATGGATGGATGGAAGGATGGATGGATGGATGGATGGATGGATGGATGGATGGATGGATGGATGGATGGATGGATGGATGGATGGACGGAGCACCAAAGACAGAAGGTAGGACTGGTAAAGAAGTTACATTCCAGTATGCCGGGCACCTTCCCACCTCCTTCCCTCAGTGCTGACCAAACCCAACACAACTCCACAGTCCCTGAGCCCCTCCTGTCTCACCAGGCAGTTGGATCACCCCACACATTTCAGGGTGACAGCACTCTCTGCCTGGCTGGGACACCCCAGGGCCATGGTGGGCACTGAGGTGTGATGAGTGAGGCCAGCAGCACTGCAGCTGGGTGAATCACCAGCCACCTTTGAAATGTTAGCTGAAAGTTGGGTTGAAGGAATCTGCTCAACAGGTGTGCTGGGAAGCTGGCACGGGGACTTGGGCTGGGGCCAGTGCCACTGAGTGTCTGCTGTGCTGGCTAGAGTTACAGCAGGCTGGAGGGAATGCCTCTCCATCTGCAGCAGCTTCTTGCTTGCTAGAAAATTCTCCCAATGTTCCTGACTCATCTACTGCCCAAGAGCCTCAGGAGCCCTCTTTTCCTCTTGCTTTTCTTTTTTTCCACCAGGAACCCATGCAGCTGCCCTTAGCCAGGAGTTGTTCCTGTGCAGTCCCAGTTTGAACCAGAGAACACAGGGCAGCAGGGAGCAACAGCCCTGAAATTTGGCTAGCTAAGGGCAACCATCAGAATCTTTCAGACATGACCTTGACTATAACAGTGGGCAGATCAGGGTCTGTTTGTTGGTGAGATGACCTCAGACTAGGGATTTATGCAGCAGCCTCATCCCTCTTGCACAGTTACTCTCAGGACCACCTTATCCTAGCAAGGAATTACTCCAGTTTCTAGACTGTCATTTCAGAGCTGCCAAGTCAACCTTCTCACCACGACTAACAGATAAGGACTGGAAGGGATCTAAACACGTTAGGCTTGATGGGTTGGGACAGTTTCAGAGAGCAAGCTGAGTAAGAGCTTTCTGAGCCAAGGCAGTATCCTCTGCATCCTCATGACTTCAGCCACATGTCAGCCAACCCTCACATGTGAATATGCCTGACTGTCAGCCAGAAAGCTTCCTGATGACCCCTTGACTCCCTTCCCTGGGAGTTTTGGGTGCACAGGACCACATGACAAAAGAACTGGAGAAGATTTCTTTGATCAGTTTTCAAGTATGCCATCAACACTTTATTTTTTTTAAATAAAAGTTTTACTCTGTATGCCTGAGATCATCAGGAGTTTTGCTTCTCATCTTAATGGGATTTTTGGAAGAGCATTTGGTAATTCCTGTGCCTCTGTTCACCAACAACAACTTCAGCAGGAATGTTTTTACCAAGTGTTAGCACTACATAGGGCAAATAAGGAAAGAAGATAGAAAAGCTTGGGTTTGCTATAAAACTGGCCCAGTTGCCTCCAGAAAGAAATGGGAAACTTCACTGCACAAATCTAGCCAAGGGTGGCTGGCCACAGTGTCACACATTCAGTCCACTGAAAATGTTTGCACGACCAGAACAATTATCACTTCAACTCTGTGAGCTTTTTCTCTTATTCTTAATACTTGACTGACCTTCCAGAATGATGAAGTGTAACAGAATACATCCAACAGCAGTTCAGATTTTTAAAAAAGTAGTTTTTCATCACCTGAAAACAAAAACTAATAGAGCCAGTACTGTAGATTATACAGGTGAGTCGTCCTAAATGAGCCTGATTCCTTAATTCTTCCAAACAGCAAGCATGCAATCAGGTCAGGGAGAATTGCTAACCTGAAACAATAATTATGATTTGCCTTTTGTGATTTAGCAATTAATTAGCATATGACTAGTGAACATTACGCTTATACAAGATTGCAAATCTGTAGTCCCAACCCCAGCTGGAGGCTCTGTTAGACTATACTGCCAACATAAGTCTTAATAAGTGGATTGGTGATCTTTGTTATGGGTTTCTTTTCTGTTCAGAGGGTAAGAAACATCCCATTCCTCTAGGTCTGAACCAGGATTAATTGATTGGTCTCATATGAACCTGAAAGCCATTAAGAGCATGAAGGATGAAAAGCAATTCAAACTGCTTTATTACCATTTTCTAGTAAAGTACCAGTTTAGACTCTGGACCTACTGTGAAGCAGCAGGTTTCCAGATATTGACTGTGCTGGCATGTGCTTCTGGAAAAGAGGAAACGGCTGATTCCTAAAAGCAGAAACATCTGCTCAAATCATGAACACACTTTCTGTCTGAGGCCAAACAGCAGGACTGATAAAGAAGTCCCTGTGCTGCCAGCCACGTTGGCCAGAATCACAGCAAAACAGTGGTGAACTGTGAGCCACGCTGATCCTCCTTCACCCTCAGCCTAAAATATTTCTTTTATGGGGCTCACCATAGCCCTTACCATGCTGGCTTTTACAAATAAGGCACAGTCTTTTCTTCCCCCCAGGTATGGGCAGAGGAGCAGAGTTTTTTGCACAGGAGAATCATCAAGGAGTCCAGAGAGGCCAAACTTGCCAGCCTGGGCACTGCACTAGGAGAATCCACATTTATCTATTATGGTTTTTCTCATACACCAACTTTGTAGCCTGTTTGGTAGATGCATTTACTGATTTAAATGGGCCAACAAATGCATCAAAGTGTTCCTGACAAGACAATGAACAAGTTTAAAAGAATTTGGCCCAGTGAATGATAGGACCCCATCTAAACACGCCCCCCTTGCCTGCCTTGAGTTCAGCTTATTTGACAGATCTCCAAAAGTGCATTGCGGAAGTGGCCATTCCAATACTTCTCTTGAAGCAGCAGAGCTGCAAAATCCAGGCAGAATTATCAAGATTTTTGATAGTTTAATACTACTGGCAAGTGAATATAATTGAGGAACCGGCTGCCATTGGGATATTGGTCTGATCTCTCACAGGAAAAGTTCTCTTCCCCCTTTCATCTTGAATTAGAAGGGTGGACTTTTCCCTTTGCATCAGGAGAACAACATCCTTATATCCAAAAGAGTGACAGCAAATGGATCAGGCAGTAAAATTCAACCTTGCATCAATGAGCAGTGTGTGTAGACTTATATTCTGCAAAATAACTCAAGCAGAGCATGAGCTGAACTTCTCCCACAGAAGTCATCAGATACTGACCATAAAAATTTCCTAAATTCCTGGTGGAATGAGCACCACAGGTTGGAAATAGCCCAGAGAGAAGGAGAGTGCATAGGCAACCTGTGGGCCATGTTTTCCAGCTCCTGCTACTCCTTCCTTACAAATTGCTTACCCCTGTTGCCTGGTTCACTGTGAGGACATTTCCTGCTTCAGAACTAATTCTTCAGCCTTTGATCCTGCCTGAGCCCCACAAATGAGAACGTCCAGCAAGGGGCTCTTTTCTCTTCTCACTCCCACTCATGAAACCATGTCTCCACCTGCACTTCAGCAATTCACTCCAGCACGTGCTTAACATTAAGGTTATACAGGACTTTTGTCTGTGATTAAAATTAAGCATGCATTTTAAATGCTGTGTGGGACTGGGACCTCAATGAGGATGGCTGTTGGATCAACATGCTATGACCTCTGCTGAGCACATCCTTTTGTAGCATTCTATTTTCCCCCAAAAGTCATAGTTTACTCACTGTGTCTTGTAACAGAAATTTAAATGGCCCTGGTTTCTGGGGTTCTTTCACTATTTTTTTTTCTTCCATAACACTGTGCAAATTGTTTTTCTAGCCCTGCAAATATTTGCGACAGTGGGAAAGATGCCCCACGCTGCCCAGCCTCCCCTCCAACCCATTCTGTAACACCTTTTGTGCACCAAGGAGGCATGTGAAACATGAACATACCTTGGGTGCTTTCAAAGTTTTAGGAAGGAAATAAAATCAATTTCTGCAAAATTTTGAAGTTTTCTGCAAACCTATTTAAGAGAAAACAGGTGGGTGCTGGCTTTGAGTGTGTAGCAGAACAAAGAAGAATGGTTAATGACCCACACCACAGAGATTCCTGATTTGTCCTCTTTTGACCATTGAAAAATGTGGTGACATAAATAATCAGGCAGATTTCCTTCACTTTCTCTTCTCAAGGAGCCTTGCTTCCTTGCTGGAAGCTCAGAGAGGAACTCTGAACATGCCTGAGTTATTGAGAAGCAGGAGGAGATCTTTAATTTTTATTCTTCAGATTCATATCTATGGATTATGCTAGTCTACTATCCCAAAGGAAAAAAAAAAGAGGAAACAAAAGCAAAAACAAACAGCCATGGGATCATCTGCAACACTGCTGTAAACAGATTAGCCCCATGTCATGTGAAAACTCCTTATCACACAGCAGAGATTTAACCTGCGAGGACTCTCCCTTTGCTGTGTGGCCCTGCATGTCCATTTCACCCTGACCTTCCAAAGGCAAAATATTTCAATGGCGCTTTTTCCAATTTACCTATCGTCCATATTATGAACAGAGACAGTTGATCTTCCTTCTGATATTTTAATCCTTCCCCCTTTCTGTCCAGAAGGACTGCTTAACCTAAAACCTTAATCCTTAAGCTTGGAAAGTCTGCAGTCACTTGCCTCCATAACCATGTTAGCTTTATCACTGCATCATCAGAAGTACTATTTTTTTTTTTTTAAGAGAAAAGTCGATGTGCAAAGCCTCTCCTCCAGCACTGCAGTCTTCTGATATTTCACCCTGAGATACAGCTGGTGTCCTTGCCAGCCTCATAGCTGTGGTACTTTTTAAATTTCTGTTCATTTTATCATCCCCAGCAAGCCAGGAAATCCTGGCTAATGGAGAACCAAAGGGTTAGTGAAAATTTCATATCTCACCCTGACAGAGGAGAAAAAGGGCTGTTTACCTTGAGCAGACAATTAAAAGCGGGGGTGAATTGTAAAGTCAAGCATTTTGAGGCCAAGGAAAGCTCTGCCATCTGCACCAACAGGCCAGAATTTTACCTGGGATATTTTATTTGGTTCCTGGGTGCTCTTAGCTTTGGCTCTGCTCTCTTTGAGCAGAAGATTTTCAGCAGCTCCAGCCCATTCTTTTTTCCAGTGAGAAACCACTCATATAATTGAGCGTATGATGTTTCCTTTTTCTTTCCCCGAGAGTGGCTAATAACCTCACCCTTTATTAGAGATGGGAAAAAGCACATAAGAAAGAGATGCTGAAAACCAAAATTCATTATTTCTGCCACTCATGGAGGACTTTTTCTTCATTAAGTGAGTTATCTTGAGGGCATAAGGGAGCTTTAAATCCTTTTTCTCTGGTTCAGGCTTCTGTTCCCATACACTTTTACCACTCCATCTGAGCATTTCTCCACTTACAGCCTTGGCACTTCATTTTATTTTGGTCTTTCTACTGCACCTCTCACCCAGCTACCTCTCCCCAGGATTTGTTCTTTTAAAGACATACAGAACTTCTCCATGATACATGAGATGCCTCTGTTTAAACAAGGTATGCAAAATATATGCTTCATGTTTTTGTGCTCCACTATCAAATTGGGCAATATGAGATTAAATAAAGCACATGAATAGTCTTGTTTAGCTCTCTGGTATTCATGATTGAAAAGCTGAAACATCTTTTTATTTTTTCTGAATATTTACATTTGAAGTCCTAGATATGTTTATAGTATAACTATTTGTATTCTTTTTTTTTAATTGAACTCATGAAAAAATAATCACAGACAATTTATTCCACTTTTTTTCTTTGGGAAAAGTCTACCTATTCATGAAAAATAGAGAAAATTTGTTATACAGCAAACAAAGATTGACAAGTTTAGACTTAAGTGGTTGCTTCATGAGAACAACTTAATCTTGTAGAATTTCCATTTTTTTATTAAAAAGTCATGGATGAAAACGACAGTCTAGTAGTTAATATCTTGCACCATAAATTCATCAAAAACTCAAATAGGACTTATAAAATGCCCATTACATTACTTTTTCTGAGAAAAGCAAAGCAGTTAAGCCTTCAGTCCTTAACATCCAGAGTTACATGTCTAATCTAGTGAAGGCATGTAAATACAGCCTTCGTCCCATGAAATTTTCTGGAATTACAAATTATTATTTATTTCTGGCTTGACTGCCTGCACACACTTTTACTGCAGGGGAAAGTTGACCCAGCTCCACTGAAACCACTGTCACCACACTGTTACTTACTGGGCAAGGATTTTGGGGACAAAAATTGAGATCTGTGTTCCCAACAACACTGCGAGTGTACCCACTGCCAGCATAGGTGGCTTGTGTTTCCATCAGATTACTCCTCTGAAAGGCTTGTTAGCTCCCTGGTAAGATGAAAAGAAAAGAAAAGGAAAGGGAAAGGGAAAGGAAAAGGAAAAGGAAAAGGAAAAGGAAAAGGAAAAGGAAAAGGAAAAGGAAAAGGAAAAGGAAAAGGAAAAGGAAAAGGAAAAGGAAAAAAGCCTCTTGGTGACCCGTAACTCAGCCTACCTAGAGGTACAAGAGGACATGCTCTTTAGTTTTAAGAGTTTAAGAACCAGGACTTCAACCAGAAACATTAGATCTCCTGATTAAATAAAAAGCAAGGCATTAGAGCGCCTGTGTAACTTCTGTGGAAAACTGAGGCCTACTCTGGCTTACCTCAACATATACATCATTTTTTGCATGTCTGTTGTGCTCCTAATGCATAAAGTGATGCTGTAGAGATGTTGTAGTGCCAAGACTCTCAAATTTAATCCATCCTCTTCTTCTTCACTGATATTATTTATTTAACAGCATCAGGCAAAATCAAGGCTCCATCCTACTTGACTATTCATCAGCATTGTCAAGCAGAAAAAAAAAGAAAATATGCAATTACCTAAGGTATGCAGAATTTGTCGTGTTAGGTCAGATTGATCCCATCTCTGACAATGACCAACAGCAGATGCTTGAGGAAGGAATATGAGATCAGAACAGCCACAGAGAGATCTTTTTCCTGGTATAGCCCTCCACATTCTGAAAAAAAAAAAAAATTAAGGTAAGCCTCTAACAAAACTGAATATATTACAGCATGCTGTGAGAATTTAGTTGTGTAATTGCCCCTGTGCTCAGTGTCATGCATGTCCAGAAGGGCCTTCCAGTTGCTTTACTCCAATCTCATACTTTGAACAGCAGCTGGTTCACAGGGCCAGTAACTCCATCAAAAAAATACCTGACATGCTGCACCCCAGTAGGGAGCTTTGAAACTGCAGCCTTTGAATGTGGTGTCAGAGAGCAGCACCTCGTCAAGTCCTCCACTTTTATTTCAATGCAGCTCAGATTTTCAGCTCTGACCAGGTTTGAACACCACCACCTCCCCAGCTCCTCCTCCAAAATAGGTTTAATTGGGGAATGAAGTGAAGCACATACCCAAACAACAAGAGCAAAATCCATCCCTCCCTGATGGGAGGGAAAATCCTAAACACAGAGGAATCTGAGGGCCTCTGGGGGAGTTAACACCGTGAGGATGACAGTCACAGTGCTACTAATACTCAACCCTGCAAACTATTTGGCCAAAATAGAACAGGCAATCCCTTCATTTCTGTAGAACAATCCTCACTATATTGAGCTTGGATTGAGGAGCCTGAAGCTTGCCAAAACTTTGACTTTATCAAATGTTCTACAGTAGCTCAGCCAAAATCAACTCGCTTTGACTGGTTGAAGAAGCTTTCTGTCCTTTTCTACTTGGGGTTCATGTATGTGCATCACTTGGGTCTCTGAACATTTCCAGGGGGACTGAGCAAGGCAGCTGAGGTCTGTAGGGTTTCTTGGGCTCTCTTACCCTTTTCCATCAGGTTGTTTGGGCTCGCAGGTATGCTGCTTTCAGAGTTCTGTGTGTTCCCATGCATGCAGCCTTCACACACACATGTGCTTGTGGCTGTATGTTTGCATGAGCCAGGGCAATTTCAAAAAAGCCCAGTTTCCTTTTTAAAACAGTGGTGCAGTTTGCAATTGTCCTTATAAGGCCATTTCTTAGAGTGGCCCCAAGCCCTGACAAGATGCCCCATTCTGTTCAGCGAGTACTGCCTTTGCACTGTGAGAATCCTCTGTGCTCTTGTTACCTTGGAAAACAAAGGGAAAGCTGACTGAGACTCCGTGGAATATTGTACCCCTCTTTAAAACCCCCTCTGAACTGATGGATTGATGGATCCTTCTGTAAAAGAGCAAAGTGCAAATACACCTAGAACAAATAATGTTGGGGTTTTTTCCTCATTTTGCTTTTTCTTGCTGTTTCCTGTGTGGCATGAAGGGGCTATTGCTCTGAAAAGGACCATCTGAAGATGAAAAAAATAGAAGCCAGGAAATGACTGCAACCAGCAGCCCAAAGCTCTGCTCATCCTGCTGCTTTGAGTGCATGGCCTTGCTAGGTGTGAACTGAAGCAGGGTTTTGGAGGAGGAGCAAGGGGAAGCAACCTTCCCTTGCCTGTAAATTTAAGGCCACACTGAAAACCAGGAATGCACAGGTGCTCCTTCCTCTCCACTCCACTCCTGGAACAGGCTGTGCTTGCCTGAGCTGGAGAAGAGGTGTCAGAAGCTGCTAGAAAGGATGAGGATGATGGGACTACATCCAGAATGAAGCACCGCTATTAGCAAGGAAGATCAGATGCCCTGAAGGTTTGAGTAAGCCCTGTTGCGGTTGCTGGGAAGGTTTCCATCCCTCTGGGTGGAATACATTAATGAGTGGTGGCACACATTGTTTATATGGTAGTGGGGGCTCAGTTCCACGTTTGCAGGAATGAATCAGAAAAATGCATGCTCATCATGTATATGAAGTCTTTTTGAGATACCAATCACACTACAGGAAGTCTTTGATCTTCAAGGAAAACCTCATTTTGCTTTCAGCAACAAGGAATGCACACACAATGAGGTAGAAAGGTCCTCCTCAAGCTACACTTGCTGTTGCTTCACCAGCTTCATCTCTGAAACAAAACAGGAGCAAGAAGGTGACAGGGCTGAAAAAGTCTGGGTGGAAATAGCACGGGCGTGCACCTCAGGACATAAACTCTGCTGTTTATGAAATGTGGCTTCCAGACTGATCAAACCCGACCAACATCCATTTCCCCACAGCTTTCCTGTATTTGGCTGCTGCATTTCCATCCCCAGCAATTGCTGAAGGACAGGACCTGGGTGGGAGGGACTCTCCAGGTGCCAGGGGCAGCAGCAGGCGCTGGTGCTTTGCACACTAGTGCATCAGCAAAGTGGTTTGTGCCCCTCCTTGCCACAGGAGGTGAAGCGAGGGTCTTGCAGATGCCAGAGGTGGAATAATTCGTGGTTATTCCTTTCCTTCTTTGCTCAGCCAAGCCCACCTATCCCTTAAATGGATCATGGGCACTTTGTTTTTTTTTTTTCCTCCTATTAACTGCATGTTTTGTTCAGGCAATGCTGGCATTGAAAGGCTCAGCTCAGCCTTGGTGTGACTCCACCTTTATTACAGACCTGCTTCTCGCTGGTCTTCCAAACCTTGTTTTGTTCATCCTCCTGCTCTACTCTCCTCAATATTTGGAATTCATGGTAATATATTGGTGCTGTTCTGATAACACTTACCTGAGAAGCTTTGGTTCAGTGAGTATTAGTCTTCAGTGTCTGCCATGCCCACCCAACTTTTTTAAAGGTGCTTGCTTCACTTTTATGCTGACAATTGTTTATATGACTGGAGTGCAAACACAAATTCTACAAAACTTGACCAGATGAATGGATTACAACTTCCACTTAAATCTTCCTGCAAATCTCAATGACTGAGGTAATAATTTTCCCAAATTACCACACTATGGAATAGATCTGCTTAATCTAGGATGCTAATAACTTTTAAAGTGTGGTGATAAAAGTGTTGTGAAAATACTAAATTCCTGTTTTAAAATTCCACAAATTACTTCTACCGTATTCTGAAAAAGAAATTATAAAATATTAATTTATTTCATTGCAACTATTCTTTCATTCAAGCCTCTGTTACAGAAGAATATTTTTAAAACATCTCCAGCTATCAGAAAGTTATTGGGATACTTTTTATGCATTGCTAATTAATTATTTTAAAATTTGGATCAATTGGAATTTGTTTTGCACTTAATACTAGAAAAATGCATGCAATCACAAAAGAACTATAAAAATTGCTTTTGAGATATTAATTTTCTGTGTACAGTTACACACTTTTACCAAAATGCTACTATTATGACTTTGGTAATTTTTAATAAGAAAATGACTCATTAAATTAAACGTAACATTGAAATAATCATAAAAGATTTTTACTTTCTCTTCTAAATAGAACAAAAAAAAAAATCAGAATATCCAAACTCTCTTGAATTTGAAAGTATGTTTTCCTGACAACTTTATTTAGTGGCCATTAAAAATAACACACTGATTAATGATAAGAAACCTGAAATAAGAAGTGCCTGTATTAATTGGTGGCCTTTTGTGGCATGTTTTTTAATACTTTAGAATAGGTTTAGTTGTGTTCTATTGCATGGCTGAAGTGACCTAATACACTCATGATTCTCAGGAAGATCAACTGAAAGCAATTGCATCTTGTTTTCTTATGTTTCAGAGAAAATGAGAGAATAGGGAATGATTTATGCTCCCAAAACCAGAGGGAAAAGAGTCACCAGTGGCAGGGAATGGGATTAATTTGATTTTTGTCCTCACCGGCAAGAACATTTTTTCATTAAAAAAAAAAAAGAAACAAAAAAAAACCACAAAAAAACCCAAACCAACAAAAAAATCAAACAAAAAAAAAAACCCAACGGCATTCACTTTTCAAAATCTGAGTGCTTTTTTTACCTTTCACAAACACTTTTTTTGAGACAGGAAAAAGACGGCCCTCTGTAAACACACATTCCCTCATCTGTACAGCATTTGGTTCCAACACTTTGTTCCAGGTCACATCTTTGGTCTTCAAGGTCCTTCCCAGCTCTGATTTCAACCTTGAAGCAGGTACTCTCAGCAGAGAAGATTTTAGGGGATTTTAGGTAAGCAGAAGGCCCTGACAAAACTTGGCAGAAGTGAGGTTGAAATTGTGAGGAAAACAGCCAGGACTGTGATCTTGATGTGGTGACTGATTTTTTTTTCCCCAGTGAAAGGACGAGCAGGAGTTACTGCACTTCCTACCTGAGAGAATTTAAGCAGTGGGATTCTTTTGTACTGTTGAATTTCACACAGCGAGAAGAAGAATTACTGCTACACAGCGAAGCTTTTGTGTCTGTTGCAATCTTCTTTTTATAGTGCATGCCCACAATGCTAAAAGCTGCATATAAGCTTACTCTTACTGCTCTGGCTTGGAATCTAGTAACAAAAAAATAAAATTAGGAATAGTGTGTGAGAATTATTAAAACTGAAAATCGCAAAATGCAAAAAAACTTATTCACCCTGTGGTGTGTACTTGCATTTAGGTGCCTTCATAAGATGCATCTATCTGCATCACTGCAAATCTGTTAGGTGTTTTGCTGGTTTTTCTTTTTTTTCTTTTATATAATTTAATAATGTGTAAAACAACTTAAAGCAAGAATAATGGGATGTAGAACACCATGAAATAAGGACTGCAGAAAAAAAATGTCATCTTTGCCTGCTATTTTCACAGAGGTAAGTTGATGAAAAAATCGGAGTTTGATGTTTAAACTATGAAAAGGAATTATGGAATTTCTTGATTTTATAAGGCAACATCAGAGACAGTGGAGGGTATTGGTGCTTTTATACCACAAAACTCTCTAGAAGCAGGCACCTCAGTACCCATTTGTGAAAATTGACAACGAGGAAAAAGGAATAGATCTCCAAACCTGCATTCTGGCCTCAAAATGCCCATTCCTCAAGTCGTTAGTGTTTGAACAAGGTTAGATATCCTCGGGCAGAAGAACTGAGGAGGATTTTTGAGCTTGGCACAGTGGGAGCATCCTAGTGGCAGGATGTATGTGGCTTGGCTGAAACTTCTTGGCTGGTGGGCAAAAGATCTGGAATCAGATGGGTTCCAACGCTGAAATGGCAGGAAGCCTTGAACAAAACGAAAAGGTTTGGCAGGCTTCTTAATCTAGGAGTGGAATGAGGCTCCAAAACATGTTCCAAGGCTTCTGCAAACTGGGGTTGTGGGTCAGGCAAGAAGATTAGTCTTAAGGGCTTTTCTACACAGGAAATGGACTGGTTATATTGAAATAAAGATACTGCTAAAGCTTGGCTGATCTGTTTCCTGATGCTGATGAGACCTAAGCAAGGCAAAGAAAACCTTCTGAGAGAAGGAAAGCACAAAGCTGGCTGGGCTTACCCATCAGGCTAAACTGGCTCAGAGCTCAGCCCAAAAGTGGGTTTCAGTCCTGCTTGCTGGGGAAGACTAAGCTTACGGCAGATGAACAGGTTATCTGGGAAACTGGGCTTCTTCTGATGGTGAGCACAGAGACAGGAGCCGCACTCTGCCCGGGAATGTCCATCTCCTGTGATTCACACTTCCCCTTGCTTGTGTCCTTCAATCCCTGTGCCCAAGGGACAAAGAGCAATTGCTCAGCTTAACGACTTAACAGCAGAGGAGGATGGATGTTTGAATAAACTCGCGGAGCACTAAACTGCTGCGAATTGACATTTGATCAGCACAATTAAGGTAGCCTTTGGTGGAACAAAACAGGTTAACACCAGCCCTTCAACGCCAGGAGTGCGAGATCAAGAGTGAATAAGACATTTTGAGCTCTAAGGCCTTCTCACCAGCAAACCACGGCTGAGTTGGCCTGCCTAAGGGGTCCTGTTGTCGTGAAATTACATGGCAGCTTGATTTTACACTGAAGATATTGAAACCCGTGAGTAACTGGCTATAAAGGCAATTAATCATTCAGTACATTAATCCCAGGGACAATTAAGTAGGTAGGCAAGCCAATTAATTTATTGGAGTCCCTATGTTTTTTCTACCATGCTATAGGTTCTCGCACTGGAAATTCCCTTTGCAGCTTGAAAGTTTTCAAGAGGGAAAATAGCTATCACTGCAGCTCTGGACTTTCTCACCTGGAGGGCACAAGAAACACTTTGAAATTAGGGAATAAAAACTTCAGAGGGCTTCTATGAAATGATCAAAAGGGACACAGTTAAACATGTGAGCCCAGCTCTAAAGCTAATGTTTAAGTTAGAAGAATGTGAAGAATGACAATTTAAGAACATACCGAGATGAATGAGAAGGTCCCAACCTCTTGGAGCCATTGCTCCAGGCTCTCTGCAGACTCAGAAGTACCTGCATCAGCTGTGTTTGAGGCACATTTATCAGAATTTAATTTGCAGTCACAATGATTAGAAACATGTTATACAACATGCACACTTGGGCCTTGGAGAACAAACCGGCAGCAGGGAGAAGCTTCCACAGGCAACAGCACCTGCAGCAAGAAACCACTGAGATCAGAACAGGCAAGCAGCAACAGGTATGACAACCCAGTCTAGAGACAGGGAGCAATTTTCAGAGCAAACTCAACTCAGCTGGAGTTAACTGGCTACAGAATAAACCTGATTACAACCGCTGAATATGTAATTTACCTAGTTTCCCTTCTGAACAGCTGTGAAATTGTTATTGCCCTCACCTTCTCTATCCAAAACATGAACCTTTACTATTTTCCCAGAAGTTAATAACTTTGGTGGCTGTACTGGAAAACTTTGGCTTGGTTACCTTTGCCATAATCAGTTCTGGTGTATTTCCTAATGCCCACTATGTCCCTTCCAACCTCTCCCAAATACCACCACTAAATACCACCACGCAATTCCAGCTAGATCTCAGCCTCCTCCAGAATCCCCTTCTCTGGTTACTACTTGCAAAGCAGTCAAATTTGAACCTTTATTTTCCCTTCCCTTCCCTTCCCTTCCCTTCCCTTCCCTTCCCTTCCCTTCCCTTCCCTTCCCTTCCCTTCCCGAAACCTTCCCTTCCCGAAACCTTCCCTTCCCTTCCCGAAACCTTCCCTTCCCGAAACCTTCCCTTCCCTTCCCTTCCCTTCCCGAAACCTTCCCTTCCATCTGTGTGTAAACTTCTCAAGACCCAGTGCAGAAATCCTGCTCACAAATAATATATCCAACATATCTGCTAAATCTCTGCTCAATTATATCACTTCTCATTACATTCCATGTCAAGTTTTGATGCTCGGCATGTTTTACTATTAGAATAATAAGTACCAGCTTGATTGCAGCTATATCTTTTGAAAGACTACACCGAAAAGAGTACCACCCACTTGCAGTTGTCAGATTTTCAGATAAATTAGTTCATTACTGAGGAAATGATGGCTTTTTTTTTTCTGCCATCTTCTTTTGAAATTAATTCAAATATTAATATATTGATTGGACAGGTGGCATTTACATAGAGACTGATATGTATAAATAATTGTTACCTTTCTGGAGACAGAATGGGATGCTGAAATATTTTTGCAATTATAGGTGAGGATTTTTTTCCTAGTGTGCTGGTACTATTTATGGACTTTCTTTTGCATTCTTCTCTGCATCTTTCTTTTGTCCTAGATTCTCCCTATTAGTGGGATCCACCCAGTCACCTCAAAAGCCTGGATTTACATAAAAGAGCTGGAAAATCCTGATATTTGGGGCTGGATAAAAAAAGCAAGCAAAATGTACCCAGCTGTTTCCACATGTTAGTGTAAACAACATTACTACGTGCAATCGCAAGACAGCTAAGGATGTCCATAAGTTATGAAATACATTTGAATTTTTTTAATATACAATGTAGCACCTGTCTACTTAAATATGAAGTTACATTCCTTGACAATAGGATTTGGCCATCCCTGACTAGATCAGTCTGCAATGTAATCACTAGAAATATGAACTCATATTACAAATGGTGCATCTTCAATTATTCTAGAGAACACAACAGCTGTGAAGATAAAAACTGGAAAAAAACCATTCTACATAATTGTCACAACATGAGAATAGGTGAGATGTTGCAGAAGAAGGGCTCCTTTGAAATACAGCATATTAAAATAAATTAATGCAGAGAGAAACAGCAAAAGTGTGCTTTAAAATAAAGGAGGTCAGAGTGGGCATTAGGAGACAATAACTCTGGAGAGATCAGAAAGGGGAGCAGAAAATAAATGTAATTTTTAAAATAAGACTAAGACTTTATGAGTTATCATGGTACCACAGAAAAACGCCAATGGAGAGAAACACATAATTTCAATACATAACATCTACAAGCAAAAAGAAAAATCTCTAAACTACTGAAAGGAATTGGTAAAGATTATTAACCCAATTAGATGCAAGAATGAGCCAAGCAGAAGGTTTAAATTAGCAGTTTATCCACTGGAGTCAATGAAACCAGCCAAATTGCATCAGCTGAGGATTTGGCTGATCATTTGGAGATGTGGAACAGGAAAAAAATCTTAAAGTGCCATAAACACACTGGATTAGAGAAAATTCAAGCTTTTAACAGAGATGACTGGCTAGCAGTTGTATGAGGAAGACCTCGATTTTGTGCTGGTCACAAATTTAAAATCCTGAGCAAAATCTTCACAAGGATTTTGTCAAAACCTCTCCAGAGTGGAGGCAGCAGTGACAAGCTCAGAGAGAGAGGAAAGGTGTGCCCAAAACAAATTACATTATCAGAAGAACAGAGCTTTGGCAGGCACTTCAGCAATGTTCCACTTTCTGCAGCGTGCATCCCTCTGCTCCCAGGGAAGATGAACTGGAATTGACCCATGGCCACCACTGGGACTTCAGCAAAAGCTGACGAAGAAACAACTTCATTAGGAAATAAACTATAAGCTGAAGTAGTTCAAAAAGCAGAAGATAAAATACATTGTTTCCTTTTCATATCTTCAAAGGCATGCAAGATGGGAAATCAACTGCACCTGAAATCCTTCCATAGGCAACAAAAGTACCTACTGGAGTTGCTTCAAAAGATGAAACTTGGGCTAACTTTGTAATGGTATCAATAAAAATGTCATCAATCTGTCAAATATCAGACAGATTATTCTGTGGTGGCAGGTACTTCCTTACCAAGCCAGAGAGGGCCTTGATCAATTTTATGGGGTGTCTAGAAAAATTAGGTATCAGAAAAACTGGCTAGAAAGGGGAACTCAATCCTTTTGGAGGCTGTATATTATATATAGGTTGATTAGGACACACAGAATAAAAATAATTTGGCTGGTATTTGAGAACTTAAGTTTTAAAATTACTGAGGTGTTAGAGAGACATATAAAGAAATACAAGAGTTGTATTTAGGTCTTAAAAAAAAAAAAAAAAAAAGAGGCAAAAAAAGCAAATGCTTTTCCCAAGGGTATACAAGTAAAAATAGATTTGTATTGAATTGCATACATCTAGTAAAATAAACTATGAGGGGGGCACACACACTGGAAAATGACCAGTAAATATAGCCAGAAACCATTTGTATCTAACCCATAAATTCAAAATCATTTCACAAATCACTCAGTACCTCTCTCTTCTGAAGACAAAATCAAAAATGCTTCTCTCCTGAAGTCCTCTTAGCAGTGAGTATAATTCAATATTGGGATACCGTATCCCAACCAGGAAACTGTTGTCATCGTCCAGAGGTCGGATGATGTAAAATGACTGCAATTTCAATCTCATTGACTCTGTCTAAAGCCATGCTGAAGGTAAATGAAATCCAGCTGTGTCTTTTGAGGGGCTGAATTTCATAAAACTTAATTTGCACCTACAGCAAAGGTTATTTTGCTTCTCAAGATTTCAAAAATGAAAAAAGTGAATTTGATTAAGCTTCATGGTCACTGCTTTTTAGCAGTAAGAAGTGAAGTCAGGATATGCCTTTAGTTGCCTAGAAATCCTTGTTATGGTAATTGCAGATTTTTGCAAAGTCAGTTTGTTGCTTGTCTACTAGTGGTGGATAAAACATCCTTTTGACTAGACTGCATTCTACTATTTTATTAAATCACATTTTTCATTGAAGAGTGGATATATGCCGACAAATTACTTAATAAAGATCTGAGACCATTTGTGGTTCATGTTTTAGTGACTACGGATGTGTTTAGCTTGGTTCCAACCGAGTTAATTTTAACACTGAGGGAATTCTTTCTCGTTAACTCTGCTGCAAGTTTCACTGGTCCCCAAACACAAGTTTTTCTGCTGCCTACACTTTTAGACATGTTCTAAGGCTGGGGAAGTGTGACCTGTGGTACCCACTAAACCCACCTTGCGGTCAACCACAGCCTGCCAACACCACACATTCATTATTCTTCTTGTCTCAATTAAAGGGTTTTGTAGTAGGACTGGTTCTCTTTGCAAAGTGATTTCTTAAGTCCTGTTCCTAGTGAGGAGTTTTAGGGGAACACCGGGGGCAAGTATAAAAACTGAACTTGTGAGTTTGCTCACATATTTGACTGCCAAAGATTCAGCTTCCTTGAAGGAGCAAAACCTCTGTTTCTAATAATTGCCACTTGTGCATCTATCAGAGAAGGAAGTGACTTCCAATACCCAGCCAGTGCACTCCTCTTAAGCATTCTCAGCAGCATAGAAATACATCTTTCTACGGGTTTTCAATGGGTGTACTACATTCTAGGGTGTCCTCGCAGACAAAGTGATCTCACCGTGAAGAGCCTGCTCTTGGAGATTCCAGTCTGAGCTCTCTGCTTTTAAAAAAAAAAAAAAAGCATTTCAAATTTTGTTAGCAAGCTGGAAGTTTTATGTTTTAGTAGGAAAATTTTCTGAAGAGTTCTTAAAATCTTAAAAGCCTAGATTTGTACTATTTACATGTAAACCTTTTTGAATCCACTGTCTTCTACAGGAGTGAGTCCCTGCTTAAAGAAAATTGTCTTAATGAGATATCCCTTGTCTTTCACAGATCAGAGCAAGATTTCAATGCTTCCAGACAACCCGTTTCTCCTCTAAGTCCTTTTACAATAAGGAAACTCTTAGGGGTTAAAAAATAAGAGAGTTACCAGGGTAAAAGTCAGATCAACACATTACTAATCTTTTTTCGACAGGAAAGTGAAATTCTCTCAATAGTTGCAGAACATAATAATCTACAGATAGACCGATACTTAGTTGTTCAGGGAGCTGATACAATACTTACTTGCCTCTTGCAGAAGGACTCTGAAACCTGGATCTGCTAGGATAAAACAGCTGTTAAGAGGATGAGAATAAATAGAAGTTCATCCAAACTTGTTGTAGGAAAAGGAAGAAATTCTTCCAAATGTGGGAAGGAAAAAAGCGGAGCCACTTGCAGTTCTTTGAGAGGACATTAACAAGTGCTTCACCACTGATCATGTACAAAGACTGTGGTTTCAGTGACTTATTTTCCACATTGCTTTCCTGATGTCTCCTGCTCACGAAGGCTTGTGTTTACTGTCCATGCTAAATCCACCAGTTTTCCACCCTGAGGAGGTAATTAGACCACTTGGATAAATCTGGCTAGGGGGAGTGGGCTAGGGGGAAAGGAAAGTCAGAACAGCATCATCTTGATCTTTCCACACTTCGTTCTCACCTCACTGCCTGTAGCCTTGCTGCCCAGGAGCTCACTGTGCAGCCTCCATGGGCTGCTGTGGCTGCAGGAGCAGGCACCTGACTCATTGCACACCAGCCAACCCCAGTTTTAGGGATGAAATGCTCAGGAATCAAGCTCGGGCTGGTCAGATTTTCTGGGTGAGGAAAGATGGAGTCAATCCGAGAGGCTGGAAAAAAAATGTTTGCATTTGTTTGGTTGATGGTTTGATGTTTTGTTCGTCGGGTTTTTTTGTTTGTGGGGTTTTTTTTTTCTTTTTCATCCAGTTTTTCTTTCCCCTGGCTACATGGTGGAATATCCACCACCTACCCCAGATCAATGAGCAAAGGCTTAATATTTTTTTAAATTTAAACCCAAGATCATTCCCTTTTCAAACCAACATATCCCTGGGACATCACCTTTGCTGGGAAGACAGAAAGAAGCTGAAATGCCCCTCTAGCTCCCCTCCCACGGGTGGGGAGCGGGGCTACCGTGGGCTCCATCCCCGTTGCCCCGGCACAGGAGCCACGGGCCATCCTGGCTACAGCCCGACGTCCCTGGGCAACTCAAAAGCCAGCACCCAGAGAGGAGCAAACTCCTCATAGCCCTTAATGGGACACTTAACCCGCCGGGGCAATTAAGACCAGGGGGCTGTCAGCACGATTAACCTTTATATTGCCGGGAGCCAGGAGTGTCCCCCCGGCACTCCCACCACCCGCGGAGGGTCCTGCACCCCTCGGGCTCGCCCTCCACTCCTCTCGGTAGCCACAAATGCGGCTTCCTGCGCCAAACCAGCACTCCGAGGGCTCGGGGGGTCTCTGAAGACCTCCTCCCTTGTCTTTTCCTTGGCGGCCGCTTCTCCACAGCCCAGCGTGAGCACCTCTCTGCAGGCTGTCCGCGGCGGCGCTCGGAGCGCGGTGGGGCACGGCAGAAAGCCCTCGCGAGGAAGTTATGGACCAGCGGAGCCCTGGGGAGAAGCCCCGGCGCCGTGCCCCCCTGAGCTGCCCCACAG
>JAHLSL010013737.1:266774-365994 GCA_025920805.1 Petroica traversi | reverse complement strand
AGAGAGGGACTCGCCCTCCCCCCGCCCGAGGACCGGGGGGATATGGGCGGGAAAATACTTCCAGACTATCTCCATGAAGATCCAGTTTCTTTCTTTCTGGTCAGAAGTAGCATGTTTTGTGGTTGTGGGGTTGGTCTTTCTTTCTCGCTCTCTTTTTATTTTTACCTCTCTTTTATAATTTTGTTTGTTTGTTTTCCCTCCCCTTTTGTTTTTGTTTGTTTGTTTGTTTTGCTGGGTTCTTAAATTTAAAATATAATGCCGAGAGACAAAGAGGTGAATTATCTGTCTCAGCGTTGATGGTACGTCAAAGATTGCAAAGCCCAGGCGCTCTGTTCCTACGATGAGGATGATTTATAGAAAATTGCAGGCAGAACACATGCACATTCTGGCAGCCGTAAAGACAGTCCCTCCCTTTTCCTTAATGTTCTTTTATCAGCTTCTTAGGAGGTGTCCGCTCCGTTTGTCTGCATGAAACCAGTAGTTTTAGTAGGAATCCTCAGTTTTGGTGTTTTTCCCCTTTTCCTTAAGAAGTATTCTCTAAATCCAACCCAGATATTATCCTTCCTCCCATTTCTCACAGCACTTGTTGGGGGTGGAGGGGGGGGAAGCGGAAAGAGTGGAGAGGAGGAGGGAGAAGATCTTTCTTCTGTGTAGTCATTAACTTGCACGGCTCAAAGAAAAAGAAGATTTAATGGGCGAGATCCTGCATGTGTGCTTTGTACTCACGGCATTCTTGCGGATGGGAAGATCGGAGGGTGCATGGGTTTAATACTTGACCAATACCTGGGCGACCGATTTTATTTTAGTTTAGTTTATTGCTGTAGTTAGTATTCCTGAGTTTGGTCTTCAGCTGAGCTGGGAGAGACAATGAAGTTCTAACACGCATGACTTCTCCCACAGTCAGTAAAAGCCTGAACTCAGAATTTCCAGGAGATCACCTCAGGTTCACCACTCACATGGCAACTTTCTTGGAGCAGGGGAGGAGGATCTCCCCTCCCACCCGAACCGGAGCTCCGTGGTTCTAGTCCCTCTTCCAGCCATGCAAAAGAAAAAAAAAAAAACCAGACAAAAAACCCCAACCAAACAAACAAAAAAAACCAACCAAACAAACCCAAAACTGCAGAGCTGGAAGAGCTCGAGAAAACCCCACTGGTGTTCCAATACCAGTCATGCCCTTGTGCTCAAATTGATTTTGCCTCACTCCCGCGTATTGATTCACTGAGTCTGCACGTAAACCCTAATTCCTCCCGCCCCTCCACCCCCATCCCCCTTTCCCCGCTAGACATAACCCCAGAAAGAATCTGACCTGGTGCTGTGGAAAGGCTGGAGTGGAAGGGGGGGGAGTTGTGCTGAGGTGGGGGTGTCGACCAAAAGAAGTAGCTCAGGACAATGCTTAATAGAAAACGAGACGAAATAAAAATGCAGACTACAGCCGCTTTGTCTTTGTCTGCTTGCCTTCATCACCCAGATACCTTTCTTTGTGAGCCTTGATCGTTAGTTTCCACGGTTTTAAATAATCAGTCACAAAAGAGGCAGACAACTAGGTGTTGGGAGGCATAAAAGTTATTTTAAGTGGAATTAATTATTTTATTTTTCAGCACAAAAAAAATAACATCACACCAATGTAGGAAGTGATTTTGGTGATAGTAGTACAAGCTCTCTTTTTCTCCCAAACGCTTGTGAGAAATAAAAAACCTGGAGATGACTGTCTTTATTTCCAGGAGTAGACTTCAAAATACGTGCCAGAAATGGACAATTCGAGTGTCCTTTCTCCACATCAAATGCGAGCTGGAAGGGGGATTAAAAACCAACCACGTGGTAGATCTGGTTTTATACTTTGCAACCTCCAGCTCCATTTATGTTCTTTACCCTGCTCAGGGAAGATTAGCCTCTAGATGGATGTGTCTGAGGGATCACCTCGGGGGCAGATCTGCATGCAGAAACCGGTTTTTGTCATGGCTGGAAGAGAGCTATGACCCAGCAGAGCGCTCCATCCCAGCGGCTCCCCCAGCATCGCAGGGGCTGCTGAGCGCTCCTGCACAGGAAGCTTTGTGAAGGCAACAGCTTGGAAGGGGAAGATCTTCAGATCTTTCCCCCTTCTTCTCCTCCTCCCTGGCCTGTGAGTGATTCAGTGTCCCAAACCTTAACTTTTTGTTACCACCTTCCTCCTCTTAATCTCCTTCATCTTCAACACCTCCTCCTCTATCACTACCATCTTCTCCTCCATCTGTCTGCCTGCTGGATCTCTCTCTCGCTTGCTTGCTTTCCCCCCTCCTCTTCCACCTCCCTCCTCTTTCTTCTTGCCTTTTCCTCCTCTCTTTTCTTCTCTTTTCTTTCTCTTTTTCCTCCTCTTCCCCTACACGTTGTTGTTGTTGTTAGAAAGGATTCTTGCACCCCCTGGTGCTCTTGCGTTTTGTGTGGTAGGAGAGGAGATTGTCTTCTTTCTCTCTCTCCCTCTGGTTGCTCATTATTCAGAGAGAGACACAGAGGGTGAGAGAGAGAGAGAGAGAGAGACGGATATCTCAGGTCATCTGCAGCTGCAGCAAACCAGTGAAGGAGAGAGAGAGAGAGGGAGAGGGAGAGAGAGAGAGGGGGGGAAAAGCAGGGAAAGATGGCGATCCTCCATTGCTGAGACCTGGCAAGGAGCACATGAGACTCACAAAACAACTTCCACAACAATAACAAGAAGAGCTAGGCAGAGAGGAAGAGGAGAGGAGAGGAGGCAGCAGCAAGAGCAGCAGTGCCGGGACGCTCCTGTAAGTTCTCGCAATTAAAACCCATCTCTGGTTTGGCATTGGAGAGATCATCTCTCGTTTGTGTGTGTGTGTTGTGTGTCTGTGTGTCTGTGTGTCTGTGTGTCTGTGCGTCTGTGCGTGTGTTATTTTGTTTGGTCTTTTATGTCTGTCTTTCTTTCCCACCACCTTCCTCTGAAATCCATTCATTCGGTCAACGGAGGAAGGAGGAAGAAAGAAAGGAAGAAAAAAAAAGAGAGAGAGAAGAGAGGGGAGCGAGAGCGGGGTGTTTTGTTTGAGAGAGAAGTCTCTTGCATGGAGGAGGAGAAGAGGAGGAGGTGCTGGTGGTGGTGGTGGTGGTGGTGGGAGGAGGAGGAAGGCGGTTAATTAATTTTTTGTTGTTGCATTACGGGGGGGTGGGGGGGGGGGGAAATATGGGGAGATAAGTGAGATACCAGCCGAGCTTTCGGGGTGGGGGGTGCCTGAGAGGATATGTGTGTGTGTGCGAGGTCTGGATGGTGCTGTGCGTGTGGACTTGGATCAGAGACGGGAGACACACGGAGGAGAGAAAAGCTCCGTGCTGGCACGACCCAGGCAATCGGGTGACCTCTTTCTTCCTTCCTTTCTTTCTTCCTCGCTTTCTCTCTCTTTCTTTCTCTCTTTCTTTCTTTCTTTCTTTTCTTTCTTGCGTTCTTTCTTTCTTTCTCCCAGCCACTCTCCCCCTCCTCCTCTTTCTCCTGGTACCCTCTCGCTGCCCTCCTGGCCGCTGGCGAGGCTGGTCCCTCACCTCACCCCGGCGAAGGTGCCCCCACCGCGGCTCTTCTCCTGGAGTTGGGATGCGGGGGTCCCCAGCGGCGTCGGGGCTGGGGGGCTGCTGGTGCCCGCAGGAGGTGGCTTGGAGGAGGACAGCGTTCAGCTGGAGAGCAGGAGCCATTACACACGCTTGTGCTCTCCTTTGAGAGAAAAGGAGAGCGAGAAGGGAAGAAAGGAAGGGGAAGGAGCCCACTTGTACTTGCTCAGTTCCCCGGTGTCCCTACCTTTAAACCAGGCAAGGGAGAAGGCGCTTTCTCCCCTGCTCCTTTCTCAACCCACCCGGAGCAGGTTCTCTCTATCTCTCCCCCTCTTTCCCTTTCTTTATCTCCCTGTCCTCCATTTGCAAGCTGTCTGCTTTGGTTCCAGTCCAGGCTCCACAGCACAAAGCTTCTCCTCGCTCTCGCACACATGCTCACACACAGTCCACAGGCTCTTTATGTCTTCTGGAGTAACCTTCTCCTTTCCCCCCCGTGCCCCCCGGCTCCCCTCAGCATTGTGGTTTCTATTCTCCACACGGGGAGATCCTCCTGGAGCTTCCATGTAGTTGTTATCTGATAGGATTCCTTCCCCCCTCCCTTCCACCTCCCTCTTTTTGGGGGAAGAAAAAGGGGGAAAAGTTTCATTTGTTTTTCTGGTGTTTGGAAGGGGAGAGACCTCCAAGTTTTTGAGTGCTTTTCTGCTCCTGGTTTTGGGGTTTTTTTTATTGTGTGTGTGTGTGCGTCTGTGGGGGTCTGTTTGTCTCATGAAGCTGCTTGCATGTCTAAGAGGAAGTGACTAGTTTGGCAGAGAGCTGTGATCTGAGTCAGGTAAGCCATGTCATGTTCTCTAGCTCCACCAGAAAATGGAGGAGAGAGAGGGAGAGAGAGAGTAGACAAAGCTGAGATGGGAAGTGCTCCTAACATTGTGGATGTCTCTCCATGTTTCGAGGCTTTGCTGGGCAGGAGCTGGCTTAATCATGATTTTTTCCCCCTAAGGTTTTTTCCTTCAGATTGGTTTGTTTTTTTTTCTTTCGATGCACAACATTGTGATGGGTCTTCTCGCTGTCTTCATGCTATCAGGAAATGAGGATTGGAGGAAATTGCTCAGATTCTCCTTCACACAGAGAAACACATCCTCAGGCTTTTTTTCTCTGATGCTTTCATGCGGAGGTCACCTTTCTAGATGTTTTTCTTTGGTTAAAGACCACAGGATTTTGGAGGTTGATCAGTTGGCCAAGTAAATAGTGTATATAAGCATATATTTATAGATTTCTGAAAGCATTTGGAGGTAAGTGCATGCAGCTTGAGGCTGCTCAGGTTCTTCCAGAGGGTATCATGAAATGTCTCTTTTTTTCCTAGGTGATGATGCCTATTTTTTGGGATTTTTAACATCTCATTTTCAAGAGCATTCCTTCTTTTGGATGTGTTTAAAATTAAGATGGAATATTTCTCCCCACTCATTAGGTTGCATTAAAGTGATACTGGTGAGCTTTTAGTATGTTCCTCAGAGCATCATAACATACATCATTTCTCTTGGAAAAAGCAAAACAGTTTTCACAGCTTTTTGGTGTCATAAAATATTCTTTTTTCCTGAAAATTTACGGCAGCATTCTTACTGTGATTTTAATGTCATTATGGAAACCTGAGATCTTTAAAGGGAGATAGCAGTTGAGTAGGAATTCGTGTGCTTTGTTTTTAACCCACCTTTTAATCTGAAGCAATTTTGAGTAGACCCAAAGCAGGCCTCGGATCTTTTCCCACCCACTGAAATCTGCACATCAGCTGCACAGTAGATAGAAGTCCTCAAAAAAGTTCAAAATACATCCTGAATGCATGAGGGGGATAACAGGGTGCAGTCCTGCTGAGCTTGAAGGCACAGCTCCATGGAAAGGTTTGGGTGATGTCCATACATTGGTTACTCTGAGGTGCTTAAGAGCAAATATGGAAAGATTTTAAGTGGCAGGATGGGGGACCAGAGGATCTGAATCAGAACACACTCCCAGATGTGCAAAAAACCCAGAAAGATTTGAGGATTGCAGTGACGGGTGATGTACTTGAGATCCATCTTAGAGGTTAAAATCAATGCACTTGTTTTATTTTTGCTTTGGAAAAAATGTTTTAATGTGTAATCTAATATACCTTGGGAAGATACTGCTTTATCAACTGTGCATTTCTTTAGTTCTGGTTACTGATGTGTCACCCAAATTACTGAGGTACTCTGGTTGCCTCCATCTTTCAGAAGAAGGCCATGGAACATACCGATTCAGGTATGTTTAATCTTGTATTTTGATAAAGAGAGAGTTTAACTGCTTTTGGTTTTGGGGTTTTGGTTTTTTGTTTCTGCTGTTGTTGTGGTGTTTTGGGCTTCCCACCCCACGCCCCCCCCAGGTGATGCTCTTTGATTCATTTTTCAGTCTCTGTGCAGGTCTAAATCAGCCATTGAGGAAAAAAATTGCCCACTGACCTTTGCTGATTTGGTTCAGATCCCAAATATCCATCCCCTTATATGGATGGCAGAGGGCTTGTGGTTCAGAGCTGTGAATCTCCTCTTACTTGTGGAGAGGTCAGCCCAGTGCTGGCACTTCACGGTCCCCTTAGACGTGGCATGTGCAATCCAAGAACAACTCTAAGATTTAAGATCAGCATCTTTTATGGGAGAGCATCTTAAGCCGTACAAAACCAATCTGCATTGTAGCAGTTTGAGCTGGAGTGAGAATGGTGGTGTTTTAATGGGTTTTTTTAGGTTTTTTTAATGGTTGTCTTTTTCTGGGTTTCTTCACTATGAGGCTGAAACCTCTTCAGAGAATTGTGTTCTTGCTAATGGTGTTTCTTGCTGTAGTTGTGCCCAAACAGACTGAAGCTTGCCTTGCTGTTAAAATAGTAGCTGAAGAACTTATATTTAAAAAAACCCCAAACACCCAAAACAACACAAAAAGATTCTACTCCCCCAAAAAATCCCAGAGAAAAAAACAAAAACCTCAAAACCCACTGATTTTTAAAGAAGCTCCAGGATGATGATCTTAATTCATGCCATGGTGGTGACGTTAATTTTTCTCCTAATCAGGCATAAATTTCTTCATTCAGACATTGGCTTTCAATCGCTTTTGGTTTGGGGCACACAACCTTTTCTTGATGCAAGCTCTAAGAGAAAGAATAAGCATTGATAGCATATTTAAATATGCTTTTCTTAATAATTTTCTCACACCTACTAGACATAGCCTATGAACCACTGATTTTAAAATATTTAAACAATTATTTGATTTCCTTTTACATTTTCACTAGCTTCACATTGGGTTACATTGATGAGAAACTTAAGATGTCATGTTTACAATTTCCTTCTATGATTGAAAATATTATCTTGTTGCCAGATGAAAACTAAAAATACAATTATGTATGAGCTTAGGCTGTGAAGAATATGAATACATAACGGGGTGCTGGAAAGGGAAAGCAGGACTACTGCAAGTGGAATTGGAAAAAATATGACAATTCCAGGCCAGTAACCTTTATAACAAATTCATTAGTGTTGTGCACTTTGACTTAAAAGAGGATTGACTTTTATGAAGACCGATAAAAGGATGATTAAAAAGAGAGTTGACAAGTAGATGACTATTGTTCAACATAGATGTCTGTACATCTGGCAGATGTTCCTCTGGGCCCCAAGGAATGGGCAAGTTTAATTTTAGCCTTAAAAAGGAAATGGGAAGAACTTAAGTCTTATAATAGTACAACTTACAGTTTGAGGAAGGTTACTTCAGAAGGGCTCAAAAGATGACTCTTGAAGCCTAGAACTCCCAGAACCCCAGTGTAAATTAGCATTTCCTGTTGGGTTTTCCTCTTATTCCAAACAATATGTGTGGAGTTTCAATATAAATTGAGATTACTTCAGTTTACTGTAACACTTTCTCTGTGTGGTTGGATAATTGTGGATAATTTCCTTAACTGGGTAGAACCAACACTGCTTTGAAGTAAGAAACTGCATAAAAAGGACTTAAATGTGTGAAACTGGTGAATAGCTGGGCACTATTCATTAACTAATATTGTCCCGTGTTGAAGCTTCACCAGGCAAAACTTAGAGACAAATGCAGAAGTCCCCAGAGCAACAGTAATCTGAAGAAGCTGCTGATGGAGGAATGAGGTCTTGTTTTTCACAGATCAGGAAAGGTCTACAAATGCAGATGTTTGTGTCCTTTCATGTATTTTGTTTCTTTGTATTTTATTACACTTCCAGTCCATTGTAGGAGAAAAATAATGGAAATACTCCTTTAACATCATGTATTTCTCTATTTTGACTCCTAACAGATATTTCTGTATTCTGAAGTAAAATATTATATATTTTGTGAACTTATTCTGGATGGCTATGGTCTGCTCCCAGTGCCAGAACTGTATAATTTGCTTAAGTTGCATACTTGATCTAAGATGTGTTCAAGTGTGAACTTCTAATTGCTGGCTTCAGCAGAGATGTTGAGCTTCATCAGTCCAAATGGTCGCTTGCTTTTCAAACAGTTGCTTCACTCTAGGCTAGTAAACAATCAAGAAATCTCTGGGCCCATAGGAGGTGAGCACGAGGTCAGCGAGTGTTAATTGAGGAGAGAATGAGAAATGCCATCTTACTCTTCAGAGAGTGAGAATAATTTTTGAGGGGGAGGGAAAGAAAGGAGTATGATGAGAGTGGAGGTTGCTTAAACATCTGGTAACTTCTCAAAGAGAGGAACTCAAAATTGTTTAATCAAGAGGTGGTGGAGAAGGTGGTGTGATGCAAGTCCTCAGCTGCTGGCAGAGACACAGTTAACATTGTAAACGGTTGAACTTCAGCATGGCACTTCTCCAAATGAGTTGACTGATGAAAATAAAATGTTCCAGAAGAACTGGGAGAACAGGAAAGAAGTTAAAATAGCATGGTTTGTATGCCAGTGCTGAAAGAAGAAAAGGGGGGAGGAAGGGAGATAGATCAACTTATGATAATTATCTTGTTGGTTGTAGCAAAAAAAGAAAAAAACAACAAAGGGCTTTAGTAGAAGTTTCCAAACTCAGAGGACCACGTTTAATAGAATGTGGTCTTCATTTGCATCCTGAGTTTTGGAAGTGTTCTTCTGCTTTCAGCTTGTGTTTGGGAAGTTCAATAGATAGGTGAATACAAAGTCACGTGAGGCAGTTTTCTGGTTCTGTTCTGCTTTGTTCTTTTAATGCTAAAAACAATACTGAAGATCTAAAAAGTCTGCCCCTCATCTCTCGAGTTTTATTAAGCTGAGGTTGCAGCACAAACACATCTCTGAAGGGATTTGAAGACAAAGGGACAGTTTGAGATGAGGAAAGGGGAGCCTTTGTGTTTGGCGTCTTACAGTTGAACACAATCTTAAGTTCAGTGTTCCCTTTTTTTATGTGCTCTTTTCAGCTCTCTGGGAGTTGAAGATCTTGGTAGAGTTGATTTGGTCAGCTTGAGGCAACATATGTTACTGCAGAAACTCAAAATATTCTGGCCTAATCACTACTTGAAGGAACTTTTCTTCTATCAGTGTTTCAGAAAGAGCTTTCCCTCATCATTGGTTTTGACTGCTTTGTAGTAATTTTTGAGGTACACTGGTTATCAGAACATCAGTCCCAGACCTAGCAGCAGTGCTGTAGGTTGTATTTTACCTTGATCAAAAGTCTCATCATTTCTGGCTGGTTTTTGTGGTGTAATTATGGACCTTCACAGCTGCTGTCTAGGGAGAATACAGTGGGGTTTTGCCTTGGGCTAAAAGCACCTTCTTAGGTAGAAGACGGTAAGATCCATCAGGAGGAGCAATTAATTTAGTTCAGTTAAGCTGATAATTGAAGGAAGATGGAAATAGGAGATCTCAGGATGTTCAGGGAGTGTTCTTGAGTGGAGTCAAATGCAGTCTCTTTAAGAATACTTGTTTAATAATGTCAGCATGAAGAACTGTAGGCACAGCATCAATGTCATGAGTGATTAGGAAGGACTTATTTAGAGCTTATTAGGGTAGCAATCATTGCAAGGCCAGTGTGTGTTGAGGACGAATAGTTCTGAGAAAGCACTTGATTCACTGGGCTATTTCTATTAGTTTTGAACCAGTTAAATTACGAATTCAGTTCTTGAAGTGTGTCACTTGTTACTTCCTGGTAGAAAGTAAGACCTTCTAATTGGGATTATGTGTGAAGAAGCTAAGTGCTTGCATTATGTGACAGTGTTTTGCCTTCTCCTTCCAGTTCCAGGAATAAGCAATTAATAACTTGACAGTCGTATAGATAATGGGTGCTCAGCAGCCCTGGATGGTGTGTTTGCAGCACTTGTTACAGATGCAGGCTCTGTGCTGACCTGAAGGTTAGGAAGTGGGATGTTCATCAGAATGGCATTACTGTTGCTATTAAAAAGATCTGGAAAAGGGCCTGAGAACCCCAGGTGCTGTCATGGTGTGGAGGAAGTCAGGCCTTCAAAGGATACAAGGATTAGAGCATCAGGAAAAGTAAAATGGTAGCATCAGCACAAGTACAAAATAGGCAGAGCTATTCAGCAAACAGAAAAAAAAGTAGGCTAAGGCATGCCATAATTATGTGCAGTGGAAACTTGCTGCTAATAGAGCAGTGGCATGGGGTAGAGAGGCAGGAGAAACGATTTTTCAAGAAGAAACAAAGCAGACATTACAGAGAATGATATAGGAGGACTGAGGATTCAGTGTGCTTCTGATAATGTGAAAGAGAAGACTTTGTTTTGAAAGATGCTAAAAATGGAATCTTCTGATGCACATGTGGTCACTGTTTCCGTGGCTTGGTAGGACAATGGGGGCTTCTTTTGCATTGCTGGGATGAGCAAACCCTTCCTTTCCGCCTGCAGCTCTTAGGTTCAAAACAGTGTGCCGGGGTGGTATCAGTGGCTGTGGAAAGAAGGCATCACAGGATGTTCCTTTTGGGAAGAAGATGGGTCATCCTGGCTTGGGCTGTTGTCATGCAAATGCTTCAAAACACAATGGCCCCTTATCACTGGGGCCAGGCAAACACATTCCTCCCACACACGGTGCCCAGACATCTCCAAAGGAAAGGGCAGAATGGGGGGGAATGTGGCACTTGGAACATGTCCTCCAGCAAGCACATGTTTTTGAATTTTCTCCCTGTTTGTCAAATAAACAGGAAAGCTAAGGGGAGACCACTTGTGCTGGAAGATTTTGGTCCAGCATGATGGTGGTGTGGAGGGTGGTTCATTTACCTTCTAATGACTGACTAGCTGGAGAATTTAATTGAGTGTGCAGCTGGGAAAGGGATCATTAATAAAGGCCTTGATGTGGTCCAAAAGTCAGAATTCAGCTGGCTGATGATACTGAAAAGGGTTTTTTTTTTCCCTTTCTGCCTCCCTCTTGTTGATATTCAGTTTATGCCAGTGGTAACTGTTTGTCAACTTTTTGTAATTTCTTTTTTTATTTTATTTTATTTTAAAATTTTAATTATCATGTTCTTATCAAACAATGTGATAACTGCAGTGTGGGCTAAACTTGGAATAGCTTGAGAAGTGCTGGTCTTGAGGGGGATGCAGTGAGTCAAGGATGAGTTCTCATCTCTAGTTGAGCAAACTGCTTCTGGAGAGAACTTAAGGGGCCCATGGATGTTTATTTATTTTAACTCGGATTCTTTAGTCCTGGTGAGACTCAGCTAGATTTGTGGGTGTGTGACTCTTTATAAGGGGATTTGGGTCTCTCTGACCAAAACCAAAGACAATCCAAATAATTGCTCTGCAGCCCTTGAAATTTTGCTCTTAATTTTTCATTCTTTCAACCAGCTATCCCTCTACCCAGTAAAACAGGCATAATTAAGATTTGGCATGGATGTTGGAAATTAAGACCCATGTGCTGGATTCTGCTGCTGTGTATGTTAAACCAAACCAAGACAGGGAAAGAAAAGCCTCCTTTTGTGAGTAGTTCTGGTATGTGAGACTGGAGCAGAGGTGTTCTGCTCTTGGTGAGTGCTTGGGAGATAAGATGTGATAACCTGTCATGTTTCTGTGTGTCTGCTGTTATTCTGACTGATCCTGTCTTCTCAAGTGTGTTCTTGCTTGTGGTGAGTATGGACAAATATATGCATACATATTTACACAGTACCTGTTTAGCTGTGATGCAGCAAAGCTTGGAAGGCAGTGGCCAACGGAGTTGTCTTCTTGTTTTCTTCTCTTTTGTGAGACAAGTGGCACTGTGAAGACAAATAAATAAATAATTTTACAAAAATATCAGTGTGAATAAATTTGGAATTATTTATCTCCATATCTGATTGGAAGCTCTGATTTTGCATTTCAGTTTTTCCCCACCCTTTTTGTCTGCAGTTGGGTGGCTTGGGCTGCAGGGTGTGGGACGTGCAGGACTGGTGGGCTCTGAAGCCTTGCTTCTGTCCTGCTCAGCTAAATAGCTTGACAAGTGTAAAAAACGTAACAAATGGCTGATGGAAAATTGAGAGCAGCCAGACAGCTCTCAGCCTGGTTAATTAGCTCCTTGACTGCTGAATTGTTCCTGCCCTGTCATATGGCTGTGGTTTGCAGCCCTGCGAGAAAGCGTTTGGGTTCCTGGCCAGGAGTGCATCCCAAAACTTGAATTAACGTAACTTGAAGTCAGTGTGGACAGGTTCCTTTTGGTCTAAATGACCTTTTATCTTTGCTGGGGGAGGGCAGTGGGGAGCAAGCATATCAGCTTTCAGCTGTGCCAGGTCATGCAGAGGCCAAGTTCTCTTGTCTGTGATCAAGCATATGGTGTGCAACAGCACCAGGGCCTGGGCAGAGGGGCACTCCTGTAGGTAAATGTGACCCAAGGCCACATTCTGCCTTTGCAAATGGGTGGGATGGGTGTGTTTAACCCTTCAGTGGCCCTGGCTCCTGATGTGTTCCCATCCTGCTGGATTGAGAAGAAGTTGTGGCTCAAGAGTGCGTGGGTTTCTTCTGCCAGAGCATCACTGCATGTGTGAGACCTGGAATCTCTGGCTCCCAAGGACATGACTGTATTACTCACTGGGGCTGCTGAGTGAGTGAGTCAGTGTGTTTGGGTCTTTGCATGAATAAATGAGTAAACCTGAATTATTTTAAAATTATCAGATTGCAGAGGTGATAAAATACTACGATGAACTTTTCCTTTCCACACCCTCTACCAGTGTGCTGCTCTTCTTCCACCATGGGGCAGGGAAGAGGGGGGAAGACAAAGATTTTTGGTGTCTTGTTCTCCCAAGTAGCCACATAAAAAAAACCTGCTGAGGCGGTACTCAGAAAATGTCATTCAGACAGTCAGAAGTTGCTTGGCAAGGTGTCAGGCAGGTTGACCAGAGGTTGCACGAGTTGTGCTCCTGCAAAATGAACATGGAATGATTGTTGCCCTCCATGGTTCTTCAGTTCTTCCACAGGTTCACCAGTGGTATGCAGGAATATAGTTTGCTTGCTGGTATTCTTGTCCTATCTCTGAAGATATTTATTTTAAGAATTCATGTCTACATAGGTTTGTTAATACTGTACTGTAATATCAGATGGGCTGCTGAGACCTCAAGGGGGTGAGGTATCTATTTTTAGTGTGTTTGAAGGGTAGATGATGTTTCAGGTTGTGGAATGACTTTCTAGGGGGCCTGTCACCATATACTGAAGTTTTGTATGTCATGGCAGTGGAGGCCAGTCATATGATGATGAGTTAGTAACTTAAATGGGACATTAAAAAAAATCCTACTCTTTGGGGAAATTTTAAAGATAGATGGAGCTAAAATGTCACACCGCCTGTTCTCATGCTTGTTTCCTTGATGTGCTGAAGACATCTAATCCTCTTTACAGGTGAATTAAGCAGTCTGCTTATGAGCTGAAGGCAGCACCTGCTGATCTGTTGACATCCAGATTGGAAGGTTATTCATGTCTCAGTAAGACTTTTAGTAATGGATGACCACAAGAACATTTTAGCTGCCCAGGTGGTGTAAAGAAGAAGGTTTGTGATGTCCTTCCACATCAGAAGTTTATCACATGTAGGAAGTTGGATAAGTAGCGTGCTGTCCTCTTTGAATGTGCTTGAACCCCAGTGTGCAGAGCTTTGGAGCTTTGGATTGAAAAGATCCAGCTTCAGACAAATCATGTGTGCAGCAGTCTGAGCCATGAACCCAGTTGTGCTTTCGAAGCACTGCACTGTGGTGGTAGCCATGAAGAGCAGATTTTAATGATTTATTATAGCTAGATTTCATGTGGATTTGCTTCCTATTGCCTTTGGAAGACAGCAAAACTGCAACTTTTACAGGATTCCTCTTACATTCCTGGGATTTTGTTTAGTGTGCAGGCATGTACGCTTTATTTATTTATTTTATAACTGCTCACTGCCTCTGTTAGGAATGTTAACAAAGGCTTTTTAATAGGTCAGACCTCACCACTGTTGCATTTTCATAGTTACTCTGGTGCATTTGGCAGATAATAGATGATGGGAGCTAAAGCCCTTATGCTCTAAGAGCTCATTCATGTGAATAGTCACTGTGCTCTGATTCTGAATTTTCACTGCAGCTACTTGTGTGAGTAAACATTTTAAGATCAGATCCTTAGCTGCATGGAGTAATTCTTGTGGAGCTTCTCAGGGAGGCGTTTGAAAATTACATCTTGAATTGAGGGTGCCCTTAACTTTCAACAGCTTCCACCTACATACATGAGATGCTCATTTGTGGTTGCATGTGAGGGCATGGCTGTAGCAGATTTGCAAGATTCAGCGGAAGCATATGCATAAGATAATTCTTTCACTTTCATTCATGTGCTCCTTCTTTCGTTCTCACTCTATATTTTGACAGCAGGAGCCATGTATGTTATAAATACTCAACTTTGAGTTCAATTAGTGCTGGCATTTCCCTGAAGTATGATTTTGTGTGACTTTGCAGATGTTCTGGTGAGAAACATTTCCTGTTGTTTTGTTAACTGTAGATGATGTTCATGCATTCTGGAGCTCCATCACTAACTGTGGTGGTTTTGGAAGCTGTTTTTCCCCTCATTTTTTTCCCTCTTAATTAAGGGACTGGCTTGAATAGACACTAATGTGGTAATGGCGTGTTGAAGACAAAAGTGGTTTGGATCAGGAAAAATGCAACCTAGGTCTTTTTACAATGGCAGAAGTGTGTATGTTTGTGTGTACATAATACAAGTTCCTATCCATGTGGTTAATGCTGCTGTGGTGGTTGATCTGGCAGATCATTTAAATATTTACTTCAAAAGATCTTGTTCTCTGTTGGTGTGAAACAACGTTTCCAGTTATTTTTAGGCCATTTTCATCTTAGCAATCCTGTTGGAGATGAACCAGACACAAGTGCTCCAAACCGTCCCTGCATTTTGGTAGAGATTAATAAAATAAAATATAATGGTTTGGTCCCAAGTGGGGGAGCAGGCCATCTGGTTAGCAGAAGGTTAGGCAAAGCAGTGCAGCACAGAGAGTGCCATGAACCAACCCAGAATATCTGGTAGTGTGTCCAGTTGCTGCATGCACTGAGCATTGAAATGGTGCTCTGGGATCTGCAGAGCCAGCAGTTCTACTACCACTGCTGTGACGCAGGAGATAATTCTGTTGGGCAAGCATCAGCATGGGGGTGGATCCACAGCACAGGATGTGTAATGTCAACATGAAGCATGGGAGCTGGCAGTAAGAAGGAAAGCAGCCATTTCATGCCAGTGCAGGAAGCCCAAATAGATTTTTTTTCCTCCCCCTCCTCTGCATCTTGTCCTTTTGTGCTGCTTTCATACTTGGTATTAAATGATTGCCTTCTGCTTTGTCATCTGAAAACTTCAGCCCAGCAGGCTTTCATTTCTTCCTCTCTTTCTCTTTGTGAACCTGTGGGTTTGGTTTTTTTTCTTGTTTTTGTTTTTGTTTTGTGTGTGTGCGTGTGCGTGTGCGTGTGTGTGTGTGTGTGTGTGTGTTTCTTTTTTAAAAAAAACAAACCAAACAAACCAATGAAGTGCACTCCAAAAGCACATCTGATGGATTATAAAACGGGCTGGGGGGAGGCTGAAGGGCTGAGCAGATTTGGAGAAAGAGAAGAGTTCAGTCATGTGCAAGTCCTGAGCTTCATGATGCAGCTCCATTGTAGATCCTCTTGGCTTTAGCGCAGACACAGTTTGTTCAAAAGCTGTAACCATTTGAGAACATTGAACTGCAGCTGCGAAATGCCGAAGGAATTAAATGATGCGATACTGTGTAGACCTTGAAACTCTGCAATTACTAAGAAACTGTAGAAAGCTACAGTAGCTGTTCCTGCTTTCTTTTTAGCAGAAATACACTTTTAGAACGCCTTTGTCCTGCTTGGCCAAAGCGGCGTCATTTTTCTTCTTTTCTTTTTTTTTTTTTTTTTCTTTAAAGAGGCAATATTTTTACATGTCTGTCTAAATCTACAGAAGAAAAAAAATTTCTAAATAAGCTTGCTATAAGTGTTCAATGAATTTAAAAGATCTGGTGATACGTCTTCTGTCATCTCAGTCACACACAGGTCAACTGATTTAGAGTTTTTTTCCACCGGTAACATTTGGAGATACCTTCCTGTAGCTTCACCCTGAGAAGCTTTGTAATACCAGAGCTTGCTTCTTGATGGGCACTGCAGAGCTGAACTTTGTAATCAGAGCTCTCATGGTTTCCACTGCCCGTGCAGCAGGATCTTCAGAGAATACATTACAGATCTCCTTGAATAAATCCTTGTCTCAGAAGCTGCTCTGTGTTCCTAAAAGCTGGAGTGGGAGTGTGGGAGTAGTCAGCCCACAGGTATGTTTTCCCAGTTGCAGTTTGGTGACGGGAGGAGGGGATGCGTATAAAACATGGCTTGTGTGTGAAGACTGTTCGTTCTGTTCCACAGTAACTCCATCCTTAAAACTGCTCCACTGGCCCCATTCAGATTTTTTGGTTAGAGCTGTGGGACTCTGGCACAGGGCACTTGCAAAGAAATGGCACTGAGGAGTTATATGGGATTTGAATACCATCTCTCAGGGCAGAACTCCTTGGTTCCATACGTATGTCATGGTGTGACTATTTCACCATCAGAAGTATTAAGGAGGAAGGCAAATCAAAAGATATTTTAAAAATAAAGTGTGGCCACTCTGTTCTGTCTTTCCATTATAATTTCCATTATAATTTCCACTGCTGGTTGTACTTTGTAGTGGCTGGTAATTTTGTGCTTTTTCTGGTGGTGTTGGAACAGTTTTCAGAACATGCTTGGAGGAATGTTCATCAGAAGTGCTTCTTTGTACCCAAATGAACAATGCCACCAGATATTGTCTGTGCACTTTTCTCAAAGACCATCCCTGTAGTGCGAAGAAAATACATTGTCCTTGACTTCTTTCCTACTGAAAAAGGTGCTATTTGCTGAAGATAGTTTATTATAAATAACTACTAAGATGATAATCTCACCACAGCATGCTTGGCAGTCTTCCACTGAGTTAGCCTGTTTCAGCAAGGAGCTGTCGCTTAAGATACAAAGCAATCTGCAGGGACATATGATCACACACACTGACTGTTTTCTCAGTCATCATGGATGCCTTATCATTTCCTGTGCCTGTAATTAGGAACTGGAATTATTATCTGGTAAACCAGCAGGATCCACCACCAGAAGGATGGACCTGAGTTCCCACCTCACAAACATTTGGTTGCAGAGAAATTCTCAGTTATGGAGGCTCTAGTAAAAGAATGTCTGTTAGACATGGGCATTTTGCCTTTTATTTTTGTCGCAAGGATAGATGTGGACTACTGGGGAAGCTCTTGAGATAGATATATATATATATAAATATATATATATAGATATATATACACTTGCGGCACTCATTCCTCTTAGAAATTGTGGAGAAATACCAGCCCACCCCTTGGCAATGGTGTAGAGAGGATTTTTTTTATTGTTAGCTTTGTTTGGGTAAATAATGACCTCAGGATCTCTGAATGTTTTGTTTCATAGAGATGCTGTCCAGAAGACAATGATGAAGAGATAAGAGACTATGCATTTTTATGAGAGTATCAAAAAGCTAATATTAATATCCCTGTGTTCTTAGTATCAAGATTTGACTGTAGTCACATAGCTTGATGGCAACTTTTTTGAATTTGAAAAGTTTACACTGCTTTGTGGTACATGGCTGTTGAGTTATCATGTTATTGCAACAGTTATGTGATGGATATCAGGGGCTGTTGTATGCAAACTTCCTTTCAATTAGTGTGCTGACAAGTTTGCCTTTTATTTGTTTAAAAACAACTTGATCAGGCCATCTCTACTGCTTTGTTGACAGTATAATATGAATCAAGCTTTTTCTAACTTCCATGTTACTCGTGTGCTCTCTTCTGTAATGCCTGATGCTTCTCAGTCTTAAAAACTTCTCCTCCAAGCTTGGGCACCTGTGAGTTCCTTAGCAGTGTGGAATGTGGAATTGCTTTAGTAGAAGCAATTGCTAAGATTGAGGTGGAACAAATGAAGATACCAGCAATGGTGATGGATTTTTTTTTTTCCCACTGGATTTGGCAGATGATGTTAAATCCATATATCTCAACAAGACCAGTGAGAATGCATGACACAAGGAATTTAGTCAGACACTGACTTGCAAGGCTTAATATTAGCCCTTTCACCCCTTGCAAGAGTTTGGAATTGACTCATCTGGACAGAGAGATGCCAAGTCTTTATCTAGAGATGGTATATTTCCCTACAAACTCTGAAAAGGCTCTGCTTTTTTCCTGTGAAGCTGTGGGAGCCGATTAATGATGGAATGGGCACTGCTCTCACATAGGATGTGGAAATTATTGGAGCTGGTTCCTGGTGTTCAATGTCCCACACGTGACCATGGATTGCTCTTCATCTCAACGTCAGACCCAGATGCTTTTACACTCCTCAGAGTCTGCCATGTCCATAAGTCACCTGCCTTGGACAATCTTGTGCTTCTAAGGAAAAATCCTGTGGAACAGTTAGCTTCAACCTTACTGAAGGACACTGAAGAGCCAGGTCATTAAGCGAGCTTTGAAGGGTGTGCTCTGCAGAGCAGCTTCCTGTTATTTGGTTAATGGTTGACCTAGTTCTATTGCCATATGCCTCCTGGAACACATTCTAATATAAAATATGTGCAAAAGCAAGACTGGGATAATAGATGGAACGTCAAAGCCTCTATGAAACAGAAATCATGTAATGCTGCTGCATTTTGGAGGATATTGTAGTTACTAAAAATGGCAGTATCTTCATGGAACTGTATTGATTCTGATGGCAAACTCAGGAATGTTAAACACAGCCACTCATGTATGGGGGGTTTTTTTTCAGGCTGGCCTTGTACAAAATGTTTGTATCAATAATTCCCCATGCTCCTTATGTGAAGCTAAAGTTAGGTAGTGAAGCATTCAGAAAGATATTACAGCTGTGAGAAAAAAATAGATTAGATTTGGCTAAAGGCAGGAGGATTTTTTCCCTGTGGTAGGTGTTTTTTCCTTTGCAACTATAGATTAGCATTTTTTTTTCCTTTTTAAATGCTGGCTAGGAGCCAGAAATGAGCATTTGAGCTTTTACCTGATAAAAGAGACAGCATAGTCATGTACATACTTAGGTAAAAATATAAGAAATTTGGAGGTAGTAGGTACAGTTCAATGAGACTTTCCGATGCTCTGAAGTTCTGAAGAACTTGCTGGCTGTGTTTTCTGGTTGATTTGGTTTTCTGCCCTAGGAAGAGGAAGGATGTATGATAACAACTGTTTTCATAAGCAAGTATACATTATGGTAGAACAGGGGGAAGGGAAAATTAAAGCCACCTTTCTGTAACCTCTCGAGAGTTCAGCACTCTACCAGTAGAGTTTGGCGGTTTGTTTTTCTCCTGTCAGTGTGGGAAGCTGAGCTGCTCACCAGACAACACCAGGATGGGTGTTCACACAGCCAGGTAGTGGCCAACCTTTGTCTCTCCAGATGGCTTGCAAGCAGCCCAGGTGTGAATTCGGGGCAGAGGTATGTCACCACAGTGATGGGGGTGGCTGGGGCCAGCCCAGTTTGTCTGTGTGGGAAGAAGTAAGCTGTCAGGACATGCAAGGGCAGCTGTTGCTGATCAGCACGAGGAGTGCCCAACCTTCAGAGAAGTGGTGGGATGTCTTGGGAGTCATAATGTGCCTCCCTAACTCCATCAACTCAAGCTAGTTCAGGTGCTTCTTGTGACTCTTGGGCTCATTTTTGTGAGGCTGAGCATATTTTGGCACTTTGGTCTGGGATACATGTAGCAACAGCATTGTGCAGTTTTCCCTTCTTCCTCAGCCTGTAACACTGAACTGAGTTTTTTTTGTAGGAGAGCTGGTGGAAAACAAAACTGCCAGAATTTTTTAGCAAGACACAATGTGTTGTGTGAGCCGTAAATCATATCGGTCATGGAAAAATAAAGAAAAAGAAAAAAAAATCTCTGCTCTGTGACTGACACAAGCACAGCTATTTGTGCAACCTGATCAGAACAAAGGATAATGCTTCTGCTGCAAGATCAGACAGATCTGACGTTTCAGCAGGCTGAGCAATTGAATGGCGGAAGTGGTCCGCCTCCTCTTATCCATTGTCTCAAAGATGCAGGCTCACAGAGAAGAAAGGCAGTTTGAATAGGACTTCTGAAGGAATATGCTGCTTTGTATTCTGTGGGAAGAGAGCAAGGAGGAGTTCTAGAAGTTCTCTGCACTGACAGGCTGACAAGCTTGTGATAGGAAAATGTGCCAGTGGACCGCTGGTGTTGAAGGAGCACTTTCGCTTCTGTAGCCTGCCTAGAAAATCTGATCTGTAATTAGGAAACTGGTGAAACGTTCCAGGCCTGGAATATGGGACCAAGCCTTTCTTGAAGGAAGGTCAGTGGGTCCTTAAATCCAGTGAACTCTCATCTCCTGCTTGAGACTTTTTCTATACTTTTATTATTTTCTTTTTTCCTTTTTTTTTTTTGCTTTTGTTCTTTTCCTGCATTCCCTGAATAGCCTTTCTGTGTGTTCTGCGATACCTCTCAGTTGTGTTCCTGATAAGATTTCTGCATAGGAAGAGCTGGACTCATCAAATTACTTGGGCAGTCAGAACCTTCTACTTGAGAGATTTTTGCAGTTTCTCTTGTTCCAGCTGTCAAATCAACCCAACTGGGATTTTAGTAGCAATCTCCCTTTTTAAAAGCATAATGAAGCCAAGGAAATGTGAGAATAGAGAGAGCAGGACAGAGATTTTTGATAAGATGTGTAGAATTGAGGGTTCCTTCACATTTCAGAGCTATAATATATGACTTTCAGCCTCAAGGAGTATTTCAGATGAGAAATGAATCCTTTGGAGGGAGGGGTATAGAATTTATATCAGTAAGCTGTCTGGTTATATCTCTGTATATTTCCTTTTTGCATGGTCACAGGAACTAGAAATTGCTAGCAGTTGGGGGCACCATGATCAGAAAGCTTTCATATGGAACCAGTTTTCTTTAAAATCAAGCATTCCTTGGCTCAGGGATCAACAGCAGTATTTTTATTTTTTTTTAGCAAACACGCTATTTTTCTTTAATGTAGATTAGATTTGTGTCTGTGATAACAGAACCGGTCTTGGCCATCCATGAGATCCCTTCTGCCTTTTGTTTTCCAATGTACATCCTAGAAGATTCTGTCAGTTAAAAAAATTAATTCCACAGGATGCTGACAGTCCGTCATCAGCATGCACTGCGAGCAAAGCTGCTGCCTTAGAAGTCCTCTTAAAAAAAAGCACATCAGAAAGTCATCAGACTCCTGATTGGAAGCCTGTGTTGAAACCTTCAGATGTGTGATGGCTGGATTGCCATGATTGGCGTGTTCAGTATCCAGAAGCAATTGTGGAAATTCATGGAATCACACAGAATGACAGCAAGGGTCAGGCTGGAAAGGTACCTCTGGAGATCACCTGGTCCAACCTCCTGTTGTCTCTTTTCAAGAGACAGCCCCCGCTCCCTCAGCCTTTCTTGGGCAGGGAGATGCTCCAGGCCCTTCCTCTCCTCCACAGCCTTTGCTGGCCCCACTCCAGGAGCTCTGTGTCCCTCCTGCCATGAGGATCCAGAGCTGGACACAGCACTCCAGAGGTGCCTCCAGGTGTTGGCAGAGGGGCAGGATCACTCCTGACCTGCTGGCAATGCCATTCCAAGTGCACTCCGGGATACCATTGGCCTCCTTGTCCCCAGGACCTCTCCAAGTCCTTCCTTTCCATTTCCCAGCAGATCACTGTGGCCTGTGCTGGTGCCTGCATTGTTGAATTTCAAAATGTTCTTCTCTGCCATTCAGGCCCTCAAGGCCTTTGAGAATGGCAGCACTTTGGAGCATCAGCCACTCCCAGTTTTGTATCATCAGTGAATTTGTGGAGGGGACACTATCCCAGGCCATTAAACAGTACTGAACCCAGTACCAAACCTTGGGGACACCACTAACTACAGCGTCACATCCTCTGAGACCAGCCCTTCAGCCAGTTCTCAATCCACCTCACTGTTCCCTCTGTTTATCCTCAGCAGAAGTTAAAAAGCCATCCCAGAGGATGTGCCATGATGGATTTGACCCAACAACCACCAGCATGGGTTGCCAGCTTCTTTGACCCAAAGGGAGTAATATTTGGGACAGGAAATAATACCACTAGTGTTGCTCCTTTATTGGTTGCAAACTGTGTCTAAACTAAGTCAGTGTTATTTGGACAGAGTGATCAAAAGTGTTTATATTCCAAAAATGTCCAGTGGAAGGTGTTCAGTGGGCTTTCAGTCCATGCCTGAGTGTGAGGACAAGGGGAAAAAAATCTTATGGTTGCACATAAATCTCACAAAAAAATAAAAAGGAGTGTTTTCTCAAGTGATTAAGTTTTGGGTCTGAAAGTGAAAGAAGAGTATCAGCCTGGCACTTAGCAGAGATTAAAAGGTCAATTGTGAAGGTTGCAAAATGATTTCTTACTATCTTTTGCTTACTCACCTCTTCAGAAAGTAGGAGGGATAGCAGAGGATCCTGGCTAGTTTGGAGATCTTGAGAAAAGTATCCTTTAAAGCTGGTATATTCCCAGTTTTATATTAGGCAGATCTTATCTTGATGGGATATTTTTATTATTTTCTTAGTAATACAACTCCTTAAGACATAAGACAGTTGGACCAGTCACTGCTTTCTGAAAATTTAGAGCACTGTGCCAGTCATAAAGCTGATAATGTTTTTGCAAAAAAAAAAAAAGTCTATATTGTGGCCTATATCAAAGAGGAAGCACGGAGAAGCAAAGAGGATTGGCTTGCATGAAGCCTTGAATGACAGCAATGTGCTTGGGTTCTCAGGCATCTGTTAGGTCAGCAAAGTGGATATCTGGAGTTCCTGTGGACAAAACTTGAATTCTGGAATTTATCCATTATGCGTAGAAGACTCCAACAGACTTTTGGGCTGTCATTGAATGTTCACAATGGAGTTGAGCTGAAGGAGACAAATGATCAAAACATGTATTTGTATCATCTAACATCTAAGGCTGGCATATTTTGTGGCTTGTTTTTTTGTTTGTTTTTGTTGGGTTTTTTCCCCCACCCAGTAAAAAGGGATTGAGAATTGGGTCAGTGCCTCAGGGATCATCCAGATGGAGGCACCTGTTTTTTTGCAGTTCTAGGAGAAGGGGGTTCTTGGATGAGAAAATTCCATGCAGGAGTGCAGGAGAGTTATAGATCTCATTGGCAATTGTCTTTTCTGGTGTATCAGAAGACTTTTGGATCCTTCCAAGATCGAAATAAGTAATGACCTTGCTTTGATGTATCAAACAAATAACACCAGTGTTGTGCCTTTGAGAGCCCTTGGTCCCAAAGAGATAAACAAGGGTTTTCCTTTGTATTTTGGACCCATTCCATTCAAAACAAAAGCATCCCACAGGTCAGACAAGAAGGGTATCTGACAGGATTTAAAGAGACTTTTCCTTTTTTGCTGTCTGTTTGCTACACCAGTAATTTATATTTTCAAATTTGTCAGACCTAAGAGCTTGTCATTCAGTTTGTAAAAGATAGAAAATGTGGAACAGAGAATGGTCCGTTACTCACTCAAGAAATGTGTTGGCTTTGTAGCCTGTGTAGACTTAAAGGAAGATTTCTGTCTTCCTTTTAAATGAAAAAAAAATCCTGCAAATAAGTGGATAGTTAAAACAGAATAGCTAAGTGGACTAATCTGGAAATGCTGGGGATAGTAGTGGTTTGAAGTCTGGAAAATTGTGCTTCACCATGAAAGCTTTCAGGTAGTCCATTCTTCCCTTTCAGAGGTTTTCAGGAGTGACATTTGGAGCACTAAAAGCAGCCAATTTGCCAGTCTGAGTCCAGTATTACAGGAATCTGGAGTCTCTACGAAGCTGTAAAAAGATTCAGTGGCTGGAACCTAAGACTAGAAAAATGCTCATTGTGTAAACTCTTTATTTCTAATTTAATTGTGGAAAAATATTAAGAGACCCTGGAATTTCTGATGATCTATCAGAAGTTGTGAGGGTCAAGTACAGTTTCTCTTTGAATGCTGTGGTGGGGCTTGATTTGAGCTGGCTGTGGACAGATTGTGTAGCTGTAGAAGCTGAACCTTCAGCAATCTTTGCAGAAGGTTGGTGGAAGTTGCTTTCCTCTTCATAGTCAGATGCATTTTTCTGTTGTCTCTACAGCAGAGGAAAAAAAGAAATTGGTTTTTTTTGAGTGGTTTTTCTTTTGTTGTTTGTTTGTTTGTTTGTTTTTAGTCTTGACAGAGCTACTGTAGACTTTCACATAGTAATTTCTACAGGATGAATAAATCCACCAGAAGGAACATCTCTGGTTTCCTCTGGAACTTTTAGCAGCACTTCAGTCACCCCGAACTTTAGTCCTGGTTTTAGAGATGGGAACCGGAGGCTTTTGTCCTGTAGTTACCACAGAGGTGGTTGTTCCACAAAAACCCAATCATGATTTGTCAACATGTCAGTTTCCTAGGGTAATCTAACATTCTACAGTAGACAGCCCACCCAAGCCCTTTGAAATTATCATTAACAGTAGTATTATTGTTGTGAATGCATTTCAATAGATTCAAGTGTCTCAACAATTTCAGTAGTAATCAGTTTCATTTTTTTTGTCAGTCATCTCTGAAATTGTAGGCTTTGGTCTGTCAAGGGTAAATATTGGAAACCTGGAGACTAACTCGTTTTGTCTTCTGTGCTTATGAAAAGCTTTAACAATAAGCACTACCATTAGATCCTCTTTTTTGATAACTGATACAAAAACAAGTCAGTTTCAGGGGAAAAATACTTCATTAGCTTGGTTTTGAAGGTCAGCAGCAGAGCCTCACTGTAATTTTTTTTAAAATTTATAAACCAATTACTACAGCAGGATGAAGGCGAATTTTGATTCCCTAGTTGGCAGATTTGTTTTCAGTTCTAGAAGGGTTCTTTCAAGATTCAGAACTCTGGCAGCAGTCTGAAGTGCTAGAAGCCAATTGGAGAAGAAAGGAGATGAGGAGTGAACAAGGAGAAAACTGTTAAAGCTGTAGCTGTTACCCTTGTTTTTGGAATTAATGACTATTTTAAACTGTAAATAACACTCCATTTAGTGGTGTCCCATCATGAAATGCAAGTAAAGATAACATAAAATATAAAAAGATTACTTCCTCTTGACAAACAACTTTTTCTCCATTTCTCTCCCACATTCTGTGTCAAATCTGGTCTCCTAGGCATGGGTGCCAGTCCTCTTGTTTTAAGCTTGGACATTTCCTTTCTTCTGGTAATCAGGCCTGCAGATACAGCCTCTGTGTGCTCAGCTGAAAAGGAAACCACTTTTTTTCTTTCTTTTTTGACAGTGAACCTTCACTGCTGAAACAATTATGTGCTGCAGGTGGCTTAGAGGTATATGGTATCAGTTATTTTATCAGCTTTGCAGCACATCTGAAGGGCAGGCTCTCCAGGAAGGGTGAACCATAGCACCAGTCCTTGGTGAGCATCTCTGGGTTCTGCCTCCTTCAGCTTCTGAGACCTGGGAGATCCATTGCAGGTTCTGCTTTCACGTGAGGAGAAACTCCTGTTTCAGCACTTCATAATAAAAGGCTGTAGGGAGTACTGCTCAACGTAAAGGTCTGGTCCTCAGCTGGGGAAATCTGGCAGAACTCCAGCAAATTTCTAGAAATAAAAACCTAGAGAAGTCTCTAAAACCACACAGCAGTTACTGGGACTTGCACAATATTCTACAGCTTGCAACAGTACAGCAGCATGAAGCTGGGATGACACTGATGGCTTAATATTTTTTTTTGACCTCTTGGGGGTTTTGTTTTGTGAGAAGGAAAATCTTCGGGTGAGAACTTTGCTCCTGTTCTCTTGGTGCTGTTGGCTTGGATGGCTTTGTTTTTGTTTGAAAACTGATAGCAGAAGACTATCCAACCTTCAGGAGTTGGAGCCATTATATGTGGGGCTGTGCAACAAGAGCCAGAGTTTAAAAATAAAATACCAGGCTGCCTTCCTGAGGATCCAGACATAGCAAACACACACGCATACACATACCCAGGACCTTGCTTGTATCAGTTACAGAGACCAGAACAGCAGACAGTCTGAACCAAAAAGGGAGTCTTGAGCCTCAAAAAAGAAAGAGGAAGAAATACAAGGCTTCTGTAGGCTTGGATTCCAGTTTCTGGTGTGCATAAGAGGCCCGGCAGCAGCAGCAGGTTGAGGGACGGACAGCTGCCAATCATTCCTGGTGATGTTTGCCCTTCCTGGACCTCCATTCTCTCTCCTCCATTTTCTCTGCCCTACTGAGTAAGGGGTCTGGGCTGAGCAGTCTTTTTTGAGAATTAAAAGAGAGAAGCTGTGGCTTTTGTGTCATACTGAGTGATGAGAGACCAGGATGCCGAACAACTTCAGAAGAAAGGAAGGACCAACTATTTTGGCTTCATGTCACTGGCATGTTTATCTGCTGAACTGTAGAAGTAGCAGACGATCAGATCACCTTTCTAGAAGACCTGGAGGATGAGAAGCACACAGAGGGGATAGTAGATAGACCAAGAAGAATAATGCATGACAGAAAAGCCAGGAATATAGCTTGGAAAGTGAGGCAAGGTGTGTTAGAAAGGAATGGTCTTTCTGAAAGAAAAAGTGACCCTACTCAGACAAACAAGTCTTAGGAAGATACAGTTCTTCATTAATTATGAATGTGGAGAGGGATGAAGAAGGCGAAAGATTTAACCCTTTTCGGCCTTCTTCCCCAAAGTGCTGATCTCACACCAACTGCATGGTGTGCCCAGGTGTACCTCACAGTAAATGCAAACTGAATTTTTAGCCAGATGTCTTCCAACTGCACCAAGAATCTCTGTGTTTCTCAGCTGACAGGTACAGGCAGAAAAAAAACCCAAACCACGCAAAGAAGAGGTGTTTTTCCTCGTGTCTGCCCAGGCAAAGTAGTAGTGGCAGCTGCCCATGGCACACTTGGCTTTTGGCAGAGCTCAGCTGGTTCTGCTCTGCAGACATAGGATGAAGCATGCTCAATGTGCTTCCTTTCAGCAGGAATGCCAGCAGTATCTTGGATTACTACAGAGGCTGCTCTGTGTCTCTAAGCTCCTTTTGCAGAGTTTGGGTTCACATTAAATGGGATCAGAAGTCCTTGGTAGGCTGTGCATAGCTCTGAGCAGAGAGCCTTTTGGAAAGATGTGTTTTCTTAGACATCCAGACTTGGAGTGTGGAACACTTATTTTATTCAAAAACGTATTTTTAGAAAAAAAATAGTAGCTTCACATACTGGTTGAACATAGGCCAAAGGTGATGTGTAGCCTAAAGGTTTTGTAGGATATGATTCTCTTACAATGTAAGCATTTTTTAAAAAAAAGAAATCCATAAAATATCTGTGTCTTGCTTGTGGTGATGTACAAACAATGAAGGATAGGTGCAACTTTCAGCATGTGAAAACTAATTGCTTGGCTTGCTGTCATAAATTTTGTCAGCCAGGGTGGAGTGGAAGTGTGCACATGCTTTGTGGCTCCAGCTAGCATGTGTGAAAGAGAGGTCTGATTAAATCAAACTTCCTCTTCTATGGTCTTGAGTATCTCCTGCTTAAAAAAACATTGAGGAAGACCCAGAGAGTTCCTCTTGCAGATGTCTTTATGAAGTTGCTATAAAGGAGACACTCCTTGATGACTGCTAGAAAGTATTGATGGGGTTTTTCCAGGTATTTGCTAGAACAGAATTAATACTATGTTGCTGATTATTTAGAAGACTTTGGGAAGAGAGCAGAAAGACTCAGCAGTTTGGGCAAAGTCCTATTAGGAGAAAAGCCTCTCAGATCACCCAAGAATTTCAGTTTTTCTAGCTGCCAGCCCTGCAAAACAAATGTTCTTCTTCACCCTCATGCAAAGCTCCCCTGAAAAAACATTGTGTATTCCATGTGCATCCTCCACTGCAATGTCAAGTAATAGGAGAGTTAGACCATGTTCACCAACCCCAAACTCTGTCTCCACTGGTATTGTTCTTTGCAGCTCTGCAGTCATTTTGCTGAGTTGACCTAAATTCTTCAGCAAAAGGCCTTGGATTCTGTGCAGAAAGGTGGAAGTGGCAACTCCAGCTATAAAGTAAACACAAAGAAAAATAAAGAGCATCAGTTGTTATCCTTGTGTGTGGTGTTTTGATTTACCCCTGCTTCTGCAATTTCAGTGTCTGCCCTGCTGGAGAGCTTTTTCATTTCTTCCTGTTGCAGGAAGTTAGCACTGGGATCCCAGGCACAGTGGCACAGGAGGGTAGTGTGGCATCACAGGGAATGGCTGGATTCTGGAAAGCCACTTCGTGCTGCTGGTTGTGCCACAGACCAGCTGTGTGACCAGGCTGATTCACTTCTTTGTGCTTCTCCACTACCAGGTAAAGGAAGAAATGGGTTGTTTTTTTAATGCAGGCTTACTCAACTTGCTTTTCACACAGGCAGAGCCCACCAAAAAGTGTGGCCTGAACTGCCTGAGTCAAATAAATAGGTTGTGATTGGATGAAATAGAATGTCAGTATTGCTACCTGAAGTCCTTAAATCTGCCTTTTTGTTTCTTACATGCAATTTAAAAGTGTGACCCTTCAGATTTCGTTTTGAATTCGCAGTCATTTGAAAACTAGGGGAATACTTCTGTCTTTGCTCTCTTGGAGAGCAAGTCACTTCTGCTGACTTTAATGACTTGTCTGTGATAAATGAATGGAAACCCGAAACATATGATCCTGTCTTTTGTCATGCTCCAGTGTTCCATAAACAGCAGAAGGGAAAATGAAATTTGTGCGGAACTGATTGTACACTTCTCCCATAGACACTTTGTCAATGAGGTCATAAATTAATGTGGAACTTTGACTCTGTGTGCATTCCTGCAAACAAGAACCCACGCCTGAATGAATGCTTGTTGCTGGAAACGAATAAAAAAAAGCACAAATGCCTCTTACTCAAAACAACTTTTAAAAGGGAGAAAAGTCTAGAGTGGACTGCAAATCATGTTACATTTTTGTTTTCTTCCATACGGTTTAAGAACATTGGTGAAACACAAATCAGATGTCTCAGAATAGTCCTTGTATGAATTTTGGTGTCATCAGGTTCATGTACGCCTCTTTTGGGATGAAAGAAACAGGGAGGAGATTCACCTGACTGGCAAGTGGTGCTACTGAATGCCATGTCTGAAGAGCTGTTAACTTAGCTGGACTCTCAATGGAAGGAGAATATGTTGTTTATATATGTGATTGTCCTTGTCTCCTCTCCATTTGTAAATGAAAAGACACACACCCTGTCCCTTTCAACAATCATAAATAGTTTTTTTCTCTTTTTTTTTAACAACAGTTGAGTTAAACTAACTAACATAGGTCATTGTGCTTTAGGTTTTTTGGTTTTCTATTTTTTTTTGCTTGTTTGGTTTTTTTCCTTGCTTGCTTGTTTCCATCTTTATTCCTTTAGTAAGAACAAAATAGAAGTCTTTATGTAGCTCTGCTTTAAACTTAATGGTTCTATATTTTAAATTTTCCTTGAGCTGGAGGATTCAATGACACTTGATCTATTGAAAGTACTTAGATATATTCCTTGGAAAAGCAGCAAGTTGGGAAGATTTTAAATGCCTTCCCTTTAAGTCAAACCTTGGTTCCTTTTTTTAAAGTGTTTCTACAATAATCAGTAAAGATAATAGGAATTATGTACCCCTTTGCTTTGGATCTGTGGCATGCAGCACATGTGTCTTTGCCATCACCATAGGTGAATTTACTGTCTTTTTGTTGAAATCACTGAGAGCCAGAAAATCCTTCGTTTTCAGAACATTACTTCTGAACTTTCCAGATTAAAAGGCAAGCTATATTCCATAATTTTGTTTGTATCTCATTGGGCTGAAGGTTCTGTTTGGCTTACAGATGGATTTTAAACCACCACAGGGCTTGAATCTTCTGGGTTTCTTTTGCATATTTTTAAACTTCCCTCCCATATTTCTTAGCTTAAAACATCTTTCCCACTCCTGTCCACTCTTGCATGCAGAGTAAATATCAAGGTTTGCCCAGCCGTGGAGTTATTTAGACAGAGGCTCAGCCTTTGTTGAGTCCCAAAGCACGTGCAGCCCTGGGTACAGCCTCACCCCTGTCCCTGCTCGCACACATGGCTGGGTGTGATGTGCAGGATGAACCTGACAGGCAGAGAGACCTAGTTGTGTTTCAGTGCTCTGCTGGCAGTCCAGATGATCTGTCTGCTCCATTCCAGAATATTCCTGGAGCAGTTTCTCCTTCAGGTGCTCTCTGAAGTGAGTGTAATTATTGGGGGGAGAGAGTAGAACTGACCTGCTGCCCACCCTACTTCCCAAAAGCCAAATGTGGCCTTCTGGTTGTAGCCTAAAGCAGAATACCTGTCCTGAAGAGCCACTGTCCCACAAATTTCAATGATGTAACTGCATTTGCAACAAAATAAGGTTTTTTCCTGAGGACAGGTCTTATTAGAATACCTTTTATTGGCCATTTATTTAATGCTTCTCCTGAGGCTACTCTTTATTGATTCTTATTATACACAAAACCAAAATCCTGATAAAGCCTGAGTTGTCACTGGACTGCCTTTTCTTGAATTTGTCTAAGAATCTTGGTGGGGTTTTAAATGCATTTTGTTTTCTCCTAATTGGAGAAGGTCCAAATTTTTACTAGGGATGCTTTTTAAGAAGTCCTTCCACCTTGAATTTACCCAAGAATTCTCCTCTCTTAGGCCAGGAAAACTGAAAATCTCTTCCAGTCTCCTCTCGCCTGTTACAAAAATCAAATATTTGGGTGCAGATTCCAGGTTACTCAGTTGTTGGGTGAATTTGGTTGGGGCTTTTTTTCTCCCAAGAGATACTTTTTATGTTGATAAACTAGTCTTGAACTGAAGTTTCAAGAGAGACAACTGAGCATTATATATATAGTTTGGCAATTGTTTACATATTCTGGAGTGAAATTTTTTGCAACCACTTTCTCTTCTGTCAGATTTCATTCTGTATCTTTAGTGCCAAGTTCCAAGAGAATGGTTCTTCAAAACGAGAGTCCTCTTATGACAGGAGACTGATTATTTTGTTCTAAAATTGGATTTAGTTACCTTCCTAGATAAATTTAAATGTTTGAAGATTGCTGCAAAACATTTGCAACAGCTGAAAAAAAATATGGTGTTGTGTAATGGACTTGCAGAAGAGAAAAAACTCTTAAGAGTTCTGTAATGTCTACATATTTGCACGGATTGTAGCTTTTGAAGGATGCAGTTGCTTATAATCTCAGCCCTTATTACAAAGAAAGTCTTAGTTATTTTTTTATTCTTTATGATCTATTTCCTGTTTGAGTATTTCTTAAGAGGAAGAAAAAGAAATTGGATCTCAGTGACTGACCCTCAAACAGCTTATTTAAAGCAAAAAGGATTAAACTAGGACAGCAGAACTCCATTAGGAGCTTCAATCTCTTACCATTTTGATACAACTGAGCTTTAATACTAGATTTCTCCTTAATTTGAATGCATCCATAGTAGTCAGAGGCAAGAGATGTTTATTATTGAAAAGACATAAAATAAGGTTAAAAAGTGATTTGTTTTTATTCTTTTTGTGTGGGAGATTGTTCTTAATTATTACCTGCATAACAAAGTTGGTTTTTTAAACAGACAGGGACTAACAGCTTTTTCCTGGTTTTAATGGAATAGGTTCTAATTACTCTTTGATTAAAACACTTTCTGGTTGGAGAACTTTCATTAACCCTGGTCAATTCACAACTGTTGTGATCCTTAATTGCAGGATCACTCAAAATTCCCTGTTTTCCCCATCCTGAGGTGCAGCATAGATGGTTCCACTTGTTTTCTTCTAGAGCCTGTCTGCTGCCTATGTATCACATCAATAATTATGATTATGAGCCAGAGGGCTATTTTAAGTATTTTGTACTTGAGCTTTGTATTATTACACCAACTGCAAAAATTTGATTCCTGGAAGGAGTAAGGAAGTGGAAATGAAGGCAGAAAGGGGGAGCTAAAGGAGCAAGGTTCTCATTTGGACCCAGGATATTGCACTCAAAGTGCACAATCCAAAGGACTGTGTCTGTATCTGAAGTTGTTTGGGACAGAGTATTTTGGGAAATGTGTTAGCAGCAACTTGTTCCTTCTTTTCTGCAGCATCCCTTCATCAATGGCAGAAGCGGCATCTTGCTGCCCCCACCACAAAACAGAGGCCCTTGCACAGGTGGAAAAGTTCTCTTGGGTAGGGGTTGGCAGGGAGAAAGGTGGCAGCCTAATGGTAATCACTGGTCTGAGATCTGTCAAGTGCTGGAAAAGTATATGTTCTTTTACCTGGGGCAGAGATGCTGGCTGCCATACTGCGTGTGAGTCAGTGGGCAAATAAAACTGTGTGTTCTGTCTGGTATTATAAATGGGTCAGTGATGGATTTGTATTACCTGAGGAAATGAACTGGCAGACAGAGAAGCTTCTGCTTGCTGCCCTGCAAATGTCAAATATAGTAGAAAGCTTGGGGGAAGGGGAGGGATAGCTGGAGACAAAGGCAGTGTTAAAATAGCCAGGGTGTCAGTGGAGCTTCTCAAACAAACATGTGCTTCTGAAGGCTAGGCTGGGAGAGCTGAACAGTCTTTGGATTTGGTTAATCAGCATTTTCTTACCCTCCAGCAGGGTTTCAGCAATGGATCTTGCTTTATAATTGGATGAGGTGGGTTTGGGTTTGCATGAATGGTGTGCTGTTGCACTCAGCTTTGCTGGATACACGAGTTCTGCTGCTTTAGTTTTATGGGGTTAAAACCATTCCTCCCAATATCTTTTTCCATCCTCTCCACTTGCTCTCTTTTAAAGTACCTTTGGAGCATTTAAGATCTCTGGATAGACGAGGGAGAGGGCTCCCTTCTCCCCAGGGTCCTTACAAAGCTGAGCTCTTACGGGTGATGAAAGACAGGCAGAGGGCTATGGCTTGCTTGGATCAGATCCAGGCAATGTTCCTTTGGTTCCCAACTGCCCTGTGAACTTCTCTTAGTGAGTCTTGAATGACCAAACAGGGTAATGGGGTGCCAAATTAGGGAAGTGATCTCTGACTGGAAGATTACTCCTCTCATCAGCCAAGTTCAATCTCTGTCACCACGGCTACATCAGGTCCAGTTCAGTTTCTGCACTTAAAGCCCACAAAAGCGACTTTTCACATCCACCTTTCAAGCTAGTGATATTCTGGCTTTATTTGGCATCACATTTTTTCAGTAGCAGGCCCAAAGCAGAGCTTAACCCTTTGCATTTGTGATTTCTGAGTGCTAGTGACTTGATTTTCACCTCTGTGACTACACTCAGCATGCCTGCGTGTGTTTTAAACCAGCTGTGTTGGCTGGTCTAATCTCAGATCTCTTAAGATTAAAATTCTGTGGCCCCTAAAATAATCCAGCAGTTTCTGTGTTCCCATGGTTTAGCTCTCTCACCAGTTTATAAAGCTGTATTTAGCCTCTGTAAAAATACCGTGCTTCTTTCAAACTGGGATTTGGTCCTCTTTAAAGCTCACAGCTCCCCAGCCACACGACTGCCCAGTGACCATGGAAAGAAGCACAGAGTTCAGGGTGAATGGCAAGATTACCTCTAAAGGCACTAGAGGTTGTTTTAAGGGCAGATGGCTATCAGGAGATAATCTATTCTCTTCACACACGACTTTGTGACTTTCATGGTCCAGCACGGTATTGCGGTGGAGTTCGCCATATCTGATTTTCCACTGGCAGGACCCCCTTTAAAACAGCTCTGACTTTTCCTTGGCAAGGAAGAGACCTTGGCTGGGGTTGTGCCAGGCTGAGGAGCCTGCTCCTCCCCTGCTCCTTCCAGGGTGAGGCTGGTAATGCATCCTTTGTGTGAAAGCTCCTGGAAGGTATTTGCAATGCATGAGAAGGAATTAGGTTGTTTCTGGAGTACCCGGGCACGGTGTTGCCGTGTTCTTCAGCACCACCTACTGACATCTCCCTCCCTCTCAGCTCCACATACACCAGGGCTCGCACCTCTTAACTCACAGCCACAGCATTACTCGAGGTAATTAACAATGCACTCCTGGCTGGAAATTAGAAACCCCAGACCCCAGTGCATTCAGCTCCATTGTGCCATATGGGGAGCACTAATGAGCAGGGTACAAAAGCCAAGCTGCTTGGCTCTGGTGTCTGTTTTCCTCGGCAGGGCCAGCCCACTTGCCCTTGAACACCAAGTGTTTAGGGGCTGGGTTGTGTCAGGGAGGTGAGTGACTTGGCTCATGTCCTCTGAGCATTTAATACAGGAACCAAGTGGCAAAAACCACATTTCTGTTCCAAAGTATTGCCCCATGCTGTTTCATCTCCCTCTTAAACTAGTTTTGTGCAGCAAATTAAGTGTCATACTTAATAAGGGAGAAAGTCCTACCCTGACCATCCAGTTGTTCAGATTGTCATATATATATTTAATGGGTTTCTGATTTCTCTAGGGATTAATAACTTGCCATGAAAGTAATTCAGAAGATCAGAAGAACCCATCCCAGCCTTGCTTAGAGCAAGAGCATTTAATGTTTGAGAGCCTTTCTCATAAGAGAAGTTCTTTATCCTCAGACTCTGTTGCCTGTGCTCTGTATCATGTACTGCCTCACAGCTAACCCAAAGGAAAGAAGGACAAAAAAAGCCAGAACTGTAATTTGTATGACAGTCTAAGTTTGTCTTTTAATAAGATTGTGGCATTTTATTTGCAATCTGCTTTTATTTCAAAAGTTTCAAGTTTGAAAGTATCCTTCAGGCATTCAGATGGCCTCTTAATGTATTTTTTTAATCAGAACAGATACATATGTAGTCCCCAGGACATAAGGAAGGAGTAGAAACATTATTTGTGAGAAATGAAGGAGTCATCAGCACTTAGGTAGCTTGATTCAGTAAAGCCCCAGCAGAAGCAGGCAGATAGGTGCCACTATCTGAGATTCTCCTTTCACATCTTCTTCTAAAATCAATATCTTACAGTGAGATGGCAAATAGACATGAATATTCAATACCCGTGTTTTTCGGGGGGTCTGGATTTTTTGCTTCTTGGTTTTGCCTTTTTTCTAACCCCATTTTTGAGAAGTCATAGTCTTGGGGAACCAGTTGAGTTGGTAGCAGTGTATCCATCATTTAGACTCATGTCATGTCATTCATGTGAGAGGTTCTGTGAATCCTTGTTTTCTTGAACTGAAAAAAAAAAAGCACCCATGCTTCTGGCAGCAATGAGTATCGTCTCTTCTATGAGCTTTAAGAGTAATGTGGTTTGTATTTTTTTTTTAATGCAGAAGATTTTGCAAGCTGCGATAGATTTAGTGTGGTATTAAATGAATGTGGGGTATGTTAAATGAATGTCTGTATTCAGGAACATAAATAAATATCAGCTGTATGGGGATCAACAAAGTTGGCCATCCTGTTTTCCATGACAGGGAGATTTCTGAGAAGTTTGGAAGATAATGGACAAACTATGTGTAGTAGGAAGATCTCTTTTTGTGGGATCAGATCTGAAACCCACTTCAGGTTCAAACACTCATTCAGGTAGCTGGATAAGGAGGTTTTTGAAAGAAAAAGGATTTTATGCCTTCTCTTAGATTGTTTTTACTATTGATTTGTAATGTATCTTCAATAGTAAAGTTCTTCCTGAAAATCCTTTACGTTTTGATACACATTTCCATGTAAGTCGAGGGAAATATTTACTGGAAGAATGGAATGGCAGGTATCAGCTAACTTACCTCTTATGGCCTTAACTGTTGAGTTTCAGAATGGAACAACCAACCCAAAATTGGATGTATGGAAATATTGATAATTAAAGCTGTAACTGTGATAAAATTTTATCATTAATTCCTTTACAAGAAAATACGAACAACAAAGTATGTATGTTTTAGAGTTGCAACCCAACCTTTGGAGTTCTATCAAAACCCAGTTCCATCAAATTAAAAGGAAAAAGAAAGTTAAAAAAGAAATAGCATTTCAGTTTAGTTTCTGTTGTAGCCAGCTCAGAGAAGTAACTCCAAAAACAGTTCTCATATGACCAAAAATTTCAATAGCTTGACTGGAATTCAATCATTGAAAAAGACTCATGAGTTGAGTAGGTTTGCCTGACTGTAGTTGAGAGTTGAATTTATTCTCTGAATTCTTAATTAATTATGGGGTTTCCTTTCATAAATGAAAGATGAGGCTGGATTCCTCCAGATTTCCCGTTTCTCAAATGTGTAGGTTTTTGCATTACTCCTACGATTTTAGTTGTTTAGGTCTCATTTTCACTATTGTGATCTTACATTATAAAAAGTATTTAAGGAAAAAAAGTCAGGGGAAGAAAAGCCCAAACCCCTAAGTCCAAAGACATCAGAGCAGCAGCTCCACTTTACATGGGCTGAACCTGGCCAGGAGCCCAGGCAACAGGGCTGGAAGGTCCTCAGCAAAGCTGTAGGTGCTGGTATAAAACCCAGGCTTCTCTAGGAAGGAAAAATGCCTGAGGAGTTACTCATGGGAATTCTGAAAACTTGTCTTAACTGTAATTACTTGCCGGCGAATTTCGTTTCCGTGGTGTTTGGTAAGTTAATTTCTGGAAGGGTGGGGGAGACTGGAAAAACCTCAAGGATCATCAAGTCCAGCCATCATCCAGCTCTGCCCATGTTCCCCCACTAATCCGTGCCCCCAAGGTACACATCTTTTAAAATACCTCCAGGGAGGGTGACTCAGCCACTTCCCTGGCCAGCCTGTTCTGAGCCTGGGGGAAGAAATTTTCTCTTCAGCTCCACCATTTTCCCTGAGTGAAAAGAAAGCTGCAGTTGTGTTGATGTAGAGATGAATATGCCTCTGACTGTCTGACCAGAGGAAGGGCTGGAGAGCTGGAGAGTTGGAGATGCCTTTGTTTCACATGCAGTGTTACTAATGATGAGCTGGAAGCTCCCAGTGTTGTGTGGTCTGACTGACCTTTTTAGTTGTGGTTGTGCATGTGCATATTCTTAACTTGTAGAAGCTCTGCTGACTCCATCTCAAAATATAACGGATGGGTAGTCAAACCACAGAAGCTCAATTTTGAGGTCAGTGCCTTGGGCTTCACAATTAATTTTGTATTTTGAAGCTTTAAAACCAAACTTAAACATAATGATTTGTACTACTTTGGCTGCTGCCAAATTCTGTAATTACTGTTGTTCAACAAGCACAATTATCTTTTGTTTTGGATTTTTAAAAACCTCAAAATCTAATGCAACTGTGTCTCGAGATGTTCTCAGGCGTTTATGAGTGTAGCGAAGGATGCTGTAGGTTATTTGAGACCACCTTGTGTCTTTAAAACAGTGGCTTTGAGAATCTCTATTGCCCAGTGTTTTGACAGCTTTTTGCTCATAAGAAAAATGTGAATACCTCCGTATTTAAGCATTAAGGCCATGTATTTAAGAAGAGGTTGTGAATGCAAATTAGCCAGACAATGGCATTTTAATAATGTTTTGTGAGGTTAGCATTGCATAGTAAGGGTATTTTAGAAGTCACATATTATTTATAGGCAATTTGGTCTCAAGAGATTGCTTGCGAATATGTTTGAGGGCCTCTGGGATTTATGGATTCATTTAATGGTGGTTTTATTTGGTTGCTTTGGATTTTTCTTCCCACACTTCTGCTCCTGAGTTACTAGATTTGGTAACCCCTGTCTCACTCCACCTCCATTCCCCTCTAAATTTCCTTAGAAAATGTGAAGGGTTTCAGAGTGTGTTCCCTTAGCTGACCATGAGAGACATGACCATGGAGACATGCGAACCTTACTTTGACTTCTTGGCTTGGGATGTGTCTTGCCAGTGTATTAACATCTGCACTTGAAAATGCTCTTTGACTCTTTGGGTGAGTCTCTCCTGGGTGTCATGTCCCATGCAGACAAAAAAAGAAGAAAGATGCACATTGTGTTACAGTTTATTTCGATATGTATGAGCTCAGACTGGCAGTTTGTGATTTTAGCCCTTACACAATGGCAGGATTTTAGAGAAGAATGTGGAAATGGAAATAGTAGAGGAGAATCCCTTACAGAATGCTTCATCCTGCTCTCAGCAGGTGATGCATGGTGAAAACATCACACTGAAGTCCACTCAGCTGTACTTGATGTTTGGTCCTCACAGAAAGCAGTAAGATTACCCTCTTCTTGGACTTGGTCTTTGTGGTGCAGACCCTGCTGAGATTCTGTTAGCATCTGGAAGAATCCATTAGAAGCTGGAATCCATTAGAGAGTCTCCATCACTTTTCTAATCAGCATCTATTAATGATATCTCTCAACACAAAGGTTGGTTTAAGCTTGTATAGACAGCAACCAAACAACATCCTTACGGATGCATTCTCCAGGCAGCAGGATGGGCTGGAGATGAGTGAAGATGGTAGTGCTTTTCACCTCATGAAGCTGCCAGGATTATCTTTTTTTCATATCCTCAGCGTTAGTCTCCCTTCTGGTTTCCTATTTCGTAAGCTGGCCCGAAGTTTTCCAGAAGAGCCAGAGCTGAGAGCGTTTTGCGGTGATGTTTCTAAGGGGTTTGAAGTTTTCGGGGGGCTGAGGAGGGGGAAGGCCGAAGGGTGGGGGGGGAGCGAGATTTTTGTGTGCTCGGGTTGTTTTTCATCTCTTCTACACAATGGAGCTTTCAGAGAACCTCTCTTAAAAGGCATAGCTACAGCTTTTGTGTGAAGGGTGTGTCTGCTGGCAGGCTTTGCTGATGCAGACAGGCTGGCTGGTGATTAACAAAGGTCATTAGACTTTGGAATCTGGCAGGGGAGTGGGGTGGTGTGTCTTCTGCGCCAAGCAGGAGAGCTCCTCAGGGACAGGCCTGGCTGGAGGCTCCCCTCCTGCTGTCCCCCCTCACTCCCCCGCGCCTCCTCCTCCTCCTGCTGCTCCTGGGAGGCTCAGCTGTGTGTCGCCTCTGCCTGTAGGACAGCTTGGACCAGTGTCCTGACAATGCGAACGCAGCCTTTTGTGGAGCGAACCGCCACATTTTGTCATCCATGGGACAGGGGAACCCAACCCTGAGGAGGTGGCTTGGGGAAACCCAAGCCTTGTGCTGAAGGAGAGAAGGTGCAGCTCTGAGGAGGGCAGAGGGAGAGCAGCGACACAGTTTTGGAGGGCGAGCCTTGCCAGGAGGAAGGGAAATGGTGTTCTGGGGGATATGGTGATTTTTAAAGCATCACCTAAGGAGGAGGAGTCAAAAAAGGGAGGAGGGAGAATAAAAAAATAATTAAAAAGAAAGAAAGAAAGAAAGGCTGGTGTGCTTGAGCTGAAGCTAAGTGAGGCCATGTTGTGCACAGGCAAGAAGCTCTGACGCTGTGAGTGCAGGAGTTGTCTGAGCTAAAATGGCTGCTCCCAAAGCTCAGAGGACTAGGGCAGCTTAGTGAGTCTTAAAGCTTCAGTGACGCAGGGGCTCATATCTCTTGAAAGTGTGATAAACACATTCAGCAGAGCTGTGGCTTGTTTGGCTGAGATGAAAGGACTAAGCTTGGGGGATGGGTAGTGAAAACTGGATGATCTGCTTTTCTGTGAAGTGCTCTAAATGCAGGAATCGTCTGCTCCATGGAAAAATTTGTTTTCAGGTCTAATGGACTGTGCTAAAGGAGACGTGGGGTGGGGCTTCACTCACTGCTGTAATTTGATCCAGAGTAGATAGCAACCTCTTCCACACAATTTGGTCTGGTGCTTGCACATAAAAGCTTGAGTATCTCGATTATTGTAACTTTGTTAGCTGAAAAGAAGCTGGTGCAGCGTTCATTTTCTTTATTGGTGGTGGGAGGGAGTGGGGGGAGAGAAAGGACACAGTGCAGCCTGCAAAGTAATGTAGGTAAATATGTGGAGAGCCTTTGTGCTCAGACTATCCGGAATTTGACTTGCTAGAAGTTTATTTTAGCAGACTATCAGGAGAAGCATTCGTTCGTCTAAAATCCTGGTGCAGTTCCATCTCTTGTTTCTGTGTGTTAGTGTTTTGGAGCTTTCTCCTCACTTGGTAGGTTGCTTCCTTCCTACCCCACGTACAGCAAACACATGGAATTTCAGTTGTTTTGGGCTGCTGTTGTGTCTTGGACCCCTGAAATGCTCAGTTTGTCATCCTTTCCTAGCACATTCATGGAAGTTTAAAGAGGCAGTTGCTGTATTAGCATAGGAAGGCGGCTCTTGTGCCTCAGCACTGCACAGGGTAGGAGGGTCTAAGGCTTTTGTTTGCCTTGTGCTTTTTGTCTCCTGTCCTTCATGGGCAGTGCAACTTCTGTAACAGGATTAATTGTCACAATTGAATCACCGTTCTTCAGTGGATCTTGTGTTGCTTTGTACTTGAAGATATGCAGAACTTTTGGATAAATCAAGGAAGTCATAGTGACTTTTGAGTCTTTGTAATCATGTTTCCATTGTACTTTTTCACTATTGTTATTCCCATTGCTGTTCCTTTTCTTCCTCTGGCTGTCTCCATCCCCCGGACGGCTAAGGCATAAAGGTCTTGTCCCTAGAATAGACTGAAATGAAACTGTAAACATTTTAACAGCGAGTGGAGGTGTCCTTAAAAGCTTGGTGGAAGTAGGGCAGAGCAAAGTATTCTGCCTTGGGCTCATGTAACTGCATCTAACCTTCCTATTAGGTCTGGGTTTTCCACCAATATTAGGACAGATAGGATGCTGTGAAGAAAGACAAATTTTTCCCTGTGAAAGCTTTTGATGCATGGTAGTGAGTAAGGCAGGAATTGGCAACTTCCAGAAAGGTTAGAGTGTGTCTCCTGAAGGCAGAAGCTGCTGCCTTCTGATTGTAAATTGCAGTGCATGACTGGGAGTAATGTGCCATTTCTCTGCACATGGGCTTTGAGCAAGACAAAATTCTGAATAACAGCCCTGTGTAATGGACAAGCCAGGAGGACAAAGTCCACTGGATCAGTAGTCACTTGTCAGAGAGCTGACTGTTCATAGAGTTGAGTCAGCAGCTTGTGAGCTGCATAGATAGGGCTTCGTGTGGATCTGAGTAGACACTTCTTAATAGGGTTTGGAAAGGTTGGGTTTCATGCCTCTGTGTTTGTGGAATCTCTGCAAGTGACTGAGTCATCAAAAGCTTGGATGCTACCTTGGTGTTACCTTGGTGTTTCCAGGACTTGTTCCAAAATCACCACTGTGAACTCATGTCTCTCTTCTTCTCTCCTTCCCCTCTTTTTCTTGCAGATTTTTCTAATGTAAAAGATCACTCTGAACCATGGAGGTCCTGCAGTGTGATGGCTGCGATTTTCGAGCTCCATCCTATGAAGACCTAAAAGCTCACATTCAGGATGTTCACACTGCTTTTCTGCAGCCAACTGATGTCTCTGAGGAGAGTCCTACACAGCCAAGGTCTGGTTCCATCAATGCTAGCAACCAGACCGAGGTTGAATTTTCTTCAGTAAAGGATGAATTCGCAATTGCAGATGACATAGCAGGTAAATCTCAACTCCAAGACTAATCTCAACTCCTAAGATCTCAGCTCAACCCCCTGATTAACACGTGTCTTAGTTGAGTGTGTTTTAGTTTCTGCCTTTAATGTGGCTTAAAAATTTGCATTATCTTTATGGCTATGTCAGCAAATCAGATGCCTAGCATCAGTCATACTGGTTCTGGCCATAGCTTCTTTTTTTTTCCCCTGCAAATGCAAGCATGGAGGATGCTTTTATTTCCAAGCTTCTTTTCATGGGGTTCTTCATACTGATTTTTCATTTTCAGCTTTTCATGGTTGTTCTTCACTACCATGAACCACCTCAAATTTTTCAACTTTTGTTAGTGCACTGGTTTAATTTTTTTCTCCCAAGAAGGTAATTTTGGAAACTATCCACCCAAAACTATACACCACAGTCATTTATTTGTAGAAATTATGCATAATGGTCACTTTTCTGACCCTTGCTAGATCTGTAGATATTACCATAAGTAAGTGAGGGAATCCTGGAAAGGTTGTTATCAGTTCAGGATGTGGTTACATTCTGAGCATACAGGGTGGGTGGAGAAAAGCCTCTCTATTTTATTTTATTTATTTACATATACACCTTAATTCTCATTTTAGGGCAAAATGCAACAAGTCAGATGGGGACTGGAAGTTACTATAGCCAGAGCCAGAGTTTCTATGGCCAGCATATAGCTCCAAATCCTAAACCAACCAGCAAGTTTTTCCAGTGCAAGTTCTGTGTGCGTTACTTCCGTTCCAAAAACCTCCTCATAGAGCACACACGGAAGGTTCATGGAGCACAGTCTGGGGGGAGCTCAGTGGGGCCAACAGCTTCTAGTTCCCTAAATTACAACATCATGATGCATGAAGGGTTTGGTAAAGTTTTCAGTTGCCAGTTCTGCACCTACAAGTCACCCAGGCGTGCAAGGATTATTAAGCACCAGAAAATGTATCACAAAAACAACCTGAAAGAGAGTTCAGCTCCTTCTGCTGCTGCTGCTGCTGCTGCTGTGTCTGAATCAACATCTGCTTCTGTGCCAGTGCAGGAACCCTGCAAGGAGCTGCCGGCAGAGGTGGTGGAGCGGAGCATTTTGGAGTCCATGGTCAAGCCCCTGACCAAGTCTAGGGGCAACTTTTGCTGTGAGTGGTGCAGCTACCAGACACCTCGGAGGGAGCGCTGGTGTGACCACATGATGAAGAAGCACCGCAGCATGGTGAAAATCCTGTCGAGCCTGAGGCAGCAGCAGGATGGGACCAGCGCACCTGAGGTGCAGAGTAAGAGTGCCCAGAGTGCCTCTCCAAACTCGAATTACATGTCCATGAATACAGCAGGACGTGAGATGTCGAGTGCTAATGTCTCAAACTTCAGGGGATCTATGGGCAATTCCCTTATCAGGCCCAACTCTTCTACATCTTCTAAGTTTTCTTCTGTGTCTTACCCTCAAATGAAGCCTAAGTCACCTCACAACTCGGGCATGGTTAATTTGTCTGACAGATCCCGCTATGGAATTGCTGATATGACGAATTCTTCTGCTGACCTGGAAACAAGCAGTATGCTAAATGACTCCAGCTCAGATGAAGAGCTAAATGAAATGGACAGCGAGAATGGCTTAAACTCCATGGATCACCAGACCTCAGGAATGTCTGCAGAGCAGCTGATGGGATCTGATGGCAACAAGCTATTGGAAACAAAGGGAATTCCCTTCAGAAGATATATGAACAGGTTCCAGTGTCCTTTCTGCCCTTTCCTGACGATGCACCGCCGAAGTATTTCCCGTCACATTGAGAACATCCACCTGTCTGGGAAGACAGCCGTGTACAAGTGCGACGAGTGCCCCTTCACCTGCAAGAGTTCCCTGAAGCTTGGTGCCCACAAGCAATGCCACACAGGAACAACATCCGACTGGGACACCATGAACTCCCAGGCTGAGAGCATTGCCTCGTCCCTGAACGACAGCACAGTGTCCTATGAGAGTGGGAATATGAACGGCAGGAAGTCGGCTGGGATGATGGAACCTGTGCAGCCGCAGCCGCAGCAGCCGCAGCAACCGCAGCAGCCGCAGCAGCAGCAGTCACCCCAGCCCCATTCACAGCATCCATACAAGTGCACGTTGTGCAACTACTCCACCACCACCTTGAAAGGCCTCAGAGTTCATCAGCAGCACAAGCATTCGTTCTGTGACAACTTGCCAAAATACGATGGGCCGCCATCGAATGCACCACAGGAGAGCGAGGCAGATGCTCACCCCTCTGCCAGCACGGTAAAGAAGAGCCAGACCTCCATCCTTGGGCTCTCTTCTAAAAATAACTTTGTTGCAAAAGCCCCTAGGAAAGTCTCAAATGACTTCCCTTTAGATCTCTCTCCAGTGAAAAAGAGAACTAGAATTGATGAAATAGCGAGCAACCTGCAGAGCAAGATCAGCCAAAACAAACAGCAGGAGGATGCTGTGATTAACGTAGAGGATGATGAGGAAGAGGAGGAGGACAACGAGGTGGAGATAGAGGTGGAGTTAGACAGAGAGGAAGAGCAAACAGAACCAATGCTAGAGGTTTCCAGTTCTTACGCACCCCAGCAAATGTGGGGCAGAGAGGCTAATGATTCCCAGAAGGAGACGAGCTTCAGGAGCATGCAGCATGACTACAACTCCACCAACGGGGCAGAGATTGAGCTCACTTTGTCTGAGGATGAGGAGGACTATTACTCTGCTGTCAGCATGAAGGACCATCAGAGCCCTAATGCCTCTGTTCTGGGGAGCCAGTCCAACATGTACGGTACGGACCAGAACAATGAGAATTCGGAGTTCAGTGACTCTGGCAGGCTTTACTATTGCAAACACTGTGATTTCAGCAACAAATCTGCCAGGAGTGTTAGCACCCACTACCAGCGAATGCATCCCTACATTAAATTCAGCTTTAGGTATATCCTGGATCCCAATGATCACAGTGCAGTGTACCGGTGTCTCGAGTGCTACATTGACTACACAAATTTCGAGGACCTGCAGCAGCATTATGGAGAGCATCATCCTGAAGCTATGAATGTACTGAACTTTGATCATTCTGATCTGATCTACCGCTGCCGCTTCTGCTCTTACACAAGCCCAAATGTTAGAAGCCTGATGCCACATTACCAAAGAATGCATCCCACAGTGAAAATTAACAATGCAATGATATTTTCAAGCTATGTTGTTGAGCAGCAAGAAGGGCTGAACACAGAGTCTCAGACACTGAGAGAGATCTTGAATTCTGCTCCAAAAACTATGGCAACCTCCACCCCCGTGGCTCGCGGGACTGGTGTGCCAGCTGGTTTTAACAAAAGTGCCACCAAGAGTTTCAGTCCTGAATGTGAAAATCAGAAGGAACCTTCAGTCAACACTGTGGTTGTTTATGACTGTGATGTGTGTTCATTTGCAAGCCCTAACATGCATTCAGTTTTGGTGCACTACCAGAAAAAGCACCCTGAAGAAAAAGCCTCGTATTTCAGAATCCAGAAGACCATGCGTGTAGTTTCTGTTGACAGGGGCTCTGCCCTTGCTCAGATGTCCTTCGAGCTGGGGGCTCCCATCTCCCCAAAACTGTCCAACTTGGCTTCTCAGCCCCCACCTCCCCCGCCACCACCCCCAGACCTCTCCACTGAGCTCTACTACTGCAAACACTGCTCCTACAGCAACCGCTCCGTCGTGGGGGTGCTCGTCCACTACCAGAAGAGGCACCCGGAGATCAAGGTCACAGCCAAGTACATCAGGCAGGCCCCGCCGACCGCAGCCATGATGCGGGCAGGGGAGCTGCCCCCTGGCATGCAGAGGCCACCTGTGTCCATGCAGCAGCTGGGCCGTGGTGGATCTGAGGGCTCTGTGAACCCTCCCGAGAACGAGATGTTCTTCTGCCAGCACTGTGATTATGGGAACCGCACTGTGAAGGGCGTGCTCATCCACTACCAGAAGAAGCACCGCGACTTCAAGGCCAACGCTGATGTGATCCGGCAGCACACGGCCACCATCAGGAGCCTTTGTGACCGCAGCCAGAAGAAATCAGCTGGCAGCCTGCCCGCCCACACCTCCGGCACTGAGCGGGACAAGTCCAAGCTGAGGGCCCTCAAGTGCAGGCAGTGCAGCTACACTTCCCCTTACTTCTATGCATTGAGGAAGCATATCAAGAAGGACCACCCCAATCTGAAGGCCACAGTCACATCCATCCTGAGGTGGGCGTTTCTGGATGGCTTGATAGAAGCTGGTTATCACTGTGAATGGTGCATTTATTCACACACAGAGCCAAGTGGCTTGCTTGTGCATTACCAAAGGAGACATCCCGAGCATTACGTTGATTATACCTACATGGCAACCAAACTCTGGGCAGGCCCCGATCCTTCCCCTCCTGCCCTAGTGATGCCAACAGAGATGAAGACGTATAAATGCAGAGACTGCATTTTTGAAGCATCTTCTATTTGGGATATTACTAATCACTACCAAGCATTTCACCCTTGGGCCATGAATGGAGATGAGTCTGTGTTGTTAGATATCATTAAAGAGAAAGATACTGTTGAGAAAACCATGCCACAGCCTGATGAAGGTGGGGTCAGGATGGATTCTGAAGACCAGATAGCAGCACCACAGATGGATCAGGATGCAGAGTGTGCAGAGGATCCCAGCCTTTCCCATGAAAAAACTGTTCAGCTGGCTTCTGCAAATCCTGCTATCTCCTCCACTCCATACCAGTGTACAGTGTGCCAGTCTGAGTACAACAACCTGCATGGCCTCCTGACACATTACGGCAAAAAGCATCCTGGCATGAAAGTGAAGGCAGCAGACTTTGCTCAGGATATAGACATTAACCCAGGGGCTGTGTACAAGTGCAGACACTGCCCATACATTAACACACGCATTCATGGCGTCCTCACACACTACCAGAAGCGGCACCCATCCGTAAAAGTCACTGCTGAAGACTTTGTGCATGATGTGGAGCAGTCCACTGACATTGCTCAGAACGATGTGGAAGAGACAAGCAGGATTTTCAAGCAAGGCTATGGTGCTTACCGGTGCAAGCTCTGCCCCTACACCCACGGAACCCTCGAGAAGCTGAAAATCCACTATGAGAAGTACCACAATCAACCCGAGTTTGATGTTTTTGCCCAGTCACCACCGAAGGTGTCTGCCTCAGTGGAGCCAGACATGGTGACGGAAATCAAGGCCTCCCCAGAAATTGCTGCTGAGGATGTTGGGGAGGTCTCCATGCCAGCGCCCCATTTCTCCAGTTCTCACTTAGTGTCTCACACAGTTTTCCGGTGTCAGCTCTGTAAATATTTCTGCTCCACCCGGAAGGGGATAGCCAGACACTACCGCATCAAACATAACAATGTCCGGGCGCAACCAGAGGGCAAGAACAACCTCTTCAAGTGTGCTCTGTGCTCCTACACCAACCCCATCCGCAAAGGGCTCGCGGCACACTACCAGAAAAGACATGACATTGATGCTTACTACACTCACTGCCTGGCAGCCTCCAGGACAGTAAGCGACAAGCCCAATAAAGTGATCATTCCATCTCCTCCGAAGGATGACACTCCTCAGCTGAGTGAGGAGCTGAGGAGGGCTGTGGAGAAGAAGAAGTGCTCGCTCTGTTCCTTCCAGTCCTTCAGCAAGAAGGGCATTGTGTCCCACTACATGAAGCGTCACCCTGGTGTTTTCCCTAAAAAGCAGCATGCCAGCAAGCTAGGGGGATATTTCACTGCTGTGTATGCTGATGAACATGAAAAACCAGCTCCAGCCGAGGAGAGGAATGACTTCGAAAAGCCTGAGGTGGAGGCTGAGGCTCAGGAAATAGAGTGGCTTCCCTTCAGGTGCATTAAATGTTTCAAGCTGTCCTTCAGCACGGCAGAGCTGCTGTGCATGCATTACACTGACCACCACAGCAAGGATTTGAAGAGGGACTTTTCCATACTTGGAAGTGGCACCCGCTCTCAGAGCCCTGTCTACCAGTGCAAGCACTGTGATACAAAATTGCATAGCACGGCAGAGCTGACTGCACACTTGAATGGTCACAATGAGGAATTCCAGAAGCGTGCCAAACGTCAGGAGAGGAGGAAGCAGCTTTTGAGCAAGCAGAAATATGCAGATGGTGCTTTTGCAGATTTCAAACAAGAGAGGGTAAGGATTTGTGTGTCTGGTCTCTTTCTCTGCCCCCTGCTCCCCACCAGGGAACCCACCAATGCCCACTTGCATGTTCTCTTTGACAGCCAAATGACCACAGGGCTAATGAATGACTCAGAGTGCCAGTGAGCTCCATAAGTCAATTACACATTCTGCTTTATTTTCCTCATCCATCCGCCACCCTAGGTTCTGTAGGAAACCTTGCTCCTTCCTACTGCTTCCTTCAGTATTTTCTTTATCTTCTTTCCTCCCTCCCACGCTTCTGGAGGGCCATCTGTGTCTGACAGTCGCTTGTTCTTTTGTGGCAAGGCTGCCATGTACTTTGTCGCAGATTCTCTGCAAAATGTCCCATCCCCTTCTTCCATGTCCCTCTGAATAACACATTCATGTGCTTCTCAACCTTCTCTCTCTCAGTCCTTTCTCTCATTGAGCATTTAGGATTAGCATACATGAATCTTTCTGGTGACACGAGCTTTGGGCAAGTGCCTTGTAAGGAGAGGATGAAATTGTTGCTCCATTTCTTGCCCACTTGGCCCCTTCCTTCTTCTTCAGTTTGAAAAATACACTTGCGCAGGAAAAGCTTTGCACAGATGTTGGGGAAGTCATGGGGTCATGGAAGAGGAGGAGGCACAGTTTCAGGCCAAACTGAGATGGTCTTCTAGAGGACCACTGTTAGCCATAAATTGAAGGTTTCTCTGCATAGATGACTTGTCCACCTGCTTTGTAGGAATTAATTATGTCTACAGAAATGGACCTTTCAGCTCTGCAAGACTGGACATCAGGTATAACATCAGATCTAAAGTCTGACCTGTGCTCCTAAAAATGAGGAGACAAAACCTGCTTCAGTAATTTATGCTTGTGTGCTCAAACAGGCTTTTGGACACTTGGAAGATGTTTCAAAACTGAAGGAGAGGAAGGTGGTCGGCTACAAATGCAAATTTTGTGTGGAAGTCCATCCAACACTTCGAGCCATCTGTAATCACCTACGCAAGCATGTCCAGTATGGGAATGTCTCTTCTGTGTCGGCCACCGTGAAGGTAAGAATTCCTTAAAGGTGACTGAAAGTGACTGAAACCACTTCCACTGTTTAAAATAAAGGCCTTGTCAATAACCTATGAAGGGCTCTTGTGTAGCTGAATGGGTTTTGAACTGGGCATTCCAGTTCAGCATGATATTTTAATCTAACACAAAGTTTCTGAAGTGTGTTTGGTTTGTTTCAAGATGTTTTAACTTTTTCTCACTCTCGATCCAGGGGCATGAAGACTCTTTAATTCTCATTTGTTCCCAGCCACAAAGGAGTTGATGTCGTTGATGGCCGAAAGACTTGGTTTATGAGCGGGGAGCTTTCTCTCAGCTACTTTATGGGCTACGTTTCTTCTTAGTTAAGCTCAAAAAGAGTTGTTTGTTTTCTTTTTTTCTTTATGCAAACAATTTTTTATTTTAATAAGAGGAAGTGTGCCCATATAAATGTGCCAAGCCGCTTGTGGTACATCTTTCTACATGGAATTTGCACACTGACTCCAAACAGAACATTCTGTGGTCAGCTGAGCCAGTGATTCCCCTTCAGGTGATTAAGTGCAAACATGTTGTTCCTTTCTCCCTGTGGAAAGGGGTGCCTCCTATGACATCTCCAAGGGCACGTGATGTTCCAAAGTTCAATTTCCAGGATATATATTGGCAGGGAAAGTGAAAGTGCACCAATGCTGTGGGAACTAGCTCTTGTCAGAGGCTCCTGCTGCCTGGCTGACAGGCTTTTTTGGTGACATAATCTGATTTTTTGTGGGGAAGCCGTGTCCTCCACAACCTAACTCAGGCTATCTGAGAGAGCTTTCATTGCCTTACCACTGAGTTTTCCTTACCTTCTTACCTGGTACTCCTGACAGATTCAGATGCTTCTCTCCTAAGAGTCTTTTCCCTCTTCTCCTTGCTTCTCAAGTGATTCTTATGTAGGGTCAGTGCTTTCTTTTGAGTAAATAGAAATCTTGCATCGGGGAAGAAAAGTTGAAAGCCACAGCCTAAAGAATGTACTGGAAATGTCTCTTACAGGGTTTTTAAGTAGCTGCACAAATGCATGCTCTGGATAGAAATGGGAAAGGAAAATTATGAAAGAGAGTTTTAAAAAAAGGACTTTTTCTGTTTGCTCCATATTTTAAAAGAGGGTTCTAGAGTCTTAATGTAGCAGCTTCTTTCTTGAGAGTTTTACACTCATGGACAAAATCTACTGTAAAGTAGACAGCTGTGTTAGTCTGCAGGGTAGCTACAGTCAGTTAGAGCAAAATAAACTGAAATTACTTGCTCTGTAACTTATTAATTGTTTTCTGATCAAGTTTAGAAGATTCACCCCAAGACCATTGAAAGACAGGTCTCTTGTCTTTTTCCATGAACTGACACAAATTTGATCAAGGAGTGAGATCCTTTTTTTTTTTTTACATATGCAAGCATGTATATAATAGATATCATTATGTTTTTCCCTCTCAAGAATAGGTCTTTTTTTTTTTTTTTCCAGAAAGCCACTGATGTGGAGTTTGTGTAGGGATATGTTTAGAGAAATAATGCAGTGGGAAGCCTGATGAACACAGGGGAAAGACTGAGAGGCAGAAGGGAGAGAGAATTGATGGCTTTGGCGGGGTATGTGTTTTTTAGCAGGAAGCTGAAGATCCTTCAAACACAACTTTGCTGGAGGGTTTTGAGGGAGCCAAAGACCCTGGCATGGTGGAATTTACAGAAGCTGAATACGGAGCATCCTTGGAAGATGAAGCCAGGCCTGGGGGCTACCACTGCAGCCAGTGTGACCGGGTTTTGATGTCTATGCAGGGTCTGCGATCCCACGAGAGGAGTCACTTGGCTCTGGCCATGTTTACCCGGGAAGACAAGTACAGCTGCCAGTATTGCTCCTTTGTCTCTGCTTTCAGGCACAAGTAAGTAGTGGCTTTTGTTTTCATTTCCTAAAGAACCGCACCAGCTAGTACTGCTGTTTTGGGGGCTGACACTGAGGGCTCGATGTTGAGCCACACTTTTCTCGTGGTGTTTACATATTTTCCACGCTGCCAAACCTTGGGTCATTATGATTGGCTGTTTGTAAAAGATTTTACCTTTTCATCTTCCTGGATTCATGGTAGTCCTCTCTTTGCATGTAGAGGAGAAGCATGCAAGCCAAAGAATAGAAATTATTTCCCACCACTTTTGTCAAATGCATGAGACTTAACATGCCAAGAAAAGTATTTTCCTGGTTAATCTTTCATATTTAAGAAACTTCTGCTGCATGTAACTACCTTGTTTGTTACTACAACTCTCTGTGGGTTGAGTTTTCATTTCTCATGTTAAAACCGTGTTATAAATTTACCTTAAATCAGTTTATTTTTCTTAATTATGGCATGAAATTTCAGTCCACAAATATTTCAAATTCTTACCAAATACAACTCCCTCATCCTGCCTCCATGTCTGGTACATCAGTAATAGTCACATTTCTTAAAATTTGTTTCCCTGAGATTTGACTTAGCTTTAAGTTCGTTTGTTTTAAAAATTATTTTAACATTAAAAATATATGTGTCCCCCCAAAAATGGGGTTTGTGATGTATTTTCCACTGGCATCCTGGCCCTGATTCACAGGTCTGTGTTTTCTCTTAGTTTCTGGTGAGAGAGTTGTTTATTCACTGCTTTAACAAAAGAAGACAGATCCAGGTGCTCATTTGGTGCAAGCATTTACAACACTCTTAAATTTGGTGATGGTGTCACCATTTCTCAGTCATTTGCATGTAGGAGAGAAGGCATTTCTTAGTTCCTGATATTAAAAAGCAAGTTTTCTGCTGGTGTCATAGCAGAATTGATGCCACAGTTTGGTCTGCCCTGTTGGAAAAGATCCATGGGACTGAGCAGCCAAGGGTAGGAGAGGGATTTGGGGGAGGGATGAGCACAGCTGGGTGTTTCCCACCCTGCTTTGGCAAGACTGATACTGAGGGGAGCCCCTGCAGGACTTGTTTGCCTAGTAAACTCTCTTCAACAATCAGACTTTTGTTGAGTTTGGTGTCTAGTCACTCTGTTTCCTGCTGATGAAAAGCCATGTCCCAGAAGCTGCAGATGGGTAAATCAAAAAGGGGTGGATGGCAGGCAAGAACTCACCACTGACTTGATAATAGGTGTGGCCTCTGTTGTTGAAGTTGTTTGCTTCTTCTTTTATTTTTGTTTCTGTTGCAATTATTCTCCTGGGAGATTAAGTTTGAAAGAGACCAAACCAAATGTTTAAACAGGTTGCTGTTCTTCCAAATGTGACCAAAACTCTAAAACTTCCTTTTGGAAGAGTGCAGCTGGCAAAGTATGTAGTTGTGAATAGAGTTTTAATTATTGTCATGTAGAATACCTTAAGGTATATATTTATAATAGCTTAATATGTATTACATACCTCTTTGGCAGTCTGCTTTAATTGTTAAGTAATCTCATTCCCTGGAGGCTATTTAAAGCAAGTTTTGTTCTATGAAGTATTCACTGCACGAGTTCAAAGCCTAACACAACTCATTTAGAAGAGTTTTTTCCCCAGTTTTTCCTAGAAAACCTGTGCATTTTGTCTTGCCCCAAACTCCATCCTGGATTTCTGCTAAGTTATATTTGTATGAAGTGACCCTGGGAGGAAAAATAAGTTCATTTTATATTTTTTTATTTTTTGCTGTTATCAGATGCTTGAATACACAGGCTCCAGTGTTAGTTCTTGTAAACAGGGATTTTCTGGCTCAGGCTCTTGTCAGTGTGGGACTAAAGATCACGTGCAGTCTTGTGTAGTGTGACAGGGCTGGCACAACTGCTGTTTGAACTACATGTTGATGCTCTGCAAATGCGCAGGACAATTTAGGACAAATAAAAAGAACTATGCCTGAAATACATCTAGAGCTTAGGTGGGGGGTGCAGGGCAGTTTTGGCAAATTGCAACTCCTGCAGTGCCTCTGCCCTGTTGTTGTTCCATCACCGTGCATGAGATGACTCAAGCTAAGACCAGATCACAAAGCATAAATGTGTCCAAAGTAGAGGTTGTGCTGGAAGTGTTTACAGCTTGGGTTCAGACTACCTGCCTGCCACCCAGAGACAGTGAATTCATGTCTGTCAGCCACAGTGTAGCAGCTGCAGAGCTCTGCAGGATTCACTCAGTTAGAATGAATTTGATCTTCTCTTACAAAATGTGGGAAATGTCCTTTTTTCTCCTCCAAACTTTACTGAGCTGTTAGGACAAATTGTGGAGAGAGCAGTTTTTTGATCACTTTGCAGTATTCAGGCTATTGGTACTTCCATTTTCCCTGAAGAAAGTAGAGGCTGGTCTTTGCCACCCCTTCTTCTCCTGCTGAGCTTCATGTACAATCTCCTACACTCCTGCTTCTGAAACTGCTGCCTTTTAATCCTGGAACTCATCAACTGTAGCCTGCTGGCATCCTCCCCAGAGCAGGATCTTTAATCTGCTTTTGCTGCTGTAACCAAAAGAAGGCTTCCTCAGTAAAGCTGGTCAACAACAACAACAAAAAATATATTTATTTTTTTTTACCCTTGGTCAACAGGACAAGAGGGGACATATTTTCACAGAAATGTTCGGCAGGAGAGAAGTTGTGTAATGATAAATTATTAAGAAAATAATTTCTTGCCTGTTTCATGTTTCTTCATCTGGTCCTTTCAGTCTGGGTCATGCATAACTTAATTTATACGGATCTTCCCCTATGAGGTTATTTAGGTGGCTTGCTCTCGTATAAACAATTGGTGTCAGCTCTCCTCCTTCCCTTCCCGCTAGATTTGACTTAATTGTGTAAGCAGACCTGTAGAATTTGTTGGAGAGAGCGAGAAGGGTTCCTGACTTGTTCTGCTGCTGCTATCAAGTGCTTTGCTTTGCCTCTGAAGGTATAGCTGGAGCAACTGACCCTTTTCTGTCTCCTTTTTCTGTCTCTTCCCAAGCCTGGACCGCCACATGCAGACCCACCATGGACATCACAAGCCGTTCCGCTGCAAGCTGTGCCCCTTCAAGTCCTCGTACAACAGCCGCCTGAAAACCCACATCCTCAAGGCTCACGCTGGTAAGTTCTCCTCTCTCAGTCTTCCTGGCAGCTGAAATGGCCCAGTGTGTTCTTGTGGCTGGTCACAGATGCTGGGGTTCAACCACGTGTTTTGTCACCAGAACTGGGTAAGAGTTTTCCAAAGGCTGCAGTCATGGCTGGCCAGCTGTGGAACCTGTTGGGATACAAGGGAGTTTGGGGTAATGGGAGGGGCAAAGACTTAAAATGATGAATACTTCAAGAACTTTTTTCTTCTATATTCTTTTCTAAGAATCTCATTTTTTTTCTCATCTCTGCTTTTTCTCCAAGCAGATTTTATTGCTTATACCATAACAAAATTGGCCGTGAGCTTTGCTCTGTGTTTTGTATTTATGTTTGTGCTTTAGGTGACTCGGGGAAAAAGACTGTGAGCAGTACCTTGGTTTTGGTAGAGTCTGATGTTGGCTTTCATGTTAAAACCAAAGACTTCAAACTTTGGGAGTCAGGTCTATGTGCAGCAGACCAGGAACGTCAAAATTGTGTTACCAAATGTGGAAATTTGTCTTGCAAATCTCTGTATTTCAGTATGGAATCCATACAAGCAAGCAAGCAGACATGCTTCTGAGGAGCAGGAGTTGGGAAGGTGATGTGTCACCCAGAGTAGGTCACCTGAAATTGTTGCACCTTTGGTTATTAAAAAGTGAGACTCAGGATTTCATCATCTTTGTTTATTGGCCATAGACTCTAGGCACCGTCACACATCCTGTATTGAAAGGTTATCCTTTGGTTTGCCATCCAAACACGTACTCTGATGCAAGTAATAGAGTAGTGACCAGTCTGAAAACTTGAAAACTAGCCCAGTTGTATAAAACTTGTGAGTAGAAACTCCTTGAATGCGAGTTTCTTATACAAAGAACCACATGTATATTCCTTATTCTATTATTTGCTTACTCAAAGTCATATTCTCTGATTGGGTTGGGGGAGGAAGGTGGAAAAATGGACAGAAAAGGTGTAAGAAATTTGTAGCTGTCTGCTGATAAAAAAAAAAAAATTGTTGCCATTGATCCAAAAGCATTTTTCATCTACAGAAATACAGGAGGGATTGATGGTCTTGTGTACTTCATTTCCGTGTTTTGGTTTTTTTTAATTTCACAGAATTTGTGCCAATTTCTATACTTGGATAAAATATATTAGCTTAACTTTTATCACCTTCCTTTTGTGTCAGAGGACCATGGCATTCTGTCCCTTCTAGGAAATCCAACTGTGTGCAGCAGTTCCAGTTAATAGAATCCTGCATTCTGTATGGAGAAGCCATGGTTCTTTATTTTCACCAACCATAAGTAATGTTTTCTTTATGCTATTACACAGCTAAGCTCCTCACTTGAACCTGCCAGGTTTTTAGGCACAAAGTTACCATGCAACTAATATTTACTTCACACTTCTCTTCATGTAATTCATTGATTTGTTTATTAGGAATTCATGCTTCTCAACTTGGTTTAGTGGAGACGGACACCCCTTAAAGGGCCATGTTTTGCATTGTACAAGAACACAATTTCATGGTTGCCTAGGGAGTGCTTGCACAATGACTCGGGTAATGGGGTTTCCAAAGGCTTATATATATGTTTCTGCCTCTGTTCCATGTCTACCAAATGAATGGTCACGTCACAGAAAAGTTGCTTGTATGTTTTTCAGTCAGAGCTTTGTTTGTTGGGTTTTGAGTCATTCATTCAGAAATATGTATTACAGAACAAGCATGTCTGACTTCCTCAGACTCCCCACTTTTTCTATAACACAGTGGTTCTCTGAACCTCTCTTGTGTTACCTTTTTTTTCAATTGTCAAATGTCTCATATCCACTTATTTAGAATTTAAAATTTCAATCCCCCTGAATTTTTCCTGAAGTCTCCTGATTTCTTCTGGAGATCTTTAAAAGTCCATAAAATCCTGAATCCTGAAGTGTTTTGCTCAGTCTCTGCCTCTCTCCCTCATTTTCTGGGTATGGATCAAGATTCAGTGAACTACAAAATCCGTTCTTGTGTGACAGCTGGTACCAGTGTTTCTGGCATTTGTTTTTCATCCAGTGTGTGCCATCTCCTTTGGCATGGAGCAAAACAGTGTTCAGTTTCTCTAAATGGTCTCTCTGTTGTTTTCACCTGAACTTTTTTACTTGTTCTTTTTTTTTTGAGGGATCCTTGTTACCAATTTCTTAATCAGCAATTACTCTGGAAATGCAGAAATGGGTGATTGTAAGATAAGAGCGTTGGCCCTGTTCAGTTTCTGTGTAATCTGGAACACAGTGCTTTGAGTACATATCAAGTGTTGAGACCCACTACATACATGCTGACATTTATTTGTATGTGTACTAATATGATGACTTTGTGAGACATGAAACTAGCAGTCCAAAAAGTGCAGAAGACTTCTGTTGAGCCAAAGTGTAGGTTTTCTTCTGCAATCAGACACATCGTTTCATGTTGATGTCCATTTGAAATGAATAGTTGGTTGTATTTATTAGTGTGTCTAGGCTGCTTGGTATGTAATCATCCATAATTTGCTTTAATGTGTTGTGGTGCTTTTAAGTTAATTTTTTAAGTTGGTTGGTGCACGTTGTCATCCAGGAATCTCTTACACTGACAAAGCCATGAAGGTCTAAATCTGTATCCCACTGGTATCTTGCAACCTTGGAATACCTTTTGTCCTTAAATTATTGTGTTCCATTGAGCAACTCATTGTGTGTGCCACTCAAGAAATGTCCTGCTTCTGTTTGTAAAAAGGAAATACATGACTCGTACAATACACAGGTGAGGAATGTCACTTGAAAAAACACATAAGGCAGTTTTTTGTTTCACGACTTCAGACTCTTCGAGTGATCTGTTCTTTTTCAGAGGCACCAAAAAAAGGGTGCCTCAAGAGTTTGCATTTTGTCCTGATAATTAGCATGTTTTTTCTGGAAGACAGTGGTGGGAGTTTTGTGGAGGATGGTTGTTAATCCTTTCAGGTGTGCTTATCTGGCTGGCTGCAACATGTGTGTTTGATATTCTCTTTTGGTTCACTTATTTCTGGTGTGGGAAACAGTGCTGCTTGAGAACCTTGTTTGCTGGATTTTTAGAGAGGTGGAAAGCATTTTCTGCTTCATTCATTACCAGAGCTCTTGTTCTTCTGTTACTGCTTATGAATATTTCACTCCTGTATTAGTCTTGGCACTTTATGTACAACTCATGTGTGGCCAGTGTTACTCTTGTACGTGGAAGTGGCACTTCCAAAACAATAACTTGGCACCTGTATAAAATACCACATTGTTTGTGTTGGGACAGTTTCACTTTGTGTTCCAATTGCCTCCATGCCTCCGTGCAAAACAAATCTTGTATTAGGATTTGTTTCCCCTTGTTTGCTGTCTCTATGGCTTGGAATGTATTCAAAATTAAATCCACTACTGTGCATTACTTCTGTTCTTTCACTCCTTTTAGTGCTTTTTCATAACACACTGCCTTGTAGATGCACCCTTTTGTACTTGGCATTGCCATGTTCACCAGCCTTGACTTGGTTGTCACATCTGTGAAGATTGCTGCTGTCTAATGGCAGGTTTTTCATAAGGAAAACTTTGACCTTTCCCAAATGTAATTATACCACACTTTTTTTTTAAAATTTTTTTTCTTTCTTTTTATCCTTTTTTTTTTGTGGATGGCACTTTGTTGGAGTTTTGTAGTGTCCTTCTTGCTTCATTAATAATGATGCTGGATGTGCTGCATGCAGAAACAAACAACTTCACCATCTCTAGTTGCTGTGCTCCCAAAGAAATTTGGAAGTGCTGTAGTTAAGTGACTCCATTTCCATCCCAGAGTCTGTTTTCTTCCCATACCATGCAACACAGGCATGCTGAGAGTCTGGTCTCTTGGTTTTTTTTTTGACATCAGCCACTGTACAAGGATCTGCAGTTGCCAGAAAGTGATACTTTGGTCCAAAGCAGGTGTCTACACCCCCAGACTCCCGACTGTTCCAACAAGGAGCCATGCATAGCTCATTTCCTTTGGGATCAGTCTTTCGCTGAAGAGTCCATGGGAATTTTACTGCCAAGTTCAGTAAGAGAAGTGTGAGGGCCCCATTTTGTTTCTTTTGTGAGCTGATGACTTGCCTGTATTTCGCTCACCCAGGTGAACATGCCTACAAATGTTCCTCCTGCTCATTTTCCACCATGACAATCAGCCAGCTGAAAGAGCACTCCTTGAAAGTGCATGGGAAAGCACTGACACTACCAAGACCCCGCATTGTCAACCTTGCAGCCTCACACGCCCACCACACCTCCAAGAACCACACTCCTGCTGAAGAAGTGGAGGACTCTAATGGTAAGAGGTGCCTCAGAGCAAGAATTTAATTGTCTAAGGTGCCGCTTAATATTTTTATTGCAAACCAAATTGCAGCAGGCAGCTTTGCAGCAGGCAGCTTTGCACCAAAAGCTTAATTTGGTCATTAAGAGGAAACCAGAAGTTGCATTGAAACCAAGAGTAAACATGGGGTTGTAGGAAGTGGTCTGCTTTAGGTCCTCAACCAGTTCATGCTGCGTTAATTTGATCCGTCATTGCACCAGCTGATTTTGGAACATGTCACTGTTGGCTTTGCTAGCAGAGATTTATGTTGTAGAAAATATTTCAGACTCATAATTTCTATTAACAGCCAGTGAGAAAAGGCTTTAAATTCAATCCACACTCCTGATTTTTCTGTATATTCATAGAATCATAGAATGGTTTGGGTTGGAAGTGGGGCTTGATGATCATCTCCTTTCACCTGCTGCCATGGGCAGGGACACCTTCCACTATCCCAGGGTGCTCCAAGCCCTGTCCAGCCTCACCTTGGACTCTTCAAGGGATGGGGCAGCCAAACTTCTCTGGGCAACCTGTGCCTCACCACCCTCACATTGAATGATATTTTCCTAATATTTAATCTCATTAGAAGAGCACTTTGGTGAAACCACATGGTTAAGCTTAAAATGTGAACCTATAATGGTAGTAAGAGTAATTATTTTTGTTGTCCTGGACACCAAAAGTAGCTCCAGATGTTCAGGTGCAGGAAGGAGAACCTGAACACTGTTTTCTTTTCAGTGCACCCTTTGAAAGATGTTACTCCCCTTTTGCTGGGGACTGTGTAGAAGTTGCTTGGGAAGAGCAGAGGGAGGGACATTGTTTAAAAAGAAAAATAGAAGTGGTGTGGGGTATCACAGAAAGCTTTAAGGCTTTTTAAGTAGTAGCTTACGAGGCATCTTTGGGTGTCACTTCCTACAAGTTAAGAGAAGAGTTCATCTTTAAAAAATAAGCAAAAACAAAAACCCAGCAACCTTAATTCCTGGATAACTTTCATTGACATGGAAGGAGAGTATTTGCGTATGTTCAAAGCACTGGAATGTATGGAAGGTGTCTTAGAAAGGGGAAAATACTTTTTTTTTTCTCCAGAAGCTTGGGTGGTTCTAGCTGCTGAACATCAGGAAATTTGTGGTTTGGTCTTTTGCTTGGGATACTGGCAAGCTAAGGATGGGAGGTAAATATTATCAGTAGTAATTTTCTAGCATTTTTGGTCTCCTTTTCTTTCTCATCAGAAAAACAAAACAAAAAGCAACAACCAAAAAACCAAAACCAACAACAAAACCCAAAAAAACCCAGAAAAACCCCCCAAAAAACCCCAAAAGTGAAATGAGAAAGAGTGAAAGAAAAGAAAGAAGTTCAGAAAATGGCTGAAGGGAATTGAAAAAAATAAATAATCAGCATAGAAGTACTTTATTAAAAAAAAGAGACATGCAAAATATTTTTGTGGTTTAGCAAGTCACTTTTTGAATCAGAATCTTAACAAGAGATTTTGACCAGCTGTTCCCAGACAACCTTTTATCAATGGGTTGTCTGGAACAGTGCAACTATTGAGTTTTTTTGCTAATGCTAGCTTAAACTAATCCAGCAAGCTGAGTACATCTTGAGATAGGTTCTACAGCCTGGGTTTTTTTTTTACTCCTTTTAAAATGAAATGTTCCATTACTGACTTAAGAAGTGGAGAATAATTTCCAGTGGCTGTTCTAGCCTTTCCTGTGTGTTAGCCGTGTTGTGTGGAGAGATACAGAAGGACAATACTCAGTTTTGGGAAAGATGGTTCAGTTACTTTATTTTGCTTATTCCAGGAGCTCAAACTCATGATTAGTGAAGTTAAAATTCAGGATTCCTGCTGTATCCTGTAGAGAATATTTTCTCAGCCTTTAAGTACTCCTTAAAATTGTTGAAACGATGACTGTTAACAAAAGCATTTTATTGGGTTGACTTTGTTACCTAGATCTGTGTTACAGTCTGAGACCAAATTTGACCAATTAGCTAGATCATTTTTAAATGGGGTTAATGGTTAAGTCACTTTGACAATAATAGAAGCCACCCACTGGGGAGCTGGTCAGACAAGTACAGGTGTTACAATAATCGTGTTAGCATTTTCGGCATCGCTTGAGGAAGGAATAACCTACTTTAAAGTAATTTTTTCACATTATACAGTTGGCTGCAGATCAGGTTAATGGTGCCTGCTCTTATGGTATCACGTATTTTTTTGGTTTTTAGGAGTCAATGATTTATTATTGCCTGTGAGTCGCGGGTGGTGTGCAAGACCAGATGAAATACTGGTCCCAATAACAGGAAATGCAGGCACTGTGATGTCCAGCTGGAGTGTTAGGAAGGGCTCACATGGTGGATTTTTGTCTGATGGTGTATATGAATAACCTGCTATGTGAACCGTGATCAAAGTTAATCCACCAGGGATGCAGCACTGAACCAGGGCTGGGGTGAAAGGCAGACAAAAGGTTGCATCCCATTGTTAGGGAACTTGTTTTGCGGGTTGATAGGGTGTGCAGCAGGCTTGCGTAGTTGTAGAAAGGAGCTGCTCCTGCCTGTGGATGAGTATTGTGGTTAGAAATGGAGATATTGCAGGGTGACCTGGGGAGATTTGGGGAGTGGATTCAACTCACCTTGCTGATTTTTGAGATCTGTAAAAATGTAGAAGAGGGAGAAGGGAACTGAGCTGTTATAGCAGAGTGCATGTCTGAATAGAGCTGCTCTGGTACAGCAACCCTGTGGAACTTCTGTGATGATCCTTTTTCCTGCAGAAATTGTTCCCTGATGGGCCTTCCTTAGAACATTCCTTTTGTTCTTTTAGATTGATCCATTCCTTAAAAGAGGTGAATGTATTTAGATTTCTGTGGCTCATCTCTTTCAGTTCTGTATTGGTAGCAGCAGATTGTCTGAAGTACTCAACTGCACATCCTAGAGATGTTCTGGGGTGCTTGATAGAGTTTTCATGGAAGCTAAAGTGGAATAGGAACTGAATATTTTGGGTAGATCCGTCATTGCCAACTGTAATTCTGGTGACAGCTGTCATTAGAAAGCATAACAACCTCTTCAGTTCAACAAAAACAATCATTCAGAGTGTGTGTGCGTCTCTCAGGGCAGTAGTGTGAGAAGGTGGTTGTGTCACTCTCAAAGAGTCAGCAAAGAAGGCTTTTTTTACAGATACATTATTTGAACATCCTGCCTTTTTTATCATACCCCTCTTTCCATGTTCGGCAATATTTTTATGTATAAAGAACCTGTTTTCACTGTATCCTCTTCTAACCAGAGGTAAAGCACTCTGTGTGGTTTTTTTGGGGAGGGTATGGAGTCATGGTATTTTGGTTTGTGGATGTTCTTCTTACAAACTGTCACAAAAAAACCTCTGAAAATGTTGGTCACAAGTGCTATTTTTCTGGTTTTCATAGTATAGGGGCACTGAATCGTTTGTGGTGACCAGCTCTTTTGACTCGAGGAGATTGCCAGTGTGGTAAAATGTTCTTCTGCTCTCCTGGTAGTTCACAGGTATATTTTGTCTTGCAAGAAGGAAATGGTGGTGATTTGCTATATATTTGCCAGAGTGTTTGACTTGTTTGTTTGAATTTACTTATTTGCTATTTACACTAAAATGTTCCTTAACAGTTCTGAGAACTTGAGCAGCAAAAGTTAATTGTAAATTGAAACACTACAAACTACTATGAGGATCGGATCAGTTTTCTCACAAGATCTGCTTCCATGTTCTTTTAGCCTTTGTGAGAATAAGAGCTTGCATTCATATTAATCTCTGGCCAGAATGGTTTTTTGGGGTTTTTTGATGATAGTGTCATCCTGTGCAGCTCTGTGTATCTCAGGTAAGTGTTCCCAACTCTGCTACTGTTGAGGGCAAGGTGATGGAATCCCAAACTCTGCATTGCCAGGGCACCACACTGGAAGTCTCCCATCTCTTTCTGTGAGGAAGAGTTGCAAACCAGGCAGGTTGTGGCCGAACGTGGGAGAACACAAAGAGCAGCAGGAGTTTTGTGCAAAGAGATCATCAGCTGAGGGCAAAGCACATGGCCACAGACACTGCTGGTCCTATAAATGTGAGCTGGTGCTCAGGGGCTGTGGAGGTGGTGATCTGCTCTCCTCTCACAGACTGCAAAGACGCACCAGCTCAACCCCCTGTCATAAAGTCTATAAAGCAGAGTGACTCAACAGATTGATAAACAGTTTCATGTTATGACTTCACCCACAGCAAAGGCTTCTTGAGAGCATGTGAAACACCTGCCCTAAATTGCCCTGGTTGCTATTATTGATTTTTGGAGTAGCCCTTTATTTTTTGAAAATGGCCCCCTTGGCCCAAGCACGCTGTAGAGCAAAGCACTGCTTTTTATTCATTTGGATGGCAGATTTGGAGCCTCATAAATTTCCTCATGTCATGACTGTGTGCAGTAATTCAAAATTACAGCTTTCTAAAATTGTACTGTTTAAGAATATTGAATTGTCAAAATAAAACAGCAAAGTGCAAAGCTAAACAGACCTGGATGTGGTTTCTAATGTCTTCTCTGTCATGCTGCTGTGGTATAAGACCACTTATTTTTACTGACCACCAGTTCTTGATCTGTAGAAGGCAGCACATTTTCTGTGTGCCCTTGAAGTTCAACAATTACTGTTTTCACTGCCGTGCAAACCAAACAGGATCTATCATTAATACCAGCACACATCACAAAACACATGTAAGGTCAGAACTAGAAGATTTCTTGAATCTCCCAGTACATGGTATGTCAACATCTTCATTAAATTTAATTACTTGCAGCAGCAAATGCATTGAAAACTGCTAAGTGAAACATCCAGTGACCTGTTCCAATTTTTTTTCCCCTGAACTTTGCCAGTGGAAAATAACTTAGCCTCATCTAGAGACTGAAATATAAGTACAACTGCTTGCTTTGCCAGAGCTAGGCTGGGCACAAACTGCTTGACTAACTATTGTTTCTTGGACTGTTCCAGAACTGTAAATCCCTTCCCATTTCTGTACACTTTCTCAAAGTAATCAGTCTGTCTGTTTTCTGTGCATAATCAGTCTGTCTGTTTTCTGTGCTGCCTCACAGGTGAACTCCTGAAGGGTACAGAGAGCCCTTGGTAGGTTTTGCTGAAGTAATTTCATGTACTACCAGCATGAGAGGAGTATGGGAGAAGAGTACGCCCAGTATAGGCAGCAAGGCACCATTTCAAGAAAATCCACTAATACAATGAATCATGATTCTGCCTTCCACCTTTCAGAAGAGAGGCAGACTTTCCATATGGTCGGGCAAACTACCCAGATTTTTGGGTTCTCCTTTTGTTGTTGTTGTTGGAGTTTTCTAAAATCTAATCATGGACTGTGGCTGACTTGCTTATTTTTATTCATGTGCACTGTTGCTCTTGATAAGAGGTATTTTTCTAACCTTGCAATTAGGGCAGAAAGTTCCTAAGAGGGTCCCTTACCCTTTGGTGCTGTTTCTCTCTCATTGTTGCTGGTGTGTCTTTGTGTTTTACGGCTGAAAATCACAATGGTCAGTCCTCACAGCCAGAAAACTTGGTGTTGGAGCAGAATGAATTTATTTCAGGGTTTGGGTTTTGGGGGGTGAGGAGGGGCTTGAGCAAAGACTCTTTTGAAGTTTCAGACTCTTTTGTTTTACTGCAGTTTGACTGGAAGGGCAGAGAGCCAGCAGTGACTACAGGGCAAATTCAGGCAGGGCGTCAAAAGCTAATTGCTTTCTTTAATTGCCAGGTGAGTTGGAAGGATTGCATCCATGTTTAGGATGCATGATGGTGATCTGCATACTGGAGAACAGGAGATGCCTGTGCTTTTGTAGTTACAGCTGGGCTGCACAGAGCTGTCTGCTTGTTCTGCTTGTTCCCCTACTTTTGTGCCTCACAGGAATGATGCCATACGCACTCTGAAGTATCAGATTAACCTGTGTTACCTGCAGGCTGTTTTGTTGGGTTTTTTTTTGTTTTTTTGGTTTTTTTTTGTTCTTTTCCCTGGCTGTGTTCCTTTTTTCTCTAACCTGGAGCAAGTTCCTGCTTTCCCCTTAGCCTTTTCCTGTCTCTTCTTCCCACAGCAGCCACGCTGCCTTCCAGGGCTCATAAATCTCTATGTAACTTGTTGGTGTGTCTTATTCCTTGTGGTCAGTTTTGAGCTAAATATCAGATACTGGATCAGATAGGGCTTTTCTCCTTTATCAGGTTGGCAGAAACTGGTGGAACAAGGATCGGGGCTTGTTCACCTCCACTTTTCCTGAGCAAACTCCTCACTGTTTCGAGGTGCTGAGGCACTGGGAGGGATGACCTTGTTCTCTGTAGCTCTCTTCCACTGGGGTAAAGTTGTTTGGCTTCTGGCCTTTTCCTGCAGCGTGTTGAGAGCTGTTTTGTGGCTGGTGGAGCAGAGGGAGATGTCATTGGCTGTGCTGGGGGGAGTGTCAGCTCGCTGTTCCTTGTGCCCTTTTCCTGGTGCTGTTTTTTGTGCTTGAAGTGAATGGGCAGAGGCAGAGCTGAGATTCAACAGGACTCAGGCTGGAGTCATGCAGCTTGGGAGAAGGTTGCTGTCAGCCTTGTGTGGAGCTGGCCACCCTGCTGTGATGGGATTGCTGAGGCACTGGAAGGCTTTCCTAGGATAGGGAGAAGATAAAATGTTTGGTCAGATCAAGAAATAAATCAAGGAAGAAACATTTTCTGGGTTTTTTCTGAGCAGAAAGAAGTTACCTGATGGCACCCACAGTGAAAAGAAAGAAGCATGTCTTGACTCCTATTGTGGGTTGGGTATTTTTTGTGGTTTTGGTTTTTTTTTTCCCCATGAGGTTTTACTTTGTTTTGGTTCTGGTTTTTATGTTCAGGATAGAGGGTAAAATGGTAGATGCTGATCTCTTGTGTGTCTGGGGAATTTGAGATTATTCAACACATAAAAAAGATGCTGTTGGCATGAAGGGATACTGTGGCTTGACCAAGGTGTCCAGGAGGGCATTTTTGCAGCCTAACATTCCACATATTCTCAGCCTTCTCTGTCAGCCTTGCTGATATTCCTCCTGTCACCTGAGACTCCAGTTTATCCTATTGATTTAAAACGTGCTGGAGGGATTTGGTGGTTGGCAGAGGGGTCAAAACTTCTTTGCTCATTTTAGCTCTGTTGAAATGGATGTGTATTATCATCAAAGTTGACAGCCCGATATTTAACATATAAGTAGCTGCTTTTATTTCTTCTTTAAGGAACATTGTTACTACAAGTGCTTGAAGATACTGCCCGGAGTGTTCTGAGCTGGGAGCTGGTGATAGAGATGAGAACTTTGTGTTGGCAGTAAAAATAGTGTCAAGGTCTGTGCTGGAGTTCTCCAGAACAAATTACACAAGTTCAGGTTCCTGAACTCTATGGTTAGAATGAATCCTCGGTAGCCACATATTGCCTCCGCAATTTTAGGGCCACTTTTAAAGCAGAATGCTTTAAAATAATTGATTTTTTTTTTGTCTTGAGTGAAGAATCAGTTGAAGCAGTGCTTTGTACATTTGTAAATTCCAAACAGAACCCGTTACCAGTAAGTTCTTTTAGCAGATCAGTTAAATCAGTGTCTTGCTAAAGCTGTTTCCAGTTCTGTTTTTGTTCCCCTCTTCTGTAAGTGCAGTTCCGTTAATGAAGTTTGAGTTTGGTTCAACAGAATAAGGAATAGCTAGACAAACTTTCTATTTTATGCATTTTATATAAAAATATATTCATATATAATCTATACAATTTATATATAATATATAAATACTTATATAAATACATAAGTTCATGGAGGTCCCAGTGTTCAACCTGTTGCAGAAATCTTTGTTTTAATCGCAATCCTGTATTTAATCAATGAAATTTAATTCTGTTTACAATGAGAGGGTTATGTGCAGCCTAAATGTGACCAGTCAGTGGCCAAGTAACCTATAGAACTTCAGGAAAGTTAGATTGAGTTGAGGCCAGGAAACAAATACTGTCGCAGGGAGAAGAGAAGAAAGCAATGTATGGTGAAGCATTTCCTGACTACTAAACTGATCCTTCCCAATTACAGCATCAGCAGAGCAGGGTTGTGCAGCCTCAAAAGCTCATGCAAATAGGAATTCTTGGTGGTGTTGGACAGTCTAGAACAGAGGGGCATGGGAATCTCCTGGACTGATCTTTTTCTTGTTATGGAAATACTATGGTATAACTTGTTTCATCAATTGTGTTACTCCTCTGTAAATCCTAATTAGTTCCTTCTGCTTTCAAATGCATCATCTTTTACGTACTATTGTAGCCACACTTGATGTCACTCTGAAACTCAAAATTCTTTTATAGAGAGCGGTGTTGAGAGTCTCTCTGTGGAAGTGATACAGGTGATAAAAATTATTCATTACTTTCTTCGTAATACGTGAAGTTTTTGTCCCTTGGAAATTACTTGGATATTAGCACAAGAAGCTGAATAGCCTCTATCCTGTCTCAGTACCAGTCAGAGCTGTGTTATGCACACAACTTCAGAGGAAATTCAAAGTTGTAAAGAAATTCAGCTTCTCTCACAGCTTCTGAATAAACAAGATTGCACAGTTCATGTCAATCAGTTAATGTGTCTTTCTCATCCTCTCTTCTGGGGCTTAGAAATATGATATGTAATATCTCTCACACAAAAACTGGTCTGATGTGATCCAAGTGGCCTTTACAGATGCTGAAATAAATTCTACCAGCAAGGTTTAGTCTTGAGTTGTTTGGGGTTGTTTTTTTGGTTGGGTGGTTGGTTTTTGTTTTTTTTTTTTGTTTGTTTGTTTGGTTTGGGCTTGGTGTTGTTTCTTGTGGGTTTGGGGTTTTTTTGTTTGTTTTTTTGTTTGTTTTGGTTTTTTTTTCGGGTAATAGTGGTGTATAAATCCTTTAAATGGCAGTTTTACTCCAGGGTTTTATTTTCTTTACTTTGTGATTACTCTTTTCTTTTTTCTTTTGGAGGCATGCAAGGGAGGGCACAAAACTTGTTTCTGTTACCTCTCACTCACAACATTCCAGCAATGTAAGGGTTCTTTAGCAGAAATCAGAATTTAGGCAGAGGAGTAGGCTCACACTCTGTTTTTAAACATGTAGTGAGCAGGACTTCCTTGCATTGTCTGGTTCCCTGGGCTTCTTCACAAATGTTCAGTTGCATGTCTCTGAGTCTTAGCTTCCCTTCCCCTCATCTTAATTTATTGCCAGAACATTTCACCCTCCCACGTATTCTTCCTTCCAGGTCAGTGCTGCGTGGCATAAAGTGAACAAATGTGTGCAGTCCTCACAATCTTTGTGTGACACCCTGCTTCGCCACCTTCCCACTTTTCAAGCTGTTGCCATTCATGGCCATGTGCAGTCCTGCCACTCAGTCAGCTGGTGATTTTGAGTCCCATTGGATTTTGGAAGGGACTGTGTTCCTAAATCTCCTAGGTTCTACCCTTATGCTTATTTTAAGCATTTTAAAATTATAATTGGCCGTATGTTGTTTTTTGGTGTTCTTTGGTGCAGCATTGCATCTTTACTTGCTTTTACAAATTTGTTTCTGCCCAGAGGAAACTGCTGCTTTTCTTAAATACTTGGATTTTTTTCTGGTTGTTCTTAACAGAAATCTTCTCTTTATGAATGATTTCGGATAAAATGAAATAGCATTCCAAGTGTTTTCCTCTTAGTCCCTACAGAACATTCCTCACAGATCCAGAATGTCCTTAATTTCCTTTTTTTTTTCCCCTCACAAAGCATTACTAAGCACTTTCTCTTATTTGTACATTCCCTCTGGATTTTTTTCACTTCTCATGAGCCAAATGTCTCTGCCCCCAGTTTCACTGTTCTTACAAATTTGACTGCTTGGTGTTTCTCTGTGGATATACCAGGAGAGCATAGTGTCTTCACTTTTGCCTCCCAGTGACTCCTCTTGGTTGCTGAGTTATTCAGTTGTTAAAATTCTGTGAATTCAATAACATCACTTTCCAGTGTGCTCCAACAGCTGCTTTTCCTGAGCAGTGTTCCTCCCTCCACCCCTATCCATCACTGTGCAGGCATGAAAGTGTTTATATTACATATGTCTGGCTCTGTCCACCCTAAAAGGACAGAACAGTGGTTTAATTTCCTTTTTTCCTTCTTGTTTTTCAGCTGTTGCTCAGTGTCTCTTACTCTGAAATGTCTGGGTGTATTTCTGGCCTACTGTTGTTGGGTTTAGGAGTCTTGTGGAAGTGTCTTGATGTTCCATATGGTGTTCATTGATAGCTCTGAAAATACCTACAGACAACTGAAATATCACTGAATTTTGGTGAAAATTTATGTATTCAGTTCAGGATGTGAAGCTGTGTTGTTTTTTTTTTCTCTTCTGGAAAGACCCCAAAGTTTTGTTTCTGTTTAGATATCTCAAACATGTTACATGCTGCATAGGATCCAACAAAACTTGGGTTTTCATTTAGCTTCTGTGGTGGGTGTTCGTTGTGTATTTTCACTGTACATTTTTTCCCCGGTGTGTGATCCCAGGGCATGCAGGGAATCAAGCTGAATATTCATGGCTGTATTGCCTTGCTCTTTTGGCTGAGGTGGTAACTTCCAGATCTGTTTTCAGACTCACTTCTCCCAGTCTTTGGGACTGAACTCTGGGTGAAGTTTTCAGGGTGACAGCATTCCTGACCAGGGGGATTTAATGTTTTAGGCACTCTGTAAATGCCCATTGAGGGGCACTGTGTTGTATGTTCTTACCAGAATGAAGAAGTAATTAAGATACAGCTGGGTTGATAAATCACCACATGGACAATCATTTCTCTTGCTTTCCTTTCAAATAGTCACTTCCAAAATTTTGGGTATAAAAATGCTCTTCCCTCCTAAGGAAAGATAATGCCTTTTAGATCCATAGGTGCAGGCAGGGGTTACATTACTTTTTATTTGTCCTGTGCAGGTAATTTGTAGGTAGAGGCCATATGTAAAGTTTCAAAATTGAGATTTACTGCGCTGCTGCTGTTCTTTCCATTTTTAACTACAACAATCACTGTTAATTTTTGCCTCTTGACACGACTGTAGGTGTCCTTCATTTTATCTCAGATTGCCCTATGCTGTTATCTTGTTTTTGGAGATGCACAGTGAAGAACTTACATTAGTTTTGAATAAAATTAGGTTTTAAAAAGGAATCTCAATGTTTTGGGTGTGGGCTTTTTTTGTTTGTTTGATTGTTTCAAATGAGTCAGCGCTAAGTGTTCCATTTTCTTCCCTTTCATTGCATATATGAATGTACGTTATTTTCTTGTGCTGCCTCAAGGCTGTTAAGTGAAAAAAAAGTGCCTTTTTTCCTTAAAATGTAAATGGTATGTCCTGGTGTTTCATTTTTCTTAATTTCTCTTCCATTTGTGTTTATTCACTGCTGTTGTGTTTCTACATGTACTTAACACAAATTTTCTTAAAATCTTCCCTTATTTTAAATGTTTTATGCTTTTTGACTTTGTAAGCTTTTAGAGCCTTTTTAATTTTTTTTCGAACATGGATGACTAAACCCTTTTCCTGCTCCAGGCCAAGTCTGTAAGCAGTTTATCAGAGTGCTCCCAGCTTTTTGTGCTTGGGGTGCAGGAAAAAGAAGAGGTGGAACTTGCAGGTGCCCAAGGAAAAATGCAGTTTTTAAAGCAGTTCTCTTCCTCCGTGGCTGTGTATTTACAACTCCTGGCCCTTGTCTAAGACGCTGCTTTTGAAAAAATAAATTACAAAAAAATATCCAGAAGCTCACCCCCTTCCACTGTTTGTCATTTGCTGGCAGTTTGTTCCATGCTGTGTGGCAGAATGAATCTTTGGAGGCAAGCTCAGGTCAGTTGCTGTCATTCCACTGCCTCTGTGCTGGTTTTGGACTGGGCACAATGAATGTGGGGCTCTCTGAACCCCGTGGAAAACTTCTCATGCCTTCAGTCAAATTTTGGCTCTGCTTAGGGTGTTCCTGGTGGGGCTGGGCTGCACCTTCGTGCCAGGATAGGTGTCTGGCAGGCTGGTTCTCAGGCAACAATAGAAGGCCCTATGCACACGTGTCAGTCCTGAGTGTTTTCCTTCAGGAAGTGCTAAATCTCACACTGCAGCAAGATTGCTGTGTAGTGGAAGAAATTGGCAAGGGAAAAGGCAAAGAGTACACCAGGCCATGCAAGCTGCCGTTGTTCATGGATACGACTCACTGGAAAAACTCTTCAGATGGCTTTTTTTTTTTCATTCTTCTAAATATCATAAGTATTGAATTGTAACAGAGCAGTTTTTAAAAGCTGAGGGTGGCCAGCATGAAAGGTAGAATTTTCTTCTGGTTGTTCCTGCTGACAGGGAAAGCTACTTGGTGTGCCTTTTTTTCTTTTTTGTATGTGGGAATTGACATGAAACTATCCACTTCTGCAGTTTTCACATACCAGATTCCAGAGGGCTGTGTAAATAACCGATGGGAAGTTCTAAAGCTGGAATAATAGACACCAGATGATAGGAGGAGTAAAAACATTTGAAGTAGAGTAGATCTTGCAGACAACAGCAGAACTTCCTTCTCCTGAAAATAATGTTTTTTAGTCCTGTAACTTTCTTAGCCATGGATATCTCTGGGGCCTTGGCTAGGAACTTTGGTAATGTGGTGGAAATTTTTGATCCTTTCTCCTGGGAGGGGAACAAGTGAGCCACAAAGTAAATTTCAGTACCCTAAGAGTAATTTGACTAATACGTTAAAAAAAAAAAAAAAAGCAGCTTTTTCAAATGCCCTGAATTTTTTTTTTCGGCCTCCTTACCCTTGTCAGGAGAGCTGTCTTAACTGTTCTTTGAGGTTTTAGAATCACTGAACCTGTAGCCCAGAGAAGCGAGTCAGCAAATCCCCTCTGAGCCCTTGAGATTCTGTTCTAAAGGAGGGTGAGCACACAGTTGCTGCCTTTGAGAGGAAAGAGACTTCTGCAGAGGGTTTGCAGATCCTCAGGCCTGTGCTGTGCCAAAGTAAAGGAAGTGGGGAGCCTGCTTCAAACCCAAGACCTTGACATTTAAACAGGTGGAGCTCACTGTGAGCCCTCCTGGTGAAGAAATGTGCTGTAGGACTGGTGGAAGCAAGAGATGATAAATGCTGGGTTGTCATCTAGTCTCACTCAGCTCACGAGCCTTGGATAAGAAAAAAAAAACAAACAACGAGAAAAATTTCATTCATTTTACCAGTATCTTTCATGTCTCTCTGCCTTTCTCTTTACTTTATGTACACCTGGTGGTGAAGCTAGGGGAGCCTGAAGTCATTTACCTGCTGTGACTGTTTTATTTCAGGGTTTGGTTTGGTTTTTTTCATTATCATTGTTTGTTATTCATTTCTTGGGCTTGTGTATCCCCCACCTATGGTGGTGGGAAAAGAAAGCAAGCATTTTGCTCTTCTGAAGACAGGTGGACAAGTCCCCACGCTCAGTGTTGTATGGGCCTGTTGCCTTTTGTTTCCCCATACTAATTGGTTGGAATGGATGGTGTTAAGTTCCCACAACTGTGTGTCTGTTAGGGAATTCCTAAATATCTAGCCTTGGGGAATTCAGCTTTGGAAAATGAAGTACACATCAAAGCAGGAGGTGGCTGGTACACTTTGTGTCCTGACTTCCCTCCCACCTACCCCCCACCCCTTGCTTTTTTTCCCCTTTCCAGAAAGCTGAGGAAAAGAGCCTTTTGTCTTCTATTCAGGAAAATTGCACTGAAATTCATCTGTGCTTTATTCATCCTCTTTGATTTGTACCATTCATGGGCAGCTGTGGGTTATATGGAACAAAGCAGATGAATTCCTAACATCCACATTCAAGCAGTGTGTTGGGAAGAGTTCAGCACTACCCTCCCTCCCCCCACACTCCTTTTTTTGGGGTATCCAACCAACATATTACAGCTTTCAGTTTCAGTGCTGAAACGTCTCTGGACTGTGTTCCTCCACGTGCCCTTAAAATGGTGTGGCAGAGTTCTGCGGACTTGGAGAAGGGATGTGTCCATAGAGATCTCTTTTCTCAGTAGAGCAAAACACAGTGGTTTCAAAGTTTGCTTTACTGGAATTAATGATTAAACGTCTTATTTTTCCAATGATGATTTAATTTCTAACATCATCAGCATGAGTAGGGAAGAGTATCCATTTATATTTCTTCTTTTTGCTTTTTTTTCCCATATAGATAGATTATTTACCTGTATCCTGTGCCAGTTCTTCACCTCATGTGAACTGGCATAAGATATTTGAGAGGATCTGCTCTGATTTACGTGCCAAACACATAAAACATTTGGCAGGATGATTAACTGGCTTTACCTTCACAAATTAAGTGTCTTAAAATCAGGCTCCTTTTAGACTACTTTTAAGTGAAATGTGTCACTCCTTTCCTCCCCAAATCAGATCTAAAAAACCCATATATTTTACTGCTCACCTTTTAAATGGTAGACACATTAAATTAGATTAAGAAGTGCTACACCTCTTAATCCCTTCAGAGAGCAGGATTAGTTTCATAATCAACAGTTTGATCAGCCCCCTCCAAAAGCCAGAAGGTTCTGGAGCAGGCGGCATCAGACCTTTTTTAGATGTGTTGCTCCACCTGGAATAACAACTTTGCTTGTTTCCCTGCAGACTCTTCCTACTCAGAACCTCCCGACGTTCAGCAGCAGTTGAACCACTACCAGTCTGCAGCTTTGGCCAGGAACAACAACAACATTAGCCCAATCCCACTTTCAGGGAGTGCTGCAGGAGTGGAGAAAGCGGAAGCCATCCTTAACTGTGAATTTTGTGAGTTCTCTTCGGGTTACATCCAGAGCATCCGGCGCCACTACCGCGACAAGCACGGAGGGAAAAAGCTCTTCAAGTGCAAAGATTGCTCCTTTTATACAGGCTTTAAGTAAGTTCTGTGCAAAACAGTTGAACTGAACTCATAAAGGGTTTTTTTTTTAGTGCTTGAAAAGACTTCTGAGGTGTTTGAGAGCTGGTTGTAGCTTAGGAGCATGGGCACTGCTGACTAGGGAGAGAAGTGTAGGAAATGTCATGCCAGATCACAGCAGCATCCATGTAATCCATTTTCTTCTCTCCTGCAACAGCCAGTACCATCTGCTGAAGACAGCAGCACAACAAGTCCTTGCAGTAGGTTTTTAGAATCACAGGAAGGAAAAGACCCTTAAGTTAACCATTAACCAAGCACTGCCAAGCTCAGTGTTGAACCTTAGTGACACATCTGTGCATCTTCTAAATCCCTCCAGGCATGGTGACTCAACCACTTCTCTGGGCAGCCTGTTCCAGTGCCTGACAACTCTTTCTGGGAAGAAATTTTTCCTTATATCCCACCTAAATCTCCTCTGGTGCAACTTGAGGCCAACAGGTTCAACACATCCCCACTGTCCTCTTGGCAAAGGTCATAAACTCCCTTTTCCCCCCAAGTTCCTGACTCATCTCTCTGTTTCGCCAGGCCAGTCTCATCTTTTTGTACATGGGGTCAATCTGCTCCCGCAACACTGGGATTTTCTCCTTGGAGAACTTGCAGTGTTCGTGGATTCCTTTGGGATGCCCTCCCTAAGGACTTTCAGCCAGTCCCCTAATCAGGCCGAAGTCTGCCCTCTGGAAGTCCATGTTGGTAGTTCTGCACTCTTCCTTACTTCTCTGAGATTCTCTGAGAATCAAAAACTTCATTTCACAATCCCTTTGTCCTTCAGTGTGAAAATTTTCTCTGCAGAAGTAATGTAATTTCTAGATGCAACCAGCGTGAAACATGGGACAATCAAGTGTCCTGGGGCAACAAGGGAATTTATATTATCTTACTGATTAAGCACTTCTCATGAAATTTTCTTCCCCTCCCCCAATCTTTCTAGCTTAAATGATAAAAAAATGCCATCTCTAGCATATCTGATACCATACAGAGACATTTCAGAAAGTCAAATTATTTAAATTTAAAGGCCTGGTGCCTTGTGTGTTTGTTTGTCTGTGTGGTTTTAGCTGCTCTCCTGTAAGAAAAGAGGAGGAGGCACCTGTGCAGTTCATCATTTCCTCCTGATGTGCTGGGCCCTTGAGCATAACACCCTCAGCTGACATTTGAGGTCTTTAACTTGTTAAGAGTGACAGTAAACAGCAGAGCTGGATCAAGAGAAGGAGTTCTGTTGAAGAAAATGTTGAACACAAACCTGAGGAAATCTAAGCCTCTAGTTATGTCTCTACCCTCTGTTGCTTCATCTCTGCCCTCTCTATGTAAAAATTTGATGCTTATGCTTAGTATCCTGATTGTTCTCTGTCTCAAACACTGCCAGAAGTTTCCAGGTCCAGTCTGTCTGTGTCTTGCAAGTGCCATTTTCTTTCACCTTGGTGTTATGAAATAAATCAGGCAGCATTTAAACATGTTCATAGCACCATATTTTCTGTCTTTAAAAAGGGGAAGGGGAGGCAAAATAAAAAACGCCACACCAGTCCCCTCTTCAAGCCACCCTAGAAACTTTGATGCATGAGAGCAGTGACTGAAGTTGATAGACATATACTTGCAGAATTCAGTGTTTGCTGGATTAGGTCCAAAGCCACTTTTTACTCCAGTTCAATGTGTCAAGCCCCTCAGCTTTTGCAAGGTTTATAACTGCTTTGGGAAAAATCACCAAGTGCCCCAGGTTTAGAGACAGCTCTGATTTCAGTAGATGAGCTTGTGGTTAGATGGATGTACAGTTAATTTCTTCCATTATGCATATCTCTTGCAACTTCTAAGTATGCAGCCAGTGTAATGCCAGCATGAAATTTTTTTGGTTCAGAAGCACTGTGGAGTATTCATTCAATTCTTCCACACTGATAAATACAGTATTCTAAGTCTCGGGTTTTCATATCATTACAGCTGATGCTTTGAAAGTTAAACTGCTCAGTGCCAAACTCACTAGGAGCACAAATCTCTATTGTACCCACAATCTAAACAGTTTAGCTGATTAGATCAAGATGGTTGAGGATGCTTTTGCTGGAAATAAGTTTGTCTTCCCCTCTGCAAGTCCAGAACAGTTGGCAGGTTTTGTTCGACTTTCTAAAAATTTAACCTTCACCAGAGAAAGTGCGCTGAATGCTTCAGCCTGAAGACAGATAATAAGCATGAAGGATGGGAATTCTTTTGCTATCTTAACTATAGCAATGGGACTATGTGGAGCAACCCATGCAGGCAGAATATCTTGTCACAAATGAGTGCTTGTTGCTTTGAGGGTACAAGCCTGCAGATACCTCTGCTCATGTGTTGCTCTTGTGAGCAGCCCCTCCACAGGGCCATGTGGACAGGGCTGAGTGGCATCTGCACCTTCTTACACCACACGTCCCTTATAGAGCTGTGACACCTCACTGACTGCTCCCATTGTCTCCCTCCTCTCCCACAGATCTGCTTTTACTATGCACGTGGAGGCTGGGCATTCGGCAGTCCCTGAGGAAGGACCCAAAGACCTTCGCTGCCCTCTTTGTCTCTACCACACCAAATACAAACGCAACATGATCGACCACATAGTTCTGCACAGAGGTAAAGCAACGTCCATGTCAATGTCTGTCTGGTGAGGGGACTGCTGGACAGTGCCCTGGTCTGATTTCATTACATTTTTCCTCTCTCTGTTACATGCGAACAAGTATGTTCAGTAAGTCACTAGGCCTTGATTATATTTTTGTTCATTTCTGTATGGTGCATCTGATTTGTTTCCTGTAAAATTCGAAGTTCACCAGTGCTGGAATGGGGCAGATTTGGGATAGTTCTTTAAGCTTTTTCTCAAGACAGGTGAACAGCCACCAACCAACTGTTTAGCAAGAGTTGCTCTAATTTGCAGCTTTGATCTAGGCCAGAGTTGTGTCCTGCTCATGTCGTTGTTATCTTAAAGTCCCTGCTATCATAAGCTCACCCAAAAGGTTTATCAGCTAACCACAGAAGCCTCAGAATACCCCTTGATAAATTCCTTGAGTTTTTTTCTCCTCAATGTTCTTGGGAACAAAATAATGACCTCATTTTTTGTTTCACTGTAAGACTCTTTTTCTGCCTACACCTCTCCATTTTTAAGTTTTTTTTTTTAAGCCTGCTAAAAGTGGGATTAGGGATTTCTATATTCTATTAACTGTGGGCTTGCTAGCTCAGGAGAGACAGCAGTTTGGGTTCCCTGGGCTGGGATTCCTGCCCACAGCTATCACACTTGATGCTTGTGGATGGTCTGTTGGCTGCCGAAATCCAAACCCATGTGTTGGGATGGCACTCTGCCTGCCTGCAGGTTGGGCAGAGTTTCACAGTGGGGTGCTGGTAGTGAGCAAACACAGGTTTTGCATGCCATCTTTTTCCTGGAGGAGATCCTGGTGTGACAAGTGCTATAGTAAATCCTTGTAGCGTACCACTTCTCAGTGCTGGTGGCTCGAAGTCCCTGTACCAACGCAGTGAGCTTCACAGAATTCGGATTTCTTGCTGCTAAGAAGGGAACATCTGGGGGAAATGACCTGTCAGTGGTTCAGAAAGCACACTACAAAGCTGCCGTATTTGGTTGCAAGGGTTTAGCAGATGTTTTGGCTTTTTCTTCCTCTCTTCAAAAGTGTTGCTGTATCAGATTTTGCCCAGTTTGCTCCATTTTGTGGCTGTGCCCTGGCTCCAGTAGACAATGCCAGACCTTTAAAACAGGGGGAACTGAATAGGTTTAGGGTGTTTTCCATCATGCATGGATTTGGTGTTGGGAATGTCCAGTTGCAGAAGTGGAAGAGAAATTCATGAGCTCAGGCAGCTCTGCTGCTTGTGCAGAGCTTTTTGTCCTCCTGGGTTAGTGAAACTGGATCTCTTCTTCTGTAGAACTGTTGCTTCAGTTGCACAAACCAGTCTCAAAGAATTTTGCTGCTGAAGCAAACCTTGTAGCAAAGGATGCACCAGAATGCTGGGGGAGAAAAAACAGAGTAAAAGAAGTTTTAATGCAAATGGGATTATAGCTGATAAAGAGTCTCAGAGGCCCCCAAGGGGCTTTCTTTGACATCACATATCCAGGTAATGAAGGAAGTAGGGTACATACTTAGAGTTATTTCTGGTGCATATATCCAGCTAAAAAACATCCCTCTACTGTTGTGTTTAATTGTGTGGTAGCTGAAGCAGATGATTTTGACAAGATTTAATGTGCACAGAGAGGGAGACTGAGGGATAGTCAATGTAATCTGAGGTAGCCTTCCTGTTTTTTGGCTATTGCATTGGCACAGCAAAGGCATAACCTTGAGCTGTAGCCCAAGGAAATTGGTGTTTAGGTAGATGGAGTGGTGCAGTATGTAAAAAATCAGAAGTGAAGGGTTTGATCTGTTCATAGTTAATTTCCTTTTGTACAGAAGGCACATTTACAGATGCATGACTCTTACATTACTTCCAAGTTGCTGCACCCCTAATCCTTGGTGAAGCAGCATGTGCTTGAAATGGAGAATGTATTTGCCTCCTAATGAGTGGCTGAATTTCACAGGGTAAAAGCAATACCAGCTAGAGTCCTGAATGCCTAGTGAGAAAAGAAAAAAAAAAAATGAGGCAAAAAATTTGCTTTTCATGAAGAAGGAGAGGTTCCAAGAGCTTCTCTCCCTGAGGAGTGTCAGTGCAGTTCAGCCTCCCTTCTGTGGGCTCAGCTGGAGCACAGACCCATTACTGGTGTCCTATCCCATGGGGCTGACACAGCCAGAGGCTGCTGCAGGTCACTGAGAAGAATTTGGCTCTCCAGTTCTTTCTGCTCCTTATGACCGGCAAGAGGAGACAGGGAATTCCTGTTCCATGACCAGAGGCAGTGTTGGCCTTTAATTTATGCTGGACAAGACAATTAGTGTGTCACAGAATCAGTTAGGTTGGAAACTCCACCACCTCCCTGGGCAGCCCCTTCCAGTGCTTGACCTGACTTTTCTCCTGGTATTATCCCTTCCAGTAGCATTCCCCTCATGCATTTTGAAGTATATTGGTGTTTTTTCCAGGGCTGAATGCAGCTTACCAAGTTCACTGTTGAATCCTTGGGTGTTTTTCTTCCTTTTCCTTCCTTTAGAGAACTAGTGGTTTTCTTCTTCCACATAAGAGAATATCACCGTCGTATTTTGAATAGTAACCTTTAAGAGAAATGTTCACATTTACCCACCTCCAAAGGCTTCCTTGCTACAGATCCTGATTCCTTGCACATGCTTGTTTCTGGCATTTTCCATTGTACACTGATACATAAAGAACCCTTGTGCAGTGCTTGCTTTTGACTACTGAAATGCAAATGTGAGTGTAGTTTGGATTTCCAGGCAAAAAAATATATATTTTCAAAACTCAAGATGACCAAATAATTGGTCTGTGTCTAGATAGTAAAACTGCTTTTTTTTTGCTTTACCTTTGATGAAGGAAGTAAGTTATGTGTGCTTTGGTGTGTTGCTGAGTAAAGATGTCTCCTTACAATTGAGGACAAATAGTCTCCTGAGTTCTCTTATGCCTTCAGCAAAAAAAATGTATATCTGCTTTGAGTTACAGTACTCCTAATAGTTAGTCATTAATGTCCTTTCAATTAATTCCCTCATACAATTAGCCTTAATATTCCAGTCTAATGGAAGGATTGGATTTCTTAAACGAAGATATGCTTTTGTTGGGTGTTTATTTTGTTGTTAATTTTTTAATTCATCTCCACAAGCCAGGACATCTTTTTGTGAGGTGTCTACAGCAGCCTTTGGTTACATACTGATGGACTTTGAAGAAGTCTACCTCTTCAATTTGTGTATGGGGCTTTATGTTTTGCTGTAATTTTGTTGGTTGCCCAGACAGGATAAATGCATCTTAAATGAGTAATTAAATAAACAGGGTTTTGCAGGGGCAAGCTGGAGGTGGGGAAATGTAACATTCCAAGTCCAGGTAGCCATGCAAGTTCCAAAATCATAGCTTGGAGGAAGCTCACTGATTTGAATACATCATGTAAAAGTTATGAATCATTCCCTGAAATTGAAATCTTGCAATCTAGATTTGATATTTATGTCTATTTTGCTCTTCTCTTGATGTGTTGCCTTTGGTTTTGGGACTTTCTGGCTGTGGTTATGAGATGATAATATGAATAAGAGAATGCTGCGTTACTTCAGACTGGGAGATCTAAAGTTTTACACCATCCCATCTTTAGGAGTTTTAAATCTGTGCCAGGTGTTAGAGGAAGAGTGAATGTTGAAATATTTTAATTAGTATTTCTGTTTTTGAAAACTTCAGTTGGCTTTTTCACTTTTGAAACCAGCTGTGTCACTTATTTCTGTGAGTCCAAAAGTACACAGCTGCAACAACCTTGTAAAAAGTTTTTCTAATGATCTCAACACCACAGCTTTAAATTCTGCTGTGCCTTAGCCCTATTCTCCCCTCCCCTGTTTCCACCCTGAAAGGCCACTGCTCAGTTTCTTTATAGTTAGAGAAGCTGATGTTGGTGTAGAAAAGGATCTCAACTCTTTGGGTGTTTGTTTTCTTTTTTTTGTTTTCTTTCTTTTTTTTTTTTGTTAAGGCATAGCTTTGGGGAAAACTTCAAAAAGAGGTAGTTAGGAGATAGGATAAGTTTTGTGCTCAGGGAGAACCTGCCAGGATGGAATATTTTGTGGAGCTGTAGAAGAAAAGTCTTACTGTAAAGGGGGAGTGTGTGTTTCTGTAGTTGTCTTTGGATGTAATTTTACCCTCTTCACTAGAAGAAAGGGCCTGTTGGCTCAGATCCATGTGTGCATTGCCACGTCTCACATTCCTTCAGCCTTCATGTCTACCATAAGAGATTCAGCCTCTTTTTTTTTTCTCCTGTCCTTGGGGATGAGCCTGGATGAGGAGGATCAAAACCCTCCTTTAGTATGCACTCCATAAGGAGGGACAATGCTAAGTTTCAAGTGTTCTAGCTCAAAATGCCAGCCTGGGTAACAAAAGCCTTAATGAGGATCTGCTGGTGACCCTCAACTGAACGGCCGGATTTGGGGTTTCTCTTGTGTGCACAGTGTGGAGGGAGCCACAGTGGGTGAGTGTTGAGGCACATCAGATTCTAGCTGTGTCAAATGGCCAAAATTAATTGCTGCTCTGTTAAACATCACTGCTTTCTTAGAGGGAGTGCAGAGTTTAAAGGCTCAGCAAGAGCGTTTTCAGTACATCATGCATGCAGAGTTTGGGCTTTCTGGAAGCTCTGGGCATGTCGGGAAGTTGCTGCTGCTGGCTGAGCCTTTTTCCAGAGTGAGGCCCTGCTTTGCTCACATTCTCAGGGTGTGTTTGGATGTGATGGTGAGGACACCAGCTTCCATTTGTGCAGAGCCAGCAGTGTGTGATGCTTTGGGAAGCACACCCTGCAGCTCCCCTGTTTATTAATTTTCTAGAAGTGGCTCCCAGCTGCTGTCAAGGACTGAATAAAAATGTGCTTTCGGTCTTGGCTGATTTATGGGTGGTTTTGTGTTCCTGGACTCCTCTTGACTCATAGATAGAGTCCCACTTGACCCAAAACCTTCCATTCCCATCCTCTTCACCCAGCCACCAGTCACAGAGGACACCTGTGTTTGTAGCTTTTGGAGGTTTAACCCTGCCCTGGTAGGGAGGGTTGTTTTCCTGGTGTTTCTAAGTGAATGTTGTGCTTCACCCACAGAGGAGAGGGTGGTTCCCATCGAGGTCTGCCGTTCCAAGCTGTCCAAGTACCTGCAGGGAGTCGTTTTCCGCTGTGACAAGTGTACCTTTACCTGCTCCAGTGATGAGAGCTTGCAGCAGCACATAGAGAAGCACAATGAACTGAAACCTTACAAATGCCAACTCTGCTACTATGAGACCAAACACACAGAGGAGCTGGATGCTCACCTTCGCGATGAGCACAAGGTAAGACACAAATAGTTTTAATTTGTGGCAATCTACTTGTTGCAAGTACTGTGTTGATGTACTTGCATGTCTGACTAGCCAACTTGACATTTGGATTATTTTTATCTCCTTCCCCAAATCTGTTGCACTGCCTTTCCTCATTTTTCTCTTGCTTATTTTTGTGGGTTTTTTTCTTCAGAAACTGAAAATGATAGTTTCTGAAGCTGTTCAGATTGATCAGAGTTGGCAAACTGCTGCATGCAGAGTGTGATTATCTGGAAAAGGGTCTTGTGTACTCTGGGTTTATTTAAAGTGGGGTGGGAAGATGGTCCTGGAACAATACCAAGGCAGTGTGATCCAGCCCCTGTAAAAGGCAGGAGATTCCAAACACTGGATTGCTCTGGTAACTTCAGCAGCATGACATGCCCCGCATATTTTAATAACAAAGAGGGCTATACATCACCGTTTACATTTAACAAGGGAAATACAAACAGCAAGTCTAACCAGGTCCCGAGTTAAGACTGCTTTGGAGTTTTTGTGGATTACCTGAGTGCACACCAGATCCAGTCTTTGAGAAGTCATTAAAGGCTTTCCACAGACTGTTAGCTTTGAATTTCTGTAGCTGAGAAATGGTTTAAGTTCTAGAACTGAGATGGGTTTTGGAATATTTCCTAGAGTGCTTCCTTGGCAGGTTTCCAGGGGAGGCAGCTATATGCCTTCACCTGTTGGAGCTTAGCTGCCCAAGATCCTCACTAAAAACTTCATTGACTGAATGACTTTTCTTTAAAGCCAAATATATATGGAAGGTATTAGCAACAGAAGTCCCAGGGGAAAAAAAAAAACAAAACCAACCAAACAAACAAAAACAAACAAACAACAACAAAAAAACTAAACAAAAAAACCAAACAAAAAACCCACTTTCCATGCTTAAAAAATATTTGGTCATCTTATAAAACCAAACTTTGTTAATTTATGTTGGCCTGCTATACTCCTCTGCCATCTTGCTTACTTCTGGAGAGTCTTTTGCGATTCAAATGGTACAGAAGGAGTTCCACACCTCCTGGTCACCACAGCAAAGGTGCCTGGTGTATTGCTTGGGTTTTTCTGACACAGTGCATCAGTCTGAGAAGTTTATTCCCTTAACTTAGCTCTTCCTTCCAATCTGGACCTGCAGTGGTGGTGCTGGTAGTTTAGGGTATTGTTTCCCCATTTTCATGGGTAAATTACACTTCTCCAATTTGTATCTTCTGGGTTCTGGGTTCTGGGCTCAGGTACTACCCAGGTTGTGTACTAAGCCTTAAAAATCATCCTTTGTATGAGCTGAATTGAGTCAAGTGCCTTGCATGTGGTCTTGTTTGCTTAAACCTCTGTGGGTGACATTAAATTAGAGAACCATGGTCTGTACCCAGTACTAGGAATCTTCACATCTCTGTATCCAGGATAGTTTTTTATTTGGATGTATACTGCAGCCTCCTTCACATCCCTGGGATCATTCACGTTTCCTTTCCCACAGAGGGGTAAAAAGCAGTCAGTGGATGTTGATACTTCATTCAGCCTCTGGCAGGGCACGTTTTGCTGCACTCCCTGCTCCATCCCCATTCCCTCTGCCTCCGTGGCTCAGTGCCTGTGCTGCTGGAGGGCTGTCTCTCTGCATGAGAGATGAATCCAAAACCCTTCCCAGCAGTGATCAATGAGCTCAGAGGGCGCTTGTCATCCAGCAAGTATTAGCCTCAGTGTCCTGGTCATGCTCCGCGCTCTCCGCCCCCACTGTAAATCTGGGCTGCTGCTCCTCTGTTCCTGTTGGATGTGCTGGAGTTCCTGACTCCTGTGCCCTGAGCTGCTCCTTTCACACTGCTGCTGTGAGCTCTTAAGTAGCTGGTGCATTTCACCCCAGGGTTAGCTGAATTTGACTGCTGAGTGAAGTGTTCCCATTATAGTCCGTGTATTGGTTTGCAGAGCACTTTGCAGCCCAGCGTAATGAAAATTAATCTGTTATTAATGAGTGAGAGTGTGTGTGCCACACAGCAGCCATGTGCTTGGTGGGAAAAAAAGAGCCATCCTTTCATGAATAAAGCTGAATGAACCCGTCACAGAGAGTTTCCCTTCAGCATGGATGTGTGGTTGGCAGTGTTTGATCACAGCGGTTGAGTAATGCCATAAAAATGAGGATACCACTCGATGTTTTACATTTCTTGGATAGAGAAATTAAAGAGTTTTTACTGAATCTTGTTAATTTCAAAAAACAACCAGAAATGAGGAATGCAGACTAAACAGCAATGGAAGAATCACTGCCTCTGGAAATAAATGAGGGTTCATTTGATTATGGGGTCTGCATGTTGAGCTGAGCAGGCTTTGGGGTGTACTCGGTTTTGTTTTGCATATGTGGCCATTTTTCTGTTTGATTGGTGGTCGTGCTGAATGCTAACAGAAGTGTTTCTTTCAAAGGTGAGTCGTAATTTTGAGCTGGTTGGACGGGTTAACTTGGACCAGTTGGAACAAATGAAAGGGAAAACAGAGAGCTCTAGCAGTGATGAAGAAGAAAAAGAAGAAGAGTTAAGCCCCAAGGCTGAAGAGAGAGGTCAGTGCAGCTCTTTAATGTGTTGAGGGGTTTTTGTTGGATTTTTTTAGGCACAACCTGCTGCACCAGTCGAACTGTGAGCTGTTGACTGGACAGCACATACTCTACAGAAACAGAATGTGGCCTTCCTGAAGACTCAGCTCCTGTGGGAATCTTATGTTTCTCATCCTCCTTACAAGTTATTTCTGTTCAGAGAATAAATACTATGAGAAAGCACAGATAGCATCTGTGAATAATCTGCCTGTCCAGATAACATCTATAAGGGCTTGGAAAACTATGTCAGTGTATTTTAGTGGTCTGTCAGATTTTCTGTTTTGGTAACCAGTTTCCAGCTTTCACTTGGCATTGTCCAAGTGAGGGACGAAGGCTGCTTTATGGGCTGTTATTTACTCTCTGCCCACATTCTTTGCCAGACAGTCAGTCCTGTTTGCAGTTGCTGCTGATGGCAGCTCCAGAGTCAGGGTACATCCATGCCCCACCCGTCTGTACCATTTTATATTTTAAATATGTGCCTAGGTTTGTATCTAAGAGTAATCTGACTTCAACAAGGCTAGGTCATATACTTTTGGTTTGGTTGAAGTTAGATCAGCAGTAAAAAGTAAGTTCTCTTTATTAATTAAATGAAGGGTTATTTTCCACCATCCTTCTCCAATGAAAACCAAGTTATTCCAATATCTGATGTAACTGTGTTTTGTCTGATGCAACAACTCATCATTCAAATGGAGCAACTCTTTAATATCTTAGATTCTTTCATGGTTTGAAAGACAGGTCACCCAGTTCTTGATGCTGACAACTGTAGTTAGCCAAATTCTGTGTACTTCAGCTGAAGGTACACCGCTATGTTTGGTGAACATTTTCCTCTTGATTTTTTAGCTTACAAACTCATTCAGGGTGTCTCTGTGCATGCTTTCAGGCATTGAAAAATTCCCATTTCTGGATTCACAGGTAGTTTACAGAACTAGGGGGTTTCAGATCATGCCCCCTCTTAACTGTCTTCTTAACCCAGCATCTTGGGTTTTATTTAGTGTCCCTGCAGCATAAATTCAGTTTGTGCTTATCAGCAGCACTTCAAGAGTGGTTAGTGTTGGCTTTTACTTAAATGAGGATGCAAGACAACTGGTTAGGAAAACATTTATGTTTTAATGAAAAATAACCTGCACGAGGTCTTGGGTAGCAAAACCAGAGGAGGGATGTCAGTTCCACATTCTTTTCAGAGTTCAGCATTTCTTGGGGAGAGCTCCAACCCTCAGGACTTTGTGGCTGGAACAATTATTGTGCCATGATTTGACTGAAGCACCAGCTCACCTCAGCTGCAGATGCAGCAGGCTGATTAATTCTCTATGCAGACCCATAGCTAGCAGGGGGGTGAGGAGTCAAGCTGTCCTGGTGGGGATTACCTTAGCATTACACACAGGCACAGGTGCTGAGGTGACCTTGGAGGCCGTGGTGCCCGAACCAAGCAGAGGAAAGTGCTCTCTGCCAAGCCTCACAAATCCCTGAGAAGGTGCCACAGGCAGGGGGGCAGCCCAAGGTGAAGTTCATTGTTTAAATTGGCTTTAGGCTCTCCTGTGAAAGTATAAAAACATCACTTTCCATGCTGGAATTTTGCATGTGCAAGGGTTAATAGATGCGTTATCCCCTTGTTTCAAAGTTAAGCAAGGCAGTGTCTTAATGATTCTGTGTGGGTTTTTTTCACCTGTGTTTTCTTTACGCTATGACTGGCTAAAATGATTTCTGCATGCTTGTTTGGATGACCAGCCTAAAAAAATCAGGTTTGCTTTGCAGCAATTTCTTTCCTCTCAGGTCTGTAGGTTTGATGTTTCATCACTGTTATTTTTTTCTCCTTTTTAATCTCTTAACTATTTGTAATAGATTATACTAAAATAGGTAGGAAATGCAGAAAACACTCATGCCTACTACAGCAAGAATATTAGAAAAGATGCAGTTGTATTATTCCATTTTTCTAGACAAGTTGTGTGAATTACCACTCTTAAGGGGCAAGATTTTTGAAAAATGTCCCAGGAACTGAAGGCGTGGTTGGGAGCTAAGTGCTAGGTTGCATGCTGGCATCTCCCTAGACATTTTCAGAAGATCCTTCTGATACAGGAATGGTTTGCCCTGATAGCAGAGGGCCGGACCTATGGTTTCAAACAGAGCCTGTCACAGTGGCTAATGCTGCCACAGCTTTCAAATCATATCAAACTGAGCAATCCTGGGTGCATCTGACAATTCTAGCCTTTGTGGTGTTAGCAGGAAGTGGGATTTGCTGAGGGCACCTCTGTGTGAACCCTCTGAAGTCTGTGACTTTGGGAGGATCAGGATTTTTTCCCTAGATTCACCACGCCAGCTTGAGCTGCTCTGTGCAGTATTGAAGGTACAAATGAGAGCTTGTGGCTTCTCCAAATGGGCTGTTGGACCTAAGAAAGGCCACTGTCCATGTGGTAGAGCTGAGCAGCAGAGTTGAGCTTCCTCTTGGATGGGAGAGGAAGGGAGTCGTTTGTTTGTGGTAAGGGATATAGTATAAAAGGAGATGTTTGGGAGGAAATGAAGTGTATGGCATAAACCGTGCAAAGAACAGCTCTCCCGGGTAGGAACTGAGTCTCAGAGAAGTTGTCACTGATCTTTATGTCTTGGTCTTAGCAGATCAAGGGGTGTTTTTCCCTAATAGGCAAAAATTAAATGTCCGTGAGTGCTCATGTGTGCGTGACACAGCAAAACCACAGAGAGGTCAGGCGTGTGTACAGCCTCTTGCTTCTGCTCAGCAGGACAAAGAGAAGAGCAGCTTCTGATACTCCTCCCAGGAAGCAGCCCAAATTCACATCCCCAGAGGCAAAAGTTACTGGGGAGTGGGATGAACAAGACTGTGCTCTCTGAAGAGGTGGTGGATTTCCTGGAGTAACACTTACTAAACTTAATGGGAGTTGCAAGGATAAATCATGGACTGGGTTGGAAGTGCCTTTTAAAGATCATCCAGTGCCAGCCCTTGCCATGGGCAGGGACACCTTCCACTTTCCCAGGTGGCTCCAAGCCCATCCATTGCTGTATTCTTACACAGAACATCAGCAGCATTTGCCTCTAAAACTTAATACCCACCAAAAATATTTATCACTGTGTCATGACTAGTCTATGTGTTGCAGTGTGTTTACACATTTGTGCCATGCTTTAGGTGTTAAAAATCCAGATGTAAACTGAGCTAATGGCATTTGATTGCTTTCTGGTCTTCCCCCTGACAGAGCAGCGTTACGGTATTTAATGACCTAATAAATAAGCCCCCAACTATAAGAAATACAAAGTAGATTTTTTTTCTTTCATGGGAACAGCCAAAAAATTGGGTCAAGAACCATTCCACATAAAATTGAAGTAAAGGTTAACTGGTGAGAAGGGTGTCACAAAAATGTATTTGCAGGACTTAGGTGTGGATAATGGGGAATGTGTGAGCAATTTTGAGTTCATAGACTGATCCCGAACAGAGTAAGTCTGAGAGTGAAGAAATCAAGTGAGCAGAGATCAGAACCAAAATTAAGTAAAATCCCTTTTCTTTTATTATGTAGTTCAGGAGGAGTCAGAAAGACATTCTGTTGATTTCTTGCTTAAGATAATCCCTTCTAAGGAATTAATGCTCTGAGCAGATAGTACTGTCTCATTTCCAGCAAAAGAATCAAGTGAGATAGTTCTTGCAATTATTTTTAATGGCTTGTGCGGTGATCTTCTTAATTTGTGAGAAAATGTTTCATCTTTTGTCAGAGCAGGCTGTGTTCACATGGAGCTTGGCTTTCAGGAATGTCACTCCCTGAGCTGCCAGTGACTTCACTCATATTACAAGGTGCTTGACACTTCTGCAAATGAGGCCCCAAGCACTTTGTATAAAAGATTAGGATGGCATGAAACACCTATGCAGTTAAGAGGCAGGACTTAATCCATGAGGCTTCATGATTTAATAGAAGAATCATGTGTTAAATTTACCAAATCCCTATATTTCCTACAATTTGTACTACCAGTTCCACAATTATAGATGGACTTCAGTGGGGGTTTTTGATTCTGCTATCAAGTCACTTCAGTCCTAAACTTTTGCAATTTTGACTTAGAACTAAAATTCCACAGTCTCTTTATTTGTTGAAATACAGGAATAGGGGCTAGTAACTTGTTACCCTTCCTTGCAGAGATACTTTAAAGCCTAGGATGGGATTTGTCAATTGCAGTGTCACTTTTCTTCTCAGGTGTTGCGCTTTCGCAGTTGTTTGACAGGATGGTCCTCTTGCTTCTCTGGAATGAGAGATGCAGCAGAGGGACCAGAGTGGGATCACAGTGGTCCCTCTTGCCCTGGAGTTTCTGAGCTGATGGGCTGTGATCTATGTTTTTCCAGATCCCATGATGTTTCCTGACAGCAGTGCTGCAGAGAAGCGCTTCCCATGCGAGTTCTGCGGCCGAACCTTCACAGAGGGCTCTGAGTGGGAGCGGCACGTGCTGAGGCATGGCATGTAAGTTGGTTTGTTGGTTTGTGTTCCCTTGCCAAGCAGCCAAAGGTGTCTTAGGCCTCCATATATTCCCCCCACCCCAACTCTCTCCTCCCAAAAAGCTGTGATGAATGCAAACACACTTTTGTGTGGACCAAATCTGCAGATACAGTCATCAGATGTCTCTGAATCCTTCGTAACTCTGTTGCCCACGGTGGCTGTAAACTGTAGGGTTTAACTGTGATTCTGAAACTCAAGATAGTCCCTAGGTGAACAAATGCCTCTTGGCCAGGATTAACTTCCCCTAAGTGTGCTGTTGGTTTTTAAAAATATTTTTCCTCTCTACAGCAGTTAGTGGTATGATACACATCACAGATAGCAATCTCTGGAGCAATTAGTTTCCTTCTTTTGATAAAGATCTCATTGAGTAGCAGAGGTCTCTTTTCTAGCCAGAGTTTCTTCAAAGAGTGGATTTCATTCAAGGTTGCTGACATAAAACAATATTTTAAAAAAATATTGTGGGTTAACTGTGATGGAATGAAACACAATAACTTCTCTTACCCTTAAGAGAATATAAGTCTGAATAGAAGTACTTGAAATGCTTCAATCTACGAAAAGTTTTACTGGATTTAATTAACTCTGGGAAAAGTACTACTTTCCTGTGCCCTTGTTTGGTGTCTCCTCAGCCTTGTTTACCAGGGGCTGGGGAGATGGGAGCAAACTCCAAGTGTCACAATTTGAGTTCTTCCTCCGATCCTGAATCCATCCCAGTGTGGGACAAAGATTCGGTTTCAGAGCTGGAATGTCACAGGTCCCACTGGCAGCTTCATTCCTCTGCCTCTCCTTTTGAGCCCGTGCCTGCCTTTTTGGGAAGTGATCTGCTGCTGTCCCTCATGCCAGGGACTGGCTTTGCTGTACCCCATGCCTGACCCTTTCTGTTTTCTGCAGGGCGCTGAACGAGAGCAAGCACATGGGTGGCGAGGACAGCCAGCCCAAGGAGGACATGGAGGACACAGCCAGCACGCTGCCAGAGGAGAAGGATGGCATCGAGACAATGGTGGTGGACTACTCCCATGGTGGAGAAACAGCTGTCAGCATGGTGGCTGCTGACAAACCTCTGCTGGACAGCCCAGAGGCCAAAAATGAATAAGAAATGAGCGTTTTGGTGTGGTTCTAATCGACAGTACTTGAACAGTGATGAGCGGGGCGGGGCAAGGCGGGGAGGGCAGAAGGAAAGAAATAAAGCTGCTTTTAGGACTGAATGATCTATTTTCAAAGCACTGGTACCCTGTGTGAGTGTGTGTATATTAAAAGTTATTTAAGTGATGGAATAAGTGGCTCCATTACGTCACTGCATCTTTGTTGTTTCCCTCCTGGATCTGACGGTGGGGAAGTTCATCTTGGACTAATGAAGCAACTCCCTGTGTTTTTTCCTACAATTACACGTCGTGCTTTTGCAGTGGAGACCTCGACTGTTTTATGAGTGAAAGCGTCGTGAGCGTGAAGAAGTGGTGGGGGAACAACTTCTTGGACGCACAAATTTGTGTGCGTTTTTCTAGTTTTAATACATAACGGCTTTTCCAGACTGAATGCAAAAAAAAAACTGCTTTAGAAAAGAAAAAAAAAAAAGAAAAAAAAGAGGAAAAATAAAACAACCGAAAAAAAAAGGAAAACAAACAAACAAAAAACAACCAACAAAACAGAAACTGCTTTGCTTAAAACAGTCACCTGTTTCCTAGTACCTCAGAATTAACCAAGGGAGATCTCTGCATTTGTCAGTACTACCTGTTGTTGTTGTGGTTAAATGTAGAGAGACTGCTGGGCAAGGTGGTGAATGGAGGAAGAAAAAAAAAAGTTTTAAAGAAAGGAAAAACAAATTGTGCTTAAAATCCCAGTGTGGGTTTTATTTCTTAAAATACTGTGATTTTTTTAATTATTTTAGTAAAAAAAAAAAACAAAAAAAAGAGAGAGATACTTTAATTCTTAGACAACTGTTTGTGAATTGTCATCCTTTATTCCAGGTAAGCTGTTTGTTAGTATTCAGTTATAATTTTAGTATTTGGTAGATTTCATGTGACTGATTGTGCGGTTTTGTTTGCCACACGTTTATTTTCTATCAGCCTGAGGTGTTACAAATACAGCACAATTAAGTTTCTCATGTAAAAACGAGTATTTCTTTTTGAGTGGGGGACAGGGAAAGGAGACTAGATCTTGTGAATAGAATCTTTTTTTTGTTGTTGTTGTTGTTGCTGTCGTCGTCGTTGTCCTCGTTAATTTTAAACATATGGAGATAACAAAGAAGTTTTAACTTTAAAAAAAAAAACAAAAAACAAAACTAAAGAACCAAACTTACAGCACAGCTATGCAGCTCATGGGCCAAACACATGGGTCCTCATAACCGTTCTGTTGCTTGTCATATTAACATCGATCAGTCTCACACCAGTAACTTTTCGTTGAGATTGGCTGCCTTTTTTGTTTTTTAAATCCGTCTGTGGTTTGTGCGTGTTTTCTTATTTTTGGGTTTTTTTTTTTATGTTGTTGTTTTCGCGTGGTGGGAGGGAGGGATGTCTGTTAACACATCTTTTTGCAAGTGGAGGTGAGTTGGTTACACACGACATTGAGCCTGGAGAACTACTTTTAAACTCGATTCAGTGGATGGAGTTGCTGAGTTTTTTTCCCCTCCTCCTTAGCTTAGCATGAGGGGAGCAGTGTAGAATGGATAGGAACCTGCATACCTTAAGTGGCTGATCCTGCAACTACTCCTTGGGTAGAAAAGCCTATTTAAACTCAATTTGGGGATTTTGCCTGAGCGGCCAACACAGGATCTGGTGCCCATGGTATGTTCTGATTGTGAACAAAAAGATTTAAAAAAAAAAAAAAGAAAAAAACCCAAAAAAAATCAATTAAAAAAAAAGAAAAATGAGAAAAAAAACTGAAAAAAAAAAGTTTCTTTCCAAAAAGTAGAAAGTACTTGACTGAAACCTAGTTTTAGAAATGCATGTGTCTTCGTTTGTTTTGTTTGATTTTGGGGGGGATTTGGGGGAGGGGGAGGGGGGAAAATAGGAAGCTCTCTAGGAAATGGTGTCCTGGAGAGCTTCACTTAAAAGTGATGGCAAAAATGTTGCATTTGTGGAATAAGTGCTACTTGAGAAGCATGGTGTTTTGCTTTTGGGGATTCATAAATTGTGTGTTAGGGGGATTCTTTCAATTTTTCTGTTGGGTTTTTTTTTTTGTTCTGGTTTGGTTTAGTTTGGTTTTTTTTTTTAAATAGGGAGGGAACATCATATAAAAAAAACACATTGGAGGGACAAGTATAAATACACATTTTGTGTCTGTATTTGTTTTTTAATTGGCCTCATTTCAAATATATTTAAACAGTTCCATACCTGGATTGGGTGTTTGTAATGGTTACCAAAAAGGAAAAAGAAGAAAAAAAAAAAAAAAAAAAGAAACAATGATTGTGACATGCTTTTATCACTACTTAATTTTTCAAATAACATGTAAATATTGTAATCCATTGGATTTTGTTTTGCTAACCTGTAATAAAAAAATATGGGACCATTATCCTTTTAACAAGCTTAGAATGTCATATTTTTTTCCTTTTTTTCTTTTCCCAAAAATGTATACCTGATATATTGTGGACACACATTTTAGGTGCATTATTATGATTCTGTTGACTGTAATGACATAGAATTGAAAATAACATTTTTTTCATTGTTTAATTTATACAGAGGACTTTTTCAGAGTTTGACAGAAGGAAATAATAGCAAAATGCTAACCCATTGGCTTCAGCACTCGGTATTTCCTGATTTTAAAATTACTGCTTACTGATGGGGGATAGGAAGGGGATACTGAACTGTTGCACTGACGGGTTTGTTTTTTTTAAAAAAAAAAAACAATGAAAATTAATAAAAACTTTTTAAGAGTGCGCGCTTGTCTGTGTGTGGGTTTTTTATTGGTTTGGTCTGAGGATGGGTCTCTGCAAGTGGCTGGTTCTGCAATTGGGAGCTCTTCGTGGGGAAGCAAAGTCTCATTTTTTCCCTCTTGCACCCTTTCCCCCAGTGTTTCACAAGGAATTTTTGATTTACAGGTCTAGGGTCTGCAGCATCCCCCAGGAACGCTTCAAATGTGCCCCAGCCCAAAATCATTCAGAGGTCAGGGACATTCTGCTAAGCCCTGCTGGCTCCTCCTGAACCCAAACATAGAAATGAGGAAATTTTGCAGGCTGTATGGGAAGATCAAAATAGATGGAGACAGGCTGGTATTTGGATTACCAGCTGAGCCCCATGGTGAGCTGTTGCAATGTTGTGTTCCCCAGTGTCTGGTGGCCTGCTGGACCCAGCTCTGGGGCTGTACTTGCCTGTAGCTGAGTGTACACCCAGAAATCTGGAGCTAGGTGCATTCTCATTCTCCTTCAAAACCCTAAAGTGATGCTTGTGGTGCTGTCATGGAGCCTTCATTTGCTAAATGCAGGCTTTTAGTGCTAATTGGTAAGATGTCAGAAGGCTGGTTTTTTTTGGTTTTTTGGTTTTTGTTTGTTTTTTTTTTAATCTGACGGTTTTAATCAGATTCTGTTCCCAATTTAAGCAACTTTTTGGTTGTACTGGAGTTGGATCTTAGGGGAATGTGTATACTGTGAAACAGCCTGAAATCACCTGTTGGCTTTACATCTTCATGCCTTTATCCCTGGGAGTCAAAACGTAGAGAAATATTATATTTCCCTGTTAAGATGCTCATTTTCTTAACCTGTGTTTATGGGGAAAGGGGAGGAATGATGCACATTGGGCTGTCAGACACTAACTTTTTCCAGTGATCTTAGGAAGACGTACAAGTAATTTCATTCCACATTGTGTATCCTAGCTCAGAGCCTACCTGCACTTCAACAATTTAAAAGAGGAAAGGGCTGATCAATGATACATCACTAATAAGAATTACATCACTGATGTAATAAGGGAGGAACTTGGGATGAGCTCTAGATTTTTGCAGATGCATTTTCCCATCCATCTTAGTGTCAGGATTATGTGAGTTTGAAACAAAGCATTTTTTTGGTATCAGGTTGGATGTGACTGGATCACAAAACCATGGAATGGTTTGGGTTGGAAGGAACCTTAAAGATCACCTTGTTCCAACCCCCTGCAGGGACACCTTCCACCATCCCAGGTTGCTCCAAGCGCTCTCCAACCTGGCCTTGAGGGATAGGGCATCCACAGCTTCTCTGGGAAACTGCCAGGGCCTCACCACCCTCACAGACAAGAATTTTTTCATAAAATCTAAGCTAAACCCATTCTTTCTGATTTGAACCCACTCCCCATTGTTCTGTCACTGCAGTGACAATCTTATCCCATCTTTGCTGTAAGTTCCCTTCAGGATCACCTGTGCTGAGGTCCCCTGTGCTGAATTGGAATCACAGGAGTGGAAGAAGCAAAGGGAATGGTCACTAACAATGATCCTTTACCCACATTATTATCCCTCTTCCTCATGGGCAAGTCCCTTTCTTTCAGCTGAGAGCTCCCCAGGGAGCGTTTGTGCCTTGGGACAACTGGGATTTCCCACACACTGTGTTTCCAGGCTCATTGTCCTTCCTTTGCTTGTGAAGCCTGGGTAAATGTTTGCCTCATTATTGCTGTCTTGGCTGCTGGCATTCTCCTCCAGGCTGCAGGTTCAGTATCTGAATGCTCCCCATGCAGAGCCTTTGCCTTTGTGTTCATCGCAGAGCAAAGGCTTTGCAGGAGTTGCTATGGGAATAGCAGTGTCAGGCTGATATCTCCCTCCCTTCCAAGCATCCAGCCTCCCTGGGGATGAGTTTAGCCTTTGAGGTTGTCCTGTGACTCAGGGGCAGCACTGACACTTGGCAGAGTCACACACAAGTCTGGATCTGTGGGTGCTTTTCCAGAGGAAAACCCAGTCTTTGGGAAGTGATGAGGACTCTGTGAAATGTTGGTACTGCTGGCCTGGTTGCCTTGGAAGACTTCATGGGAAGCTACACAGCAAAAGTCACTCTCCAGGCTTGGAGGAAATGTCTAAACACAACTGCTGGTGTTCAGTTCAATGGAAGCTGGCCCAAGTTTCTGCTCTCTTCCTCACCCTGAAGTCTTCTCTCAGTTTTGGGTTTTTAGAGAACACAGGACTTTTCCACCATGGAAGCCAGCTGCCAGGCTCCAAAGCAAAGAGATCACAAACACCACTGGCCTGGTCTAGTGTCATCAATAATCCTTCTTTTGGCAGGATGCTGAAACTCCTGACCTCCAGATCTCCCTCATGAGCCTATTTCCCAATTCCTACTTCTTTGGTGTTCTCTAAACCCCTGACTCCTCTAAACCCCTGACTTCTCCAGCTTGTCTCTTTTTGCAAGCCCAGGTTTTTGGTGAAGTGTGAACTGCTCTGAGGGTGTGCTCACTGACTCACAGCCCTTCTCTGAACAGTGTTTCTGCCTGTCCAGTGTCCAATTATTTCTGACCAAAAGCCAAATCCAAAGGTACAAGCAAATAAAAGAGTATCTAAATGTATACTCAGTGGCCTATCATGTAACTAAGGCAGAGATGTCTCAGCAGAATCAAAGTGGATTATATCATATTTTCTCTTCAAGTTTATAGGCATCACTGCCAGGAGACAGCTCTCTTTACATGTAGAAAATCACCATCACAGAAGAGGAGATACTGATTTCTATTTCAAATTTAATTCATTCCAGCTTGGATCCCACAATCCCTTCTCTCCAGCACTCACACAATATGCTGCAAATCAAGCAAAACACCCAACAAAATGGTGTCAGTGGTGGGGAGATTTTGGGTTTGCTTTCCTCTTGTTGTTGAGACAATGTTCTTGCTATTTACAGCTGGAGGAATCCAATGCAAAGTTCTGTCAGCTCACGAAAAATTGAGAAAAAAAGCTCAAAAAATAAGCAAAATAAAATAAATCCTCATGCATTGCACTGCATTTTGCAGCAACAGTCAGGGTGTGCAGCTAAGACTCAGTTCTAAGCACTTTTGACTTTTCTTTTGCTGCATTTGAGATCTGTTTTGTTCCAACAGAATGTGGAAATTGATGAGATCAGGTGTGTTCCCTCTCTGGTTCAATGTCTTGATTCCTGAAGGAGGAAAAATAAAATTCCATGGTGAGCAGGAAGGGAATAATCTGTTCCTAATGAAAGTCTCACCTTAATCCACTCTAACAAAATTTTTATCCGCAGAAGCAGAGGAAGTCCTAGCTCTTTCACATTCATTTTGTATTCTGGTAATACAAGTTACAGTACTTTTACTACTAATGCAATTTTTGATTTGACCAAACACCTGTTTTCTCTGTTGAGGACTGAGAGGTAAAATACTTCTGTGTCAAAAACTTTTGCTATTTTAGTGTCCTAAAAAGAAACGCTTCATAAAAGTTAGTTGTGCAAACTCTGTTATTCTGGCATGGTTCACAAAATGCATTTTTCATAAAATAATCAGTCAAGAATTGCAATTGATTAATTTCAGCTAGGATGCTTGCGGAAAAAAATTAAGTCAAGTGCTGGAATGAGAAGAGTCATGCTTTCCTTCTCAAATAATTTCTCTCTTTGAATATTTGGTGTAACAGCAAATATGCCTCAGCTCAATTCTTGAATTCTCTGTAGAGTTTACACTTCTATTAATGAAGAGCTTAGCTCAGTCTAGGCAACTGTACATGCATGACTTCCAAATCTAAGTAAATGTGTCTCCCTGCAGCTGTTCTGTTTTGCTCTCAGCAGCACTTAAAGAGAGGCGGGCATTCTCCAGCAATGCCTCAAATTAATTTAGCTCGCTCTGAAAATGTTGGACTGAAATTTAAAGTTTTCTCTGCAGCTGAAGGAAACCATATTTAGCTATTTCTTGTCAAATATTGCTTCAAGTCTTTGTGGAATAATTTAGACTGAAGTCACTGCAGGCTTCTAGCAGAGATGCTGCAGTGAAAGGAATGGTAGTTTTGGCCTGTAAGAACCAACAGATAATTAGCAGGCAAGCTCTGTAAAGCACTAGGTCTTTGATGTGGATTTTTTCCAGAAAAAACCCCCCGTGTTTTCCTCTGCTTGGACTCTTCAGGACTTCAGGAACATGACTGTTGAAACCACGTGATCTGAGTAAAAATAGTCATTCCGAGGTGGAAAGGATTTGGTTTCTCATAGGTAAATAAATACCCAGCACTGAAAATATGCTGCCTGCAGAAAGGCCTTTGGGACATTTTGATGCAGCTGCAGGGTATTTCTTGCTAACACCCCAGGAACATCCTGCTGGAAAACAGGTTAGAAAATGACATTTGCTCTCCCTGTTCCTCAGCTGCTCCTGTAAGCACCTCTTCCACCTTCCCTCCAAGGATTGCTCTGGGAGACAGGTGGCAAATGCTGGCCAGGATGTGGCTGGTAGGAGTTAGGCTGTTTCAGGAGATGGCATTATGGCTGTTGGTTGAGGTGCTGCAGGTAGGACTTGTGCTTCTTCAGCTTAGTGGCAGAAAAAAAGATTTTTGGGGGTCAACAGCTTTGAATGTGTCTGATCTTTCTCTGAGGAACTGGTTGTGTTTCTGTCCTGTTGCCCAAAAGCAGGAAGGACAGCTGATCAGATGCTGATAGTCATATCCCGTGTAAATGCGTCACTCAACAGCAGCAAAATAAGTGTAGTTGTATTCCTACCAGGTTAAATGTATGTTACAATTTAATCCATTTAAAAGTGCACGGACAGCAATTAGGACCTCATTCTGCAGGGTTCCATGCTCTAACCTAGATTTCTTTCCATGTAATTTAATTGGAGAGCTGACAAGGAGATGCTTTTTTCCCCTCCTATTAATTTACATCAAATGGATGCTGAGTCAGTGGGCTGTTCCTGGGGACACTCTGCATTCTGGGAGAGCCTTAGAAGGAGAAAATTCACTGGTTTTTGCCAGTGGAAAAAAAAAGGTAGACCTTCTCCTCAGCATCACCCTTGAGAGTAAACTCTGTGAATTCAAATAGAAGCAGATCATGAACCTTCACCAGTCAGCATGGAAAAGTGTTGTGCTAACAGGTGGTTAAACTGCTCAGGGAAGGGCATTTTTCATGCAAAATTGGAACCTTGAACAAGACAAGTTTCAAAGATTTCTCAGCTCAAGTGCCCAGATTAAATTTCAGAGAGCTCCCATCCCGAAATGGACACGAGCAGATGCTGTAAATGAAATATCAGGGGTGTCATGCAGCTGGGCTGTTCTCCAGCACTCAGGTGAGTTTCTGCTTTGTGAGAGTTTGCTAATTCTGTGTTCAGCCATATTTTCTGCAAAGATCAGGAACTCCATTCTGTGGCTGGTTCTTATTCACACAGAGGTGATTTTCCTTTTTATCAAGCTGAAGTATCTCAAACCTGGCCATTATACTTTTTTCCTTCTCTTTTTTTCTTCTTTTTTTCTTCTTTTTTTCTTCTTTATTTTTTCATTCTTTTTTCTTCTCTTTTTCTTTTTTCCTTTTCTTTTTTCCTTCTTTTTTTTCTTCTTCTTTTTTTCCTTTTTCTTTTTCTTCTTTTTTTTTCTTTTTTCCTTCCTTTTACTTATTTTCTTTTTATTCCTTCTTTTTTCTCCCATTTTTTCCCTTTTTTGCATTTTTTTTTCCAGATGTCTAATCTGTAAGATAATGCTGGAAAACAGAAAACACAAAAGCAGAGAGTGATGGCATAAGCTTGATCCCCAGTTTCTTTCTGTCTTATCTGCAGCTCCTGCCCAGGCTGACACAGGGCTTTTCCACACAGACCTCAAAGCAGAGGATGAACTGAGGTAACTGAGATATCTGAGCTTTTAGAGCTTGAGCTGGGTGTGATTTGAACCCTCTCAAGCCCAAACTGAGCACAAACTTTGGAGACACCAGGGTGTGAACACTGCCACAGTCCCCTGGTGAATCTTGATCAAAAACTCTATGGCTCAGATCCATATCTAATTTGAAAATCTAAAAGGATGGTTCCTAAATGACCTGCTTGTACAGCTGTTTCACTGCTGGGCTGCTTTGCCCTGCACAAAGGTTTCCATATTTTCTTCAGCTGGCTCTGAGCAGTGGGGAATCTTGTTGGCTTCTTCAGTATCAGCTTCCCTGCACAGCTTTAGTTGGTCCGGGCTGTCTCTAATTTCAGGCTGGGATGTCTTTCTTTGAAAAGTAGTGTTAGCCCTGTCTTGATTCACTGTACTGAATCATGGACAACAATTACTAAAATTTAGACTTTGAGCCTCTCAAAGTGGGAAGAGTTGTACAAACTTGCATTCAAAATCCCTAAAATTCAATTCCTGTTTCTAGTCCAGTGACAGACAAGGGCTTAAAACTATGTATAAATATCTCCTATCTCTGTTTCAAGGTCCCTTTCATGGAGGATCAGTTGCACTACAGAGGTCTTTGTTGTTCATGAAGTATTTCAGTTATTTTAAATCTAATGTTTCTTTTCACCAACAGCAGATAGAGTTTGAGCAGAAGTCTGTGAGTATTTCATTCTTTGCCACTAATTCTCTTTCAAAGAGACTAATTAGAGGATGGCATGAGAAAAATTGAATAAGACAATAATCTATTTTACATGACAATGGCATAAACAAGTCATGTCACACAAGTATTTGTGTAGTGTTTCCTCCAGTGGGAAGGGAGCAGAAACCCTTCACAAAAAAAATCTTACAATATAAAGGACAAACAAGTTGCATCTTACTGTTGGTGCAGAAAAAGATTTTAACATCCCTTTTTGCTAGATGGAGAACTGGAACAAGAAGTAGAGGAAATGCTTTGAGGAATTTTATCATAACCCAAAAAGAAATTCCAGTCAGTTGTGTCCTTGTCCATGGCCCTAGCCTGAAGACATTCAGATGTGGAAAGGATTTGACTTTAAGTTAAATATTTGCTCCAAGTTACTGCTTTGTGCACGAGAGGCACACAATCTTTTTAAAATTATTTTTATTTTTTAATATTTATTTTCATTGTTTTAAAAGGTCTTTGAATCTGGTGAGGTGCCATATATTAGGATTTTACTATCTAGACAAGTAATAAGTAAAATGCCATCCAATATTGTCAAATAATTTAAGTAGATTTAAACACACTACACCCTTCTCTGAGCAAATTTCCAGACCCCCGTTGGGCCTGTGAAAAAACCACTTCTGCGGAAAGGGAGGCTTTTCTGCCCAATGTGGGGAGAATCAACCATCCCTCTGTGTGTCTGAGGCCAGGAGAAGGCCCTCCCTTGCTGGACTTTCAGTTTGAGCAAAATCTAAAAATCTCTGGACTGCACTTGGCAGGCCTGGAGCTGAGGTGAGGACGTTGTTTGGCTTGGAAAATGGAGTTTATACTTCCAAAGCTGGTTGTGATGGGGAGGGTGGTAACACTAGTTGGGCAGCAGCAGATGGCTTTTTCAGGGAGATGTTCTGGGAACATGTTCAGGTTTTGCCTTTCATGTGGTGTGTGTGTGTGCACGCTGGCAGCTGAGTTAGACTAAACAAAGGGTAATTCTGCGTTGTGGTTTCCTTCTGTCAACAAGCTCTGTGACTGGGTGATGTTCCCAGTGGCACAGACCAGATATTCTTTTCCTCCCTCTGGGATCCCTGGTAGGAATCCACCCTGACTGCAGGTCCAAGCTGCAGCCCTACCCCCGTTCCACCAGTCTCTATCCCTTTTTCCCTACTTTTTCAGACTCCCAGTGTATTATCCAGCCCTTCACTTCCCTCCTGGTGATGCTCCAGCTCTCCAGTTTTGGCTCCTGTCCTGGTTTAGGGCAAATAATTAGGAGGAAACCTCTGGGAGGTCT